>OU015750.1:61790373-61808320 GCA_907169655.1 Acomys percivali
TCTTCTTCTTCTTCTTCTTCTTCTTCTTCTTCTTCTTCTTCTTCTTCCCCTTCCTTTCTCTGTCTCTGTCTCTGTCTGGGGTACCCCTCCCCTTTTCCTTCTTTCCCTATGCTCATTCAATAAACTCCTCTACAACACAATGTCTGACATCTGCTACCTTATTATACTTTACCTTATTATCTTCTTATTTTACTGCCTTAATTATTAAACATAAGAAGAAACACAATCTCGTTGGTTGTCTCATAATATGGAAGGTAGAGCCTACCTCTCACATGTACTCTGGTGCCTACTCGTTTATCACTTGACCCTGCTAAGGCAGCCTTGCCATACCATAGAAGAAGAGGATGAAGGCATTCCATATGAGGCCTCATAGCCTGTGGTCAGATGATAGGGGAGGAGGGCTTCCCCTTTCTGTGGGTTAGAGGAAGAGGGGAGGGGGAAAGAGGAATTGAGTATGGGACCAGGAGGTGACTATTGAAGGTCCTACAATTGGAGTGTAAAGTGAAAAAAATAAAAATTAAAGTAAAATAAAATTGAAAAAATCAGAAAGAAAAGATCATAGACCCGTTTCCCTTTCATTATCTCTCTGTGACCTTGTTCTCACCAATCCTCTTTCATGGACTGTTTTAACTAGTTCCTCTCACCATATCACTACTTATGATTTTACTGACACACCAAATGAATGACCACCTTCCTATACCATGAAAAGTTTATAACCTTTTATTTTTAATGAAATTTCATCTTATAGAGCATAGAAAGCACTGTCACATAAAGGGTAGTCCTATTTTTACTTATATTTACTATTGTTTGGATATATAATATATTTTTAGGAAACACAAAATTTATTATAACCGTGATGAACATTTCAAAAAAAATTTAAGGTAAGGAAATGAATAAAATAAGTAATCTATTTGCTTGTTTTTATTATTTATTTTAATTCTTGAGGTTATAATAAAATTATATCATTTCTCTCTACCTGTTTCTTCCTCTAAACTCTCCTATACTTACCTTCCTGATCTTATTCAAATTCGTGAACTATTTATCATTAATTGTTCTTACACGAATATACCCCAACCTTTTTAGTTTGTCCTATTTGTATGTAAAATTTTAGGGTTGATTACTTACTATTGTGTAACTAATTTGTTTGTTCCTCCTTGCTTCCTTTGGAAAGACTCTTTCTCTTTCTCTTTCTCTCCTTCTTTCTCCCATTCTTAGCATTCCTTAGTTACCAGGAGTGTTTTGTGTAGGGGTGTGGCTTCTCTTATATTTTTCTCATCCAGTGTGGCCTATCTGTTGTGTAATTCTTGTTCCGCTAACATTGAGACAGTCATTCATACTGGTGAAACATTATGGATCAATTTCATTGGTCAATTTATCTGTTTAAAAAAATTTTTTTAATATCAAACTTTTTATTATTGAAAATATCTTCACCATTAGAAATCCTTGGTCATTTTAGTCAATTAGGTTTCAATGACTATGTTCTTTTTGTGCATTAATAGACTTTTTTATTAAGTTATTTAGATTACATGTCAATTGTTATCCATTCACTTGTATCATACCATTCCTCCCTCCCTCCCTCTTTCACCCAATTCTCCTCCCCTAGGTCTGTGAAAGAAGGGGCTCTCCCTCCCCACTATACGGTTATAGCCTACCATGTCTTATCCTGGTAACCTGCTTATCCTTTTTCTGAGTGCAACCACACTTCCTACCAAGGGGAAGTGGTCAAATATGGGGCAGAGTCAGCTCCAGTGGTGCAATCACTTAGCACATGGTACTTATATAATTTATCTGTCTTTATCTGTTAGAAATTCAGCATGATGATAGATCAGGCTTTTTAAAAAGTTTATCTGGATTTTTTTTAACTTTTTTTCTTGATGTGAATTTCATATATTTTCTTTCAAAGTATGAAAGAATTGTTTTGGAAGTTTGATTGGGGTTGCATTGAATCTATAGATTTTTAAAATAAGAATGTCATTTTTCTTCTGGTAATCCTACTGATCCATGAATATTGGAGATTTTTCCAACTTCCATTTTCATCACTTTCTTTTTTCAAACACTTGAAGTTTTTGTCTTACAAGTTTTTCACTTAATTTATTAGATTTGCCTAACGATATTTTCTATTATTGATGGATCTTGTGAAAAATGTTGTTTACCCATTTATTTCTCATCCATTTATTAAAGTTTTGTATGCTTTTACTTCACTGAATGTATTTACCAGGTGAACTTTTGTGGTAGAATTTTTTTCGGTTGCTTATGTATACTTACATATCATCTGCAAATGATGATAGCTTGAATTCCTCCCTTCCAATTTTTATTTCTTTGATCTCCTCCATTGTCTTATTGCTCCATCTAGAACTTTACACATGATATTGAGTAGATATGGAGAGATTGGACAGCCTTCTCGTTTTCCTGATTTTAGTGGAATTGCTTTGTGTTTGTCTCCACTTAATTTGAGGTTGTCTCTTGGCTTGCTGTAAATAATTATGTTTATGTATGTTCATTTTATCAATACATTATCCAAGACTATTAATATGATAGGATGTTTTTCCCAATGGCATTTTTAACATCTACTGATAAGTTTCTGTAGTATTGTGTTTCAGTTTCTTTATATAGTGAATTACATTGGCTGATTTTCATATGTTGAATCATCTATGCATCTCCACTATCATGGTAGATGGTATTTTTTATGTATTCTTGGATTTGGTTGGCAAATATTTTGTTGACAATTTTTGCATACATGTTCATAAATTGGTTTGTAATTCTCATTCTTTGTTGAATCTTTGTGTTGCTTTGGTATCAGGGTAAATGATATCCCTAAAATAAATTGAAAATGTTCTTTCTGCTTCTATTTTGTGGAATTAATTAAGAAGAATTGGTAGTAACTGATTTTGAAAGTCTGATACTAAAATAATCTGGTCCTGGGCTTTTGGTTTTTGTTGTTGTTGGGAAACATGTAATGATTGCTTTAATTGCCTTATGGATTAGGTCTATTGAAGTTGCTTAGTCTGCTATTGACTTAACTTTAGTAATTGATAACTATTGAGAAAATTATCCATTTCTTTAAATCTTTTCATTTTTGTGGAGTACAGGTTTTTTCAATTTTTGTTGTTTACAAATACATTTATATTATTACACTCATATGCAATAAGCTACATACAGCAAGAATAACCATAAAACAATTAGGAATAATATAAATCATAGTGCTTTGGCTCTGTATTTGGAAGCCTTGAAGAAAATATCATTTCTATCTTGGTGAATCAAAAATACTGAATGTAAATCAATATCTATCATATTTCATTTCTATCAACTTAAAATATCTATCTAGACCTAAAAACTAAAAATCCATACTCCATAGATAAACAGGAGTATAGGTTTTTAAAGTAAAACCTAATGATTCCTTTAGCTTCCTTGATGTCTGTTGTTATGTCTCACTTTTTGATTCTTATTTTGTTCTTTTGTATTTTGTATTTTATTCTCTATGTATTTTAGTTTGTTTGGATTAGGTTTGGCTATCTTTCTGATTTTCTCAAGGAATCAACACATTGTTTTACTGATACTTTGTGTGCTTTTCTTTATCTGTTACTGATTTCACTTTCAGTATTTCCTGACATCTACTCCTTTTGGTTGTATTTGTTTCTTTTTCTTCTAGGGCTTTTGTGTGTGCTGTTAAGTTGGTATTGAGATCTCTTCATTTTATTTATGTAGACACATAGTTCTCTGAAACTTTTTTTACCACACTAATTTTCTCCCCAAAATTTGAGAATGCTGTGCATTCTGTTTATTGTAGTCTAGGAACTCTTAAATTTCTTTGTTTTAGTCTTTATCTAGCAGTCCTTCAATAGAGAGTTGTTCAGTTTCCATGATATCTTAGGCTTTCTGTAGTTGTCATTGTTGTTGCAATCCAACTTTAATCCATGGTTGTCTGATAATATACAGGAGATTATTTCATTTTTCTTATATTTGTTGAGACTTACTTATGACTAAGGATGTGGTCAGTTTTGTAGAAGACTCTGTGATGTGCTAAGAAGGTATATTCTTTTGTGTTTGTATGAAATATTCTTTGCATGTCTATTAGTTCCATTTGGCTTATAATATTGGTGATCTCCAGTATTTATTTGTTTAGCTTTGTCTGAATGACCTGTCCATTGATAAGAATGGAGCATAAAAGTATTTACAATAAACATATGTGTGTTGATGCATTGTTTAAGCTTTGGTAATTTTTATTTAAAACATGTGCTTTCCCTTTAATCCTGTTCATAGATGTTGCAAATTGAAATGTCGTGTTTGTGGATTTTTTTCTCTGATGAGTATGAAAGTATGCTTCCCTATCTCTTTATTAATTTTGATTTTAAGTTTATTTTGTTAGATTTTAGAATGGCTTCTTAGGTCCATTTGCTTGTAAATTTTTTTCAGCCTTATACTGTGAGGTAATGTCTATTTTTATTGTTTAGGTATAGTTGTTTCATGCAGTAGAAGGATGGACCCTGTTTTTACATCTCTTATTTTAATCTGTGTCTCTTTATTAGGAAATTTAATCTACTGATGGCAAGTTATCAATGATCAATGATAGTTAATACCTGTTATTTTACTGTTGTTCTTCTTGTCAGTGGTAGTGGTGGAGGTGGTGTTGGTGGTAGTGGTGGTGGTGGTGGTGGTGGTGGTGGTGGTGGTGTGAGTGTATGTGTGTGTATGTGTGTGTGTATGTATATGTGTGAGTGTTTACATAGTTTGGTTTTACTGATCTTAGCTTACTTATATCTACTGTTTTTATGGGTATAATTAACATTGTTGAGTTTGAGTTTTCTTTCCAGTACCTTCTACAGGGCTAGATTTATCACGGAATGTTTTGTTTTCTCCATATCTGGTGATGGCAAGTTTTTCTGGGTATAGTAGTCAGCTAACTATATCTTCTCATTTTTTTCAGGGCATCTGTCCAGAACCTTCTAGCATTGGGTCTCTGTTAAGTAAATGGATACAATTCTAATAAATCTGCCTTTATTTGACACTTGGCTTTTTTCATTGAAGTTTTTAATATTTTTGTTCTGTATATTTAGTGTATTGACTATGATGTGATGAGTATATATTCATTTTTTCTCCAATCTATATGGTGTTCTGTAAACTTCTTTTTCCATCATTCTGTAGGTTAGAAGAAATTATCTTCTATGTTTTTGTTAAAAACATTTTCTGTGTTTTCATCTGGGATTCATTTTCTTTTATTCCTGTTATTCTTATGTGTGACCTTGTCATAGTTCCAGACTTTCTGTGTGTTTTATGCAGCACTTTTTAAGAAGTAACATTTACTTTGACCAATGTATCAAGTTCTTCAATACTATCTTTAATACCTTAGATTCTCTATTCCATCACTTGTACTCTGTTGTTGATGCTTCTGTTGGTAGTTCCTTTCAATATCCTAAAATTTTCATTTACAGAATTCCTCCATTTTGTTTTATCTCTATTGTTTCTATTTTAATTTTTGAGTTTTTGACATTATTATTGCTTATTGCTTCTTTCTTTCTTTCAACTGATTATTTTTTCTTGGCTTTCTTTAAGCTATTTATTCATTTACTCCATATTTTTTGTATTTTCTTCAATTTCATTATAGGATTTATTAATTCCCTGTAAGGACTTCTATTATCTTCATCTATTTGCTTTTAAGGTTCTTTTCTTGTGCTTATACATGTTGGAATATTTGAGGCTTACTGAATAGCTGGGCACTGATCATAATATATTGCCCTCACTGTTGTGTTCTTCCATCTGGTTTTGGGCTAATTATAGATGTAGTTTTGAGATTGTCTTTGTTGGATTGGTACTCCACATTTCTTTCTGTTTCTTATATGGTCTTCTGCCTGGAAAGTGGCTTTTTGTTCAGTCTCCATCTGAGATAGAGCCTGAGCTTCTGATGACCAGGATGAGCTGTGGATTTCTGTGCTAGTTAAGGGATAGAAATTTCTGTGGCTACCAAGGCCTCTGGCCCTTTCTAACAGCTGGGTTTTGAAATGCATATTTTTCATATAGAACAAATGAAGATTTACAGAGAAATTTCTTCTGCTCACACAGAGAACCAGCCTTACTTGTTCTGTGTATCACACACATTTTATATATTTACAATTTTAAGACTGTATAATGCTTATGTGAAATTATGTTTTCAGAACAAAAGAACCAGATGTAGACATTGGATCCGACTTGATAGGATTGATTCCTCTCAGCATGATGGACAGTGACATCATGCATCTTTTGTCTTCCAGCACCAAGTGCTTCAGTTGCAGTTTCTCACCAGAACAGGACAGCATTGAAGAAAGCTTCTTTGCCCAATTAGTCCAGCAATTCAGACTGTGCCACAGAGGACTTTATTTAAGCCTGGAGTTTCTCAAAATTTAGAAACCGCACCACAAATACTATTCCTAGCTTTGTTAATCTTTTCCCAATTTTATTTGGGCCGTTACAGAAGTTTTATTCAATCAAATCAGCTGGAAGAAACCTTAAGAGAATTATGTCCCATATCACTTAAGGGTGATTGGGTAGGGGTTTTGGTTTGTTTACTTTAGTGATAGATGCTTTTTTTTTCATTGAGAGTTGGTTATAAATTATTATTGGTCTTATTCAGAAAGAATAAAAAGACAGACTCAGAGATGTCTCTTTTTTTATTTTTGTTTCTCTCTTAGGTTTGGAAATACAGGTTGAGAAGAAATAAGGGTGAATATAGAAATATATAGAGATTTTATGACAAAAGTCAATTATTGAATCCAATCCTTGACTTAATGCTTGAATTGTTATTCATATGATTATTTTTAATTCATTCATATAAAATTTTGTATATGGATGCAAAATAAGTTTAATTTTGATGAATTGCTATAGAATTAAAATTAAAGATTATTCTTTACTATATATATATATATATATATTTTAATATGAAGTATTGTACCCATACAACTCAATATTCATACAAAGTTTACTTCCAACAGCTTGAAAGTGCTATTGCAGGCCGCTAGGATAATTAAGCAATACATGTTAATTGTTAGTTGATCCATTCATGGTTAGGTCAATTACTAGCCTATTCTTATAATGAGAATATACATCATAGATTTAACAGATAGACATCCTATAGCTATATAAGGTAAGATAATTAGATAAGATCTTCTTAAACCTTAGAAGCTTACAGAATATGGCATTTAGAGAAGTTTTTATTATTTTAAAGATTATTTGACAATAAGACAGGTTAACTCCTGCCAACACGCAATAAAAATCAAAAGAAGATGATGAGCATCAGTGAACATCCTTATGGAGATGCCTTCAAATTTGGCAAATGCCCCACTTGAGAAAATGTCCCTGTTTCTGCCACAGGCCGAATTCTGCAAAACATGGGCAAGATTGGATGCAGGGAGAGTCAATGGCCAAACTCTGCCAAGACAGAGTAAGAAAGTCCTCAACAGTTCCTGCCTCACCAATATGTTTGTCAGCTATACTGGGCTCGGATGCTGAAGATGATGCTCTACCATTATAGAGAGTGTTGGGTGATTGTTCAGGCAGCAAACTGTCTCTGTCATTTTCTCATTTTGGAAGCTGCTAACCAGTACTTCCTGTCTACTCAGTTAAATAATTTTATTCTTTCTCAAGTCTATGAT
Organism: Acomys percivali; assembly: GCA_907169655.1. NCBI lineage: Eukaryota > Metazoa > Chordata > Mammalia > Rodentia > Muridae > Acomys > Acomys percivali. The sequence goes on from OU015750.1 coordinate 61,797,996, forward strand.
GGGGTTGAAGACAAAATAGTTTGGTTTTACAATTAAGATCAGTTGTTTGGGCTTAAGATGTTTTTAGGTCTAGATAGAGGTTTTAAGTTGATAGAGAGGAGTTATGCTAATATTGATTTACAGTCTAAATTTTAAACTCACCAAGATAGGAAAGATGTCTTCTTCAAATTATTCAAATAAAAAATAACCCAAACAGTATGAATGTAACAATTATATAATTCCTTTTCATTTCATTTTGTTATTCTTCTTGCTGCAGGTATTTTCATATATGTGTGTGTGTGTGTGTGTGTGTGTGTGTGTGTGTGTGTGTGTGTGTGCAATATAAATGTGTATGTAAAAATAAGAAAAGTTTAAAAAAGAAATATATTTTTGTGAATGGTTGGGGTATTGTGGGTAAGCTGAAGGGGGACCCTCAGTAGAGATAATTCTCAGATGGGCTAGCTGTGATTCTGATGGACATGATGATATTCTGGAGTTTTGTGCTGAGATATGATAAGGATGATAAAAAGGCTAGGACGGCATTGAAGGAATAGTAGCAACCTGCTAGCAGTAGGGTTAATTGGAGTTCTGGCTATTTGTGTGACCACCAGTGGAGCACTGGACTTGTTTGAGGGGTGTGGCCAAAAACGAAAACTATATCATTAAGTCTGTGAGTTTGAAGAAGTTAGAGAGGGATATGGAATGTATGGAGGGAGGAAAGGGAAGGGATAAATGTTGTATTGCATATATGATCTCAAACATTGACAGAAAAATAAATTGTAAAAGCATATTTCTCAAGCATAATTCTCATTTAAATTATATATCTGTTACATAAATTTTTACTGTATAAAAATGAGCCTCTGTGATTCATAAAATCATGCTTTTTAAATTATCAGTCAAAGAAGTTGTCTGTAACATAGTAATATTTTGACCTATGGTCTTATTTAATACTCCACATTTCCTGTTTCCACCATGTGAGATTCACAAGTATATATCTATTTATTCTTTGAATATATTGAACATCATAAGTTCCATGAGAATAATTCATTTTCTTTCTTTCTTTCTTTCTTTCTTTCTTTCTTTCTTTCTTTCTTTCTTTCTTTTTCTGTTTTGGGGACAAGGTTTCTCTGTATAGACTTGGATATCCTGTACTTGGTAGACTAGGCCTTGAATTCACAGAGATCTGCCTACCTCATCTTCACTGAGAGCTGGAATTATATACTTGAGCCACTCTGGGTGGCTCATATTAATTTCTTTTATCTAGTGTATCTCTTGTTGGTTATGAACTTGTGTCTCTTCTTATCATGATCTTCCAAAGGTATTTATTCACAGATAAATCATGCAGATTCTCTGAAATTAATAGTAATGCTTGAGAGAAAAGATTTTAAGGCAAGACATTATATCTTAATAAATTACTCTCTGCATGTGTGATAATATACATAGAAAGTTTCAGGCCAAGGTAAACTACTTAGTGAGAGATTGTTTAAAAATTTATAGAAGATTTCAAGAAGTAAAAATATTTTACTAATTGTCTATAGTTAAAATCTCTCAAGAAAGTTACAAAAAGTAAACTTAATATATTATTTTAATAAATTTAGGGAATTATCAAATTCAATGAACAAAATAATAATTTCCATAAATGTATTCAACCCTCAAAGTAAATAACTTCAACTGTAATAGTTAAATTCATGTATTTTCCATTTAAACCATGAATAGTCAACATATCAAACATTAAGTGAGTGGCTACAAGTGAAATTAAAAGAATTTATTTTGTGGAGGAAAACGAAATAATTTAATGTCACTAAATTTAAAATAAAAAGGAAATTCAGATTTCCTTTGATTTTAATAATAACTCATAACAACTACATACCATACATACTATTTCATAATATGATCATCTTTCTTTTTCATTATAAATTGCAAGCATATTTTCCCCTTGAGTTTGGGGAGAATTGTGACATATGTATGAATCTAAAACATAATTAATTTGGCATACAATTTCTGAGGTGCAATGCAAATTTTTGTTCAGCGCCTCAATCTCAGAGCTTATGATCAATTTCTGACAAAAGGTAACATCTGGCCAGCAACCACACATTAGTTTTCAATACATATTCTGTTAGTCATATAAGCAGCTCTTCCCAGTAATCCAGACCAGAGAAATCTTTAGGTGAATAAAACCCTAGCTGACATGAGAGTGTATGTAAGAGCTCCTTGATGTTCACATCTATTCAATCTTTGACTTATGAAGCAATGAGAAGAATAAAGTATTCTTTTGAGATTTCCCCCAATAAATTTGTTGCTCTAACGTAGTGCAGTTGTAAGAAAAGAATCTCATAACAGAGATTTCTAAAGAATACTATGTATTAGTATTGGAATAAGCAGTGGGAGAGGATCTATAAGGCAGAAGTAAATGAAGGAAAGGTGAAAAGAAGAGGCTGGTGGCAGAAAGAAGTATAGCTCCTTCATCTTAAGGTAGCTGTCATGCATTAATTTTGATGATAATTATGCCTTTCTGACTTGTATAGAGTACTCAAATGAGTTTTAGGATAATTTAAAATTTCACCTCTATTTATTTAGATATATATTTCGATGCATACTAAAAAGAAATATAAAACATCTCTACACTATGAAAAGGAAATACTACACTATTTCTGTTTCTTGTTGTTGTTTTAATCAAATATTAGAATTTAAAGGTGATTTCTATGATGTAATATGTCTGAATAATGTGTAGGGTTCTAGTCAAAGGTCATGGACAGTGGCCCTATCTGAAATCATACTGTCTCTCTATTACTATAGCACAAATCCTAACTGGCATGACCATATTGTTTTAATCCAAATGCCTGGTAGGATATGGAAGAAAGCCAGTTCTGCCTAGAGGTCTCTGTGGAGAAGAATTTGTGACCATAAGCACTGTAGAGAAATAAAGAAAAATAACAGCAAAAGGCAAAACAAAAACATAAAATACATAAAACTGTGTGTGTGTGCATTCACACACACACACACATGCACACACACACAGTCACATAAAGACACAGGAACACATACATATACAATGCCCGTTACACACAGAAAGAAATCCACACCAAGTCATCACTATATTCAGCCACTATATGTTGTATCAATTGTGTGGAAGTTTCCATTTATGTTTTGTACAAATCACAAATAAGCTTATAAAGAAAGAGAAGCACAGAGGTTTCATAAGTGATGAAACGTGTACAGATGTTAATTGATAGAATTTGAAAAACAAGAAAATACATTACCAGAAAAGTTCACAATAGCCAACTTTGAAATCTAAAATTGTAACCACTATGAACAATGGTTTCTAGAAATGTACATGTGGAATGATTTTTTTTATTGGTGGCTTGCTTAACATTAAAAATTTACTTGCCAAAAGGTCTCTTAGTACTAGTCTTAGAAAATATAGAATAAAATACATATACATATCACTGGATCTTTTTCATACTTGCTTAATGTGAAGGAATATAGCAAAGGTCAGAGCTTTACTGTTATTATTGAGTTTGACTTTGTGAAGTTGTGACAGTGTAGCTCTGCAGCTATTCCTCAGTCCTGGAATAATGAGGTCTGACAAGAGGGAAATGCCTGACTGCATTCTCATTTGTTTCAGTCTCCATTTGGAAAGTAATATTTATTTATGGTGAGCAATCATGAAATCCTGATAGCTAGTCTATAAAGCAGTGACTAAAGCCTGGGAGTGTATTTCAATGTTTGTTTAATCTAATAGTATCTATAATTTTAAACATATTTCTTTGGGTAAGAGGCAATATATCAAGAGAGAAACATTATAATTTATTTTCTTTGTGGACTCATCATCAAAAGAGATACAGAAATATAAATCTGTTTGTAGTTCTACTTGGCAAAAGGGACTAAGACCTCAGAACAAATATAAGCTGTCTCAAGCCTTTTGTTTCTCTCCTGGGTTGCGATATAAACAGTGAGCAAGTCCTGTGGGCTTGAAAAGCATTACAAGCAGCCAGTGTTCCATGTTCCGTCTAATACATATGGATGCACTGGCTTTTCAAGACGGGAGCAGCTAGGTTATTGGTGTAAGAGAGGGAAGAAGTTTTCTAATCCCAGCTAAGGCCAGGAAGGTCAGCAAGAAGAAAACACTTTCTTTCAATTTTAGGGCTACAATGGAGCAAGCATGGCTGTGAGCTTAAGCTCCAATTCAAGCATGAGAGTAAAGATATAAGAAAACTAAATAAACACAAAAATATAAAAGAAATCAATAGAATAAATGACATGTTGTGTGCTTGTTTTTCTTTAATTTTACTTTTATATATTAAGGGAATTGATTTGTCATCTGAACCTTAAAATCTATAAAAGGTAATTAGGTACAAACCTCTTGTTATGGAAATTCTCTCACAAGTTTATTGTAAGAATGCTGGTAATGGTAACAACTAATGAAGCCAATAGCAGGGAATCAATGGCCCTCAGACAGACCACATTAAAGAAGCTTACCTGGGCAGAATTTTTTCTGCTATTGAAGGACCTTATGAGATACCTCAAACATAGCATATCAAAAGAGTTTAATGGAAAAAACAAACTGTTAGTACTATTTTAAAGATATTACCTTCTTACCATAACCCTTTTTATGTTATAAAAAAGATTTACAACCAGATATCTAAAAATATCTTGTACTGTTATTAAAATACATTGGTTGAGTATCTTGTTATTAGGTACTAAACAGAAGTCAGAGAATTCTGCTAAGATATTGAATCCTAAAACTTTAATTTTAGATCATGGTATGAAATCAAAATTTAAAATATGTCAAAATCTCTAATTATATTTTATAATTTAATATTTTTGTCTAAATTGATGTTCAAATAAATTAAATTCTTTAAGAAAAAGTGTTGATGAACTGGTTACCCTGAGCTTTTATTTTTAATGCTTGAGATATAATGTTTTTCAACAAGATGAATAATATAGTACATTAAATAATATAATAATTTAATTGATAATTTTCTATAACCTAGTTTTATAGATATAAAATATTGAATTTATATATTAATATTAATTTTTTCATGTCACAAAATTCATTCATGTTAAAATATTTTTCTAATTATTTAAAAATATTATTTGTTTACTCACTTCACATTTGGAATGAAACATCTCCCTCATCTCCTCCTGGTCCTACTATCCCATTGTATTTCTCCTTTCTACCCTTTCCTTTTATTCAGAAAATGGGAACCCTCCCCCTTACAAACCCACCAGGCGCATCCAGTCACATTAGGATTAAGTGCATCCTTTTCCACTGAGGTCAGACAAGGAAGCCTACATAGGGGCAAGTGATCTAAATGCAGGCAACAGAGTCCTTCTTAGAGACATTCCCTGCTCTACTTGCTAGGGGACCAACATGAGGGCTAAACTGCCTGGCAATGACATATATATCAATGCCTAGCTTCATTCCAGTCTTGTTCTTTGGTTGGCGCTTTGGTCTCTGTAAGCCCTCATAGACTTAGGTTAGTTGTCTCTGTTGGTCTTTTCATGGGGTTCTTCTTCCCTCTGCATCTATCATTCCTTGCCAGTCTTCCAGAAGCCTACCTGAGTTCTGCTTAATGTTAGATTATGGGTCTCAGTATCTGTTTCAATCTGTTGAATTGCAACAGCAGCAGCTGAGGTTAGCAGCTGGAACCCTCCCACAGAAGTGATTGGCTTGGTGACGGGCCAGAATTGCTCTGGAAGGGGGAACTCAATGCAAGATTTGGGCCCTGACACCCTAGCTGGGCTCAGCACTCAGTTTGGGCCCCATGACTGAAGCTCAAATCGGCCCATGGTTTGAGCCCTGAGACCTAAACTGGATTCAGTGCATGGTTCAGCTCCTGAGACTCTAGTTGAGCTCATCTCGCAAACTGAATTTGGTGTGCAGTTTGGGCCCAGAGAGCTAGCTCAACACAGTGTGGCGTTTGGTCCCCTGGACCATGACTAAGCTCAGTGTGCGGTTTGAGCCTGAGATCCTGGTTAGACTCAGCACTAACTTGGACTAAGAGCATGAATTGGGCCCCGAGACCCATTTAGGTCCAGAGACACGAACTGGACTCAAGGCTCAGTGTGTGTGTGGTTTGGACCCTGTGACACTAACCTAGATTTGGCCAGCTGTCTGGGTCCCAAAACACTACAGGAAACTACAGGATGACTTTTTCTAGTTCATTTATTTTCCTCCAAATTTCGTAAGGTCCTTGTTTTTATTATCTGAGTAGTATTTCATTGTCTAAATGCATTACATTTTCTTTATCCCTTTTTCAGGGCCATCTAGGTTGTTTCCAGTGTCTGGCTATTACAAATAATGCTATTGCTCATCTCAAGCTCTAGCATGGAGCAACAGTAATAAAAACTGCATGATACTGGTATAGAAACATACAGGTGGATCAGGAGAGTTAAATGGAAGACATCAAAACAAGCCTCCGCACCTATGAAGATAAAACCATACAATGGAAGAATGCCAGTATCTTCAACAAATTGTACTGATCTAACTGGTTTTCTACATGTAGACCTAGGATTATTTGGGTTTTCTAGGTGTCTGTTGTAATGTGACCTTTTTAATTTTTTATTTTGTTGATTTATATGTTATATCTTTACATTTTCATTAGTCTGAATTGGTATAGGTTTGTCTATCTTATTGATTTTTCTCAAAGAACCAGCTCTTGATTTCATTGATTTTTGGTTTGGATTGTTTTCTTTGTTTCTAATTTATTGATTTCAGTCCTGAGTTTGATTATTTACTGCGACCTACTCGTCTTATGTGTGTTGGCTTCTTGTTGTTCTACAGCTTTCAGATGTGCTATTCAGTTGCTCATGTAAAATCATCCCAATTTCTTCATTGAGACATTTATTTCTATAAACATTCCTCTTAGCTCTACTTTTATTGGGTCCCATAATTTTGGGTATATTGTATTGTTAGTTGTATTTACTTATAGAAAGTCTTTAATTTCTTAATTTCTTTCCTCACCCATTGGTCAGTGAGTGAAGAGTTGTTCAGTTCCATGGTGTTGTGGATTTGTGTTGTTTCTGTTGTTGAAGTCCAGCTTTAATCCATGGTAATATGTTAATATGAAAGGTGTTATTTCAATTTTCTTCTATTTCTTGAGAGTTGTTGTTGTGGTTGAATATATGGTCAATATTCAATTTGCTTTTCAAAAGTATGCTGTATTAAATATTGTAACAAATTCATTCATTTTTTGTAATTTTGTAATTATTGTAACACTTTTAGGTAATTTGTACACACACACACACACACATACACACACACACACATACTCCACAATATACATAGTGTTCCATGTACACCAACATGTATACCACGCACACATACTTAACATCAAAAAAAGGCAACTATTGGTTGTGTGGAGTTAAATAAGGCTTTTCATAAACTAACTTATTTAAATTTATTCCTAGGTGATTCTGATGGGTGATTATTTGATCAAATCTGGTTTTTATTAAAATAGCTTTTGACAACAGTGTAAATAATATATGAAGACTAAAAGAAGCTGGAAGTAATAATATGTTATTTTTAACTTTACAAAATAAAATATGCAAAAACACAGATATACTGAGTGATTAGTTCACTGAGAACCTAAAACATATCAATTAGATTCAGACTTTCATAGTATATTCCTATATTTGTGGTAAGCGATAATCATGGACCAATTCAATGTGCTTCTAATAATAGAGCCCTAAAATACTACATTACTTAAATAAAGGTAATTATTAGAATCTTAAAACAAGAGATAATTAAAACTTATAAGATTTTTAATAATAATATAAAAATTCTGTTTTAGCTTTTCAGTTTACATATATTATTTGATGGGAATTGCTTTAGCATCTCTTCTCGACTTATTTTTCTTCTTTTTCATGAAAGAGTATGTTGTAAATGTAGGATGCTACATTATTTAGATTTTTCTGAGTATCTCACAATGTTAAATACATTTTTCATCTCTTGTGTTTCAGGGAGAAAGTGTAAGTTAGGTTTTAAAAATCGATTAAATACAAAAACACGAATATTGCTTGTCTACTTCATAGGTATATGCTATGTAGAAACACTGTTTCCAACATTTGTTGTTAGTATTCATTGTACTTGGATAAGATACTGAGAGACATATCTTTAGGAAAAGGTACATTTTAGCTTGTGAATATAATAAAAATATTGGGTATCACTTTAATAGTATTTGGATAACAAATTCAAATTATAGTTTTCTATATCAAATAAGATTGAAAGCATACCTTATTATCAGAGTGAATAATTGAGATACTAAATTGTTTCCTTAAATGATGTATTTTAACAACAAGAATCTGATGCAGTAATCACCATAAATACTGCCAGATAAGATTCTTGTTGCTTTGCATATCTTTAAGGCCTCATAAATCTTTAAATTATCCATCTGTAGCAGATATCAGAATTGTCCTTTTTGTTGCTCAGTACAATAAGATTTCACACATTTGACTCTCTTCAAACTTTATCTTACATATGCTTATATATCTTCCTTTCTGTTCTCTTGGTAAGTAGATATTATCCTATTATCTTCCAAATCTCATACACACATCAGTTTACACAATCAGTTATTATTGTGGAAAGCGGAATCCAAAATGTAGTCACTTCCCTTAATCTTCACCTAAAATTGTTTTCTTGATTTTAGTTATTTTGCCAAAGGGTAAGTAGGACTCTCAAAGTAGTTTTAGTTTTCAGTTCACTAATGACTAATATAGTTAAAAACTTAAAATATTCATTAGCCATTTGTTTTGAGAACTTTGTTCGGAGATATATCTCAGTTTCATTAGTGTATTTGTGTTGGAGATTTCTGTTATTATAGTTCTTTGTATAGTATAGATACAAATTTTTCTTTCTGACAAAAATGTTTTCTATTCTGTTAGCCTATCTTTTGTTTGATTAGTGAGTTTGGTGCTGAAATAAGCTTTTTATTACTATGAGGTCCTGATTTCCCATTATTGATCTTATTTCCTGAATGACTGAGGTTTTATCCAATATTTTTTCTTTGCTTATGAGTTCAATGTGCTCTCTTGTTCTTTCTGTTTCTGGTTTTAAGTTAAAGTTGTTGATTCAATTGGAGTAGAGTTTTGTGTAGAGTGAGAGAAAGAACTTAATTTCGTTCTTCTAGATGTTGATAATTTACGTTTCTAAGAATAGAAGTTTAATGAATATACTGTAGTTTTCTCTAAAAATCAAGCAGGAATGTAGGCTTATATATGAGTCATCCATTGTATTCCATTGACCAATTTATCTGTACTTAAGAGAATACTGTACCGTTTTCATTTTCATGACTCTGTAGTATAATTTAATAGTGATACCTCCAGCATTATATTACATTGAAAATGTAGATTTCTTTTTGGTGAAGTGGCTTTTTTCCCAGTACAAATCCTACCTATATATGAGAGCAACAGTGGTATATTTTTAAATCTCATTCTCTGATATTTTAGGTATATGTTTTAACTTGCAATGTAGATTTATTCGGAACTAATTTTGGCTATTGTGAAGCTTCTTTATTCAGCACATAATAATGGCATTTTCATTGAGACATCTATATTACATCATATATAAATGAGACATCAACATCACACCCCCTCCAAACATTTGCAGAGTCTGTTGCAGAAGAGAGGCAGAAAGATTACAAGACTTAGAAGTGGGGAGTTAAATAGTGTGTTCTGGACATGTTAGAACTATTACACTTATGAATGTATAGGTGCTGTGGGTGGTTGCCTACAAAACACCTTCTCAATATCTAGACAATCAAAATTCTGGTAAGCTACCATAACTTCTTGAGATGTTTTCTAAGTTGAAAGTTATTGTAGAAATGAGAATCTACTTTCTTCCTAGATGTGTCACTGTTAGAATGCTTATGTAGATGGCCCTACATTCAAGTATATTAGGGTATCGATTGGATTCAATGTTCTATGAATATACAGTTTGCAGGTTGGAATGTTTTACTGAGAAGTGTTGCAGGGGTGGATAACATAATCAAAATATATTATATAAATGTTTGAAATTTTCAAACATGAAAAATATCTAGAATAAAATCTCAGAATTCTCACAAAACATTTAAAATTAACCATAGTTCTTCCTGGGTTTATACTAGCCCAAAAGAGATCCTGGGGAAGTGAGTTATATTAGTGTGGTGATTAGGATATGAATGGGCCCCATAGGTTCATATATTGGAATGGTTAGTCACTCCGTGGAAGGATTACAAAGAATAGAAGCTAGAATAGAAGCTATAGTCTTGTTGGAGAAAGTGTGGAGAAATTATTCAAAAGCCCATGCTGTATCTAGGTAACATCACTCTCTCTCTCTCTCTCTCTCTCTCTCTCTCTCTCTCTCT
>OU015750.1:61808420-61858818 GCA_907169655.1 Acomys percivali
TCTCTCTCTCTCTCTCTCTCTCTCTCTCTCTCTCTCTCCCATCTGTACCCCCATCCCTATCTCTCCATCCTTCTCTCTTTGCTTAAAAATCATAATGAAGTAGCTCTCAGATACTGCTCCTTCTGCTAGCAAGCTGTCATGATTCCTTTAGTAATGATAGACACACTAAATCTCTGAAAATGTAAACAAACCCCAAGTTGAATACTTTCCTTTATAAGAGTTGCCTTGGTCATTGTGTCTCTTCATAAGAATAGAACAGTAATTAATGCAATTAATAACTTTGTTTTACTGTAATAAAGCATGATATGACAGCAAGAGAGGGAAAAATTTACCTATGCTTAAGGTTATAGAAAGATGTATCCATGAAAGCTGAGCAGAGGCATGTTTGTCTGAAACAGTGTGGTAGTTGGGGCAACAAGCTGAGAGTTTAGCAACTGTCAGGAGGAATTCTGCAGAGAAAGAACTGGGAGTAAAGCTAGGAAATAAGCTCTCAAAGTCTACTTCCTAGTGATACCTTCCTCCAACAAGGCCACATTATCTAGGAATTCTCAAACAGCACCATATAAAGGAAACATTTCACATGAAAAGCATCACAGAAAACTTTCAGGAAATAGTCCATGCTACTTGTATAGTAGAAGTGGGAAGATGCAGCCTTCTTGATTTATTACCCATGCTTTTATGGACTCTGTGGTAATGTAGTTTCCTTTGATTCACCTATGCACCTGTGGTTCCCAATAAATTCATTGGTTCTTAAAACTGTACCTGGGTGGATTGTATTGTTACTTTGGTGTGACGTTATTTTTTCTGTCTAGAGTTAATGCAACCATACCTCCTTTCTCAGGAAATGTCACGTAAGTTGCTTGTTTGGTTTTATAAACCAACACTCACATAGTAGATTGAAGAGTTTTGAATACGTTCTAAAATGAATCTAATCATATGTTGGTCTTGATATATAGTGATATTTAGGATTCAAGTCACTTGGGAGTCAAATATACTATATTTTACTAATTTAAAATTTAAATTCTTATAATCTAATATCTAAACAGCTCTTCTTAGTACATTTTAAAACACATCTATACATACAAACATTAATTTATCAGAGGAAGGATTTTTTGGAGGATTAGCAATAAATTAATGGCATGATTTGTTTAATCAGTAGCATAAGCTTTTATTAATTTTTCTCAGTATTATAAATTTCTTCTTGGATCTTCCAATTTTGTAAATCTTAGGTATTATGAAAATCTACATTCACTTCTCTACACCTTTTAATTCCTCATCTTAGTTTTAATTAAAATTTTAATTTAAAAAGATGACATAACCATCTTTTCATTCATGTTACTTCCTCATGTGTCTTCATTTTAGCCTTTAAGTTTTTATTACTGGATTTTTAAAATTTTTTCCTTTTGACATTTGTTTTGAAGTAAAAATTATATCATTTAAGCTTATCTTGCTACTGTACTTCAATTTGTCTGTTTTTAATTTAGTGGTTTTGTTTGTTGTGTGATTTCGTATTCATTTTTATTTTCTTACTTATGATATAGAGTCATAATGTACCTAGCTTTCCCCTTGTTTTACATCACCTTTTTATTTTTATTTTATTTTATTTTATTAACTTATTAAGATTACATTTCAATTGTTATCCCTTTATTTTATCTTCCCATTCCTCACCCCTCTCTCTTTCACCCTTTCCCCTCCCCTAGGTATCTGACAGAAGGGGTCCTTCTTCCCCACCATATAGTCACAGCCTATCAAGTCTCATCCTGGTAGCCTGCTTATCCTTTCTGTGAGTGCCACCAGGCCTCCTCACCAGGGGAAGTGGTCAAATATAGGGCACTAAAGTTCATGTCAGAGTTAGTCCCAACCATACATCTGACAAAGGTCTAATATTCAAAATATTTAAAGTGCTGTAGTAATTAAACACCACCAAACCAAATAACCCAATTAAGAAATGGGACTCAGAACTGAACAGAGAATTCTCAAGAGACAAATATCAAATGGCTGAGAAACACTTACAGAAATGTTCAGTGTCCTTAGTCATCAGAGATATGCAAATCAAAACAACTCTGAGATTCCATCTTACACACATCACAATGGCTAAGATAAAAAATTCAAGTGCACCTCATACTGGCTAGGATGTAGAGAAGGGGAACATTCCTTCATTGCTGGTGGGAGTGCAACTTATACATCCTCTTTGAAAATCAATCGGGCGCTTTCTCAGAAAACTGGGAATAGGGCTACCTCAAGACCCAGCTTTTCTATTACATGACCTTTTTTAAGAGTGTCTTTTTTGTTGCTGCCACTTGCTTCACCAATCTTACAAATAATGGAATAGATTTTGATAAAGAATAGGTGATTGTTCTTTTATATAGATCAAATTTGTATTACATTGATAAATGACTGAAATGAGTAATAACTTTTAAAAATTACACTTGCTTTGTTGTACATGTTTATGTACAAGTATATCAATATAATTGTGTGTACTAATAAAGATAAGTACCACTAAGTTATATAATAATTTACACAGTGTTCATCATTTCAAATTATCATTTATCTTTAAATTTTCTGATTGTCAGCTGCCTAACTGATTTATTAGAGGCATTCACATGTTGTCTAAATCATTTGTGTTTTTACTGAGTATTTTTCCCAATAATATCTACTCTTCTAAGACTGAGAGGAAAAGTACATAAGACACATTCAAAGTCATGTTGTCTTCACTTTTGGATAAATCTTATCCAGGTTGTGAATATTTCAATTCTTAAGTGACATTTTTTGACATTACTTTTTATTCCACCCCCTATCCAATGAAGGCATATAATGTCACTCTCAGGAGTGCAAAGTATCTATAGGCAAACATTTATTTTTCTTTGAGCAAAAATAAGTTGATTAAAAAAACTATGATTTGGCTATAATATTTAAAATTATGTTACATTCTAATAAAAATATAAATTGGAAAACTATTTAACTTTAAATGCTGATGCTTCTTAGATTAATTCCTTTAGCTCAGAATTATTACAAAATATATTTTTTTCTTACATGACTGTTTCATTCTATTTACACAAAAAGTCCTTTTTTACTTATTTATATAATCAAATTGTAATAAGAGTGAAACTTATTGAATACTGTCTTAAGGGTTAACAAGATTCAGAGTCATATGGTATTTGCTTTATGTGACAGTACAAAAAATTTAAATAAAATTTTTAATTATAAAACATACATATATAATATTTGTTATATTTCTTGCTATATTCAAGGTAGTTGAGAAGCATTGCATGTCTCATATAATAATATTAATGAAAACCACATCCATATGAATATTTTGGATAATTTTATTACATTTAATTTTTCTAGAACAATTATTGTAAGAAGGTACGATATCATTTTTTAGCTTATGGTAAGGATGAACACTATACCAGATAATAAACTGTTCAGGAGTCAGAAAGGAGCCAGGAGCAAGATTATTTTCAAGGATACATGCTCATTGACCACTTTTTTCAGTTTTGATTAAAGTCCAATCTTTTCAGAGCTGTCAAAATAATACTGCCATCTCATGGCTGTCAGAATGGCTGAGATCAAATCTCAAGTAACAATACAGTCTGGCAAAGATGTGGGGAAAGGGAACACTCCTTCATTGCCTGAGGGAGTGCATATCTGTACAACCACTTTAGAAATCAATTCATCACTTTTTCATAAAATTGGAACAATTCTGCCTTGAGATCCAGACATCATTCCACTCCTGGGCATATACCTGAAAGACGCTCCACCACAAAACAAGGACATTTGCTCAACAATGTTAACAGCAGCTTTATTCATAATAGCCAGAATCTGGAAAGAATCTAGATGTTCCTCAACCAAAGAATGGATAAAGAAACTGTGGTACATTTACACAATGGAATACTACTCAGCTATTAAAAACAAAGAAATCTTGAAATTTTCAGGCAAATGGAACTAGAGAAGATCATCCTGAGTAGCATAAACCAGACCCAGAAAGACACACATTGTATATACTCACTCGTAAGCAGATATTAGCTATTTAATTCAGGATAATCATACTACAATAAGGAGACTGATGCATCAACCAAGGACAATGTATGCTATGGACCTCTACCCTCTGCTCAGATATAGTAGGTAGGCATCACAGTATCCTTCTGTATCTCACAATATGTGAATAGGATCTACTTTTTACATGGACTGTGCTGTCCCCTAACATTAATCATTTTCCCTGGCTGGGCAGCATTCCCAGGCCACAGAGGAATAACTTTTTTGGAAGTAGAAAGCACCATTTTAATAGGCTGCATCCAGTAGTCAAAGTTCACATATTAAGTCTCTTGACCTGTACTGGTGAATCTTCAGAATGTTCCGAGGCCTTCAGCTATGAACTGGGTCCACATATTTTGCTATACTTTTCTTAGATGTCCAGCCGTGCAGCATACTGATAGCTTCTAACACTGCTAGTTGCCCTTCCAGATATCATCTTATATGCTAGTGAGTTACTCTGTTTCCCTGAAAACATTAATATAATCACAGACATTAGTTACAATGCCTTAAAAGTAAATATAATATAATACTGTTATTTTTTATTTATGATGGATTGATTATGCAACCTCACAGATGGGCAAATCTGCTAATGGTAAATTCCTAAATGATAAAATATTTTATTTGACTGATATATATATTTATGTTTAAATATTTGCAGATAATATACAATAAATGTTTCAATGTACTTGCAATTTAAATAGTTTTTATTGTTATTTAGATAAATATGATATGAAAAATCAGTTACAACTTATACAGCAACATTTAAAATGAAAATGTTTTATATTCTATCTACAGCTAATTGTGGACAAATGACAGTGAATGAAAACAGTGACCTACAGGAATAATATCCAAAAGTGGAAAAGAGCCTTCCTTCCAGGCACAAATTGAGCATCTCCAGTATTTACCACAAAATAATCTAGTATAATTTTTAGTTCTTTACAGTTCAGTAAAGGTAGTCTTTTGCAGACAAACAAGTCTTCAGAAAATGAAGTCATAGTCATAGACATTTAAAACCAAGGTTTGGTTTACATAAACATAAATATTCTTAGATGAATAATAAGTTCACAAAAAATGTCTTTTATGACACTATGATGGTTTAATTATTTTTAATTTTTAGAAATTATAATGTAATTACTTTTGTCCTTTCTTATCTCCAAACCTTTCTATATACCCCATCCTCTTAAATTCTTGGCTTTTTCTTTTAGTGATTGTTATTATATTCATATATGTGTATATATACATATATATATTCCTAATTATAGCCCACCAGTCCATATAATGCTACTTGTATATATGGTGTCATTGTTTCCCCTTTGACACCAATTAGTGTGCTTTTTCTAGGGAAAATCATCTCTCCAGCTCCCTGACTTTTTCAATTGTCTATAATCATTGTTGTGGGGTTGAGATAATATAGGCTTTCCCCCACAAAGGATGACTGCTACTGGAAGACTCACTAACTTTTTAGAGATAGTATCATCATGATTATTGGAAGAGTATCAATGGTACTAATATCTACAGGCTGTAAATTAGTAACCCAGCATAATCCACAACAACCACATATAAATATTTGTCCTTATAAACAAAGAGAAGAATAGTCTTCAATCATCATTAAGGAAACATCTCTTTCCCATAGATGCAGATGACTACAGAAAACCGCAATCAAAATATAGGCTTGTGGAACCCAGTGCCCATAGATATATGTATAAACACCCCAGCACCTAAGTCTCAGGGAACATTGTGGAGAAGGGGAAGATTAGAGTTTTTGGATGAAGCAGTTTTCTGTGAAATGTGTTCCCTAGCTACATCAGTTGCTACACACACATAGTCTCACCAACAAGACTGCTCAAATATAAACTAAACAGGGATGATAGAAATAGTCATCATCAAATATGAGGCACCAGAGTATGTGTGAAAGCCATACCCCACTCTCCACTCAGCTGTGAAGAATGTCCTGTCGATTGGCTAGATCTGGGTAGGGGTTTGAAATTTACAGCATGTATTGTCCTTGGCTGGTGCCATAGTTTGAATGGGACCCCTGGGCCCAAATCTGCCCATCATAATGTTCTTCTCGTAGGTTTCTAGGACCCACTAGGTCCTTCTACTTTGCTATTCTCCCATGCTTCTCTCATCTAGAGTCCCAAGAAGATGTCCTTCCCTCTGTCCCAGTTTCCTGGATGGGGAGACCTGGTGACACTTAGAGGAAGGTTAGCAGGCTACCAAGAAGAGACTTGATACCTTATGAGCATATAAAGGGGGAGGAAGTCCTCCTCAGTAACAGTCATAGGGGAAGGGAATAAGGAGAAAATGGAAGGGAGGGAGGAATGGGAGGATGCAAGGGATGGGATAACCATTGAGATGTAATCAGAATAAATTAAGAAAATTAAATTTAGAAATTTAAAAAATGGTCATCATCTATTTTGAAAGAGATTAAAGAAAATAATGTACATTTATTTATACATAAAGAGAAGCCATATTAGAGTATTATTTGATGTATAAAATATTTCCCTTAACATTAATGTAGGTACCTGAAAGCAGAAAACGTCTTTATTCAATTCCTGCAAATCCACAAATTTCCTATCCAGTCATTATTTAATAGTTTCAACAAGGATTTTTCCCTCGATGATTTTTAGAAAAAAACAGTTATATATTGGAATGAGTTAAAAATGATTCATGATAACATAATATGTTATCCACTATGTTTAAATGGCAAATTTATCATTATGAATTATTTTCTGTATCTTTACTTTATTAACAGAGATTATTAAGTACCTGGGAAGTGGGAAGGCCAAAGTATAGGGTAGATTTAATATACTGGCAATAATCCAAAGAGAAACAGCAACACACTTCATATTGGTCTAATAATTGTAAAAACTCAATTTAAAAAATTGATACTGATGACTAATGTATATGCTTAAAGGCAATATGTTTATCACTCTGTTTTGATGCTTTAATCTTCTAAAAAGCTTTGAAATGTCACTTTACTACTCTTTAAATAAATTACAGCAAAGGGTACTAAGAGATACTATTGAAGACATTGACACATGGAGGTTAATTAATATTCATAACCTGAGATGTATCTATTGTTCTTAAACAGTGTTAGTGTCTTGTAATTCTGCATTGCTTAAAATATAAAGTACCCCTTTCTACTAAACCATCTCATCAGTCCAACATAAATATCCTTTTAACATCTAGGTGTATTTTTTCCATTTCATGTTAAAGTCATGACCTATAAGGAACTGTGTCATCATAATGCTAAAACAAGCTTTCAGATTAAAGGTTATGGTTTCTTTATTTTTAACGAGGATTAAACTTCTTAATAATAGTACTTTTAAAGCTAATATGGGGAGAGCTTCCAAGGAATAACTGATGTAATTCATTGGTATAAAAAGAAAATGGGGACAAGCTGGAGAGCTGGAGAGTTGTATCAATGGTTTCTAACCATTGCTGGTAATACTGTGAAACTAGATTTGATTCCATGTATTCATATGGTGTCTTACAATCATCTGAGCTCTAGTTACAATTACTTAATACCCTCACTAAGTACACTCACATGACACAAACATATGTGCAGGCAAAGCACTCATATATAGAAAATAAGAATTAATTTAAAAAGTAATCGTAAGTGGTAATTATGGAACATTATTGAAGGAAATGATGAAAATGATGAGGTATGGAATAGCAGGGTAAAAGAGGAAAACAATAAAAATAAGTATATTTAGAAAAAACCATAAGAAAACACAGTACTAAAAAAGCCTCCTAAAACACATATATACATGTATATAAAGATATTTACATTGAATCACCCTATAATGCTAAGTCCATGAAAATATTTTCTTTCTTAGAGTTGTTTATCATGAGTTTCCACAAACTCACAAATATTGCAGGTCCTCCAGAATTTTACATTAAGATCCCATGACTAAAGGCACCTTATATGTGAGTATGGGAAGATCAAGATAATAATGCCTTAAAAGCTTAATCCTTGGTAAACAACTTTCATAGTTCTGGACTATTCTGTGTATCCTACAAAAGACGAACAGTAGTTAACTATCTTACATAGTTCTGAACACAGCAAGCTACAATAATGACAAGACTGTTAAGACATACTCACGTGAGCCAAGGCCTCAACTTTGATTTAATTTAAGGCTGGATCCAGAAGGTAAAACTCATACATGAAACCATTATATGGACTAAGAACCTGTGACTAGGTAGGCATAGGCACTATGAAACAAGAGTTAGCTGTTATTTGGATGATGGACATAGCATTAAATTATTCCTAATGGAATTGTTTTATCTATACACTATTGTATCATCTTTCAGCCATTAGCAAGGCTTCTTTTTGAAGTGGACAGCAATTAACACAGAGACTCAAAATTGTTCACTGGGTATAGAATAAGAGATTGAGGATTTTTTAGCTCTAAGTGGGATATCTATATCACACTCTATCCTCCATCTGCACAGTGACCACTGAGGAAGAGGGAGTATAAAAATAGTAAGTGGGGTAGGTGATGTGTCAATAAAAGAAAATATTTTTTTTAAAAATACAATAAAGTTGTACTTGTGAATTTACAGTTTTGTGACATTGTAAATTTAACCTACGTTAGTTCAGTTGTCAAGCCTGAGAAAATTCCAGTTCTATTTGGAAGGTAGGCATGAAGTCCCACCAAATCTATGGAGCTACTGGTAAATCATAGCTTCTTGGAAAGGAATAGTTAGTGTTCTTTAACAGTGTGACCCCTGATAGGTAAACCAGTTGCCAATGTATAAACACTCATCAAAGAGTACAAACAATATAAATTGGAATGTACTAGGTTTAAGAAAAGAGTGAAAGGAGCACAAAGATTAGTAGATAGTTAAGTAGAGGGTGGAACTAGAAAGACTTGTAGAAGGGGAATAATTGATATCAAAATGCATTGCATGAAATTCGCAAATAATTAAAAATTTTAAAGTAACATTTCATAGCAATTATTTTAAGGTAACCGGAAGACTAATTACTTATGCAGAAACATTTATTAATATGAGACTATGACCCTACATACACATTTATATATGAAGTTATATATTCCAAACTTCTATCATTGTAAATACACATTAACAATAAAGTCCATTTCAAAGTGGTTATTACTTTTAAAACAAGGGGTATTATGTGATAGGCTTAATTTCTCTAAACAGTTCATTATGAATTTCTAAAGATTCTGGATGATCATCTCATACTTAATTCTTTTCTGTTTTGTTTTGATATTGTATTTTTAAAATTAATTAATTTATTGCAATTACAACTAAATTGTTATCCCATCACCTGTTCCTCCCTCCCTCCCACCCGCACACTATACCTCTGCACTAGGTACATGATCAAGAGAGATGTCCTCCCCCACTTTATCATCATAGGCTATCAAGCTTCATCTTGGTAGCCTGCCTATTCTTTCTTTGAGTGCCACCAGGGCTCCCCAAAAAGAGCAGGTCGCCAAATTTGAGGGACCAGACTTCAAGTCAGAGTTAGTCCCTGCTTTCCACATAACTGTGGAGACTGTCCTGTCCATTGGGTAGATCAGTGTAGGAATTCGATATTTACTATTATATTGTCCTTGGTTACTGCAATAGTTTGAGAAGACACCCCTGGGCCCTGATCCACCAGTTATGATGTTCTTCTTGTAGCTTTCTAAGATCCTCTGGGTCCTTCTATTTCCCCATCTCCTATATTTGTCTTAAGTAGAGTCCCAGTGGGATGTCCTCACATCTGTCCCAATGTCCTGTTAAATGAAGATTTTCATGGTACATGTCTTTTGGGCAAGTGTCCAATTGTAAGTGAGTATATACCATGTGAGTCTTTCTGTTTCTGGGTTAACTCACTCAGTATGATTGTTTCTAATTCCCTCCATTAGTACATAAAATTTTGGCTTTCCTTGTTTTTTATAGCTGAATAATATTCAATAGTGTAAATGTACCACAATTTCTTTATCCATTCTTCAACTGATTGACATTTAGGCTGTTTCCAGGTTCTGGCTATTATGAATCAGGATGCTATGACCATGGTTGACCATATGTGCCTGTTGTGTGGTGGAGCATTTTATGGGTATATACCAGGGAGTGGAATAGCTGAGACTTGAGAAAGTCCTATTCCCAGTTTTCTGAGAAATTGCCAGATAGATTTCCAAAGTGGTTTTACCTGTTTGCATTTCCACCAACAATGAAGGAGTGTTCCTCTTTCCCCACATTCTTACCAGCATGTGGTGTTACCTGAATTTTTTATCTTAGCCATTATGATGGGTGTAAGATGGAATCTCAGAATTGTTTTGATTTGCATTTCTCTATGATTAAAGATGTTGAACATTTAAGTGTTTCTCAGTCATTCACTATTCCTTTGTTGAGAATTCTCTGTTTAGTTCTGAGCACCATTTCTTTATATTGTATTTTAATGCAGTATTTTCCCTTTTATCTCTTTCTTCCAAACTCTCTTATATACTTCTTCTTGTTCTAATTTCAATTCATGGAGTCTTTTTACATTGTCTTTGCATGAATACATATATCTGTAGATAAATATGTATTCCCAATAAATTTCAATGCTATTAATGGATATTTTAATAGACAAATTATAGCAATATAAAAAATAAGATGATTTTATGTAAACATGAGTAAATTCAATAAACCTGTGTAGTAGTGTGCATCTAGTCAATAGCATTGTATAATATACTTTAAAAATATCTAAAAGTGGAATCCTAATTAAGGAAACATAACAAAATAAGAAAGTAACAGAAAATTTTCATTTGTTTAATTACAAACAATTGTTTCATGGATCTTATATTTTAAAACTAAATGCCTTCTTCTCTTATATAGTGTGTTATCTCTGAGATTTGGACAGAAAATGTATGATTATAATTTTATCTGTAAAGCTTGTGATGCTTTTAGGAAAGGATGTTGATTTTACCTGTTTCTAACCTCAGGTAACCAGGAAGTATATTTTTCAGTTAATAGACAAATACATAATATCCCAATGTATGGCACTTTTCATGTAAAGTATTTTGTCTATTAACATCCCATGTAAGATCTCCACATTAGTTGCATAACTGTGAATGAATTGCTTAACCTATTTTTCTTCATTGCTACTTCAATAAAATAGAGATTTTTATGAAGAAAAAGATCATTATGTAAACCCTTCCTTAATAATCATGTGCAAAGTAAGACATATGCGCTTGATAAATTAACAACAGCAATAAGAAAAACATTAAAATATAAAATTCTATTTCTGACAATACATAATGCTGCTCTATTTTCAAATTTGATCTAAAAATGAAAGCAAAATAATTGTAAAAACTGTATTGCTACCTCTGTAGATACTATAGATACAGAGATCAGCTCCAAGAGTCTCATAGACTAAAAATGTCACATAATCCCTCAAACCACTTTATCCTATGTTGTAGGATCATTACATAGTGTTCAGAGTCCAGCATATTTGACTATTTTTTACAATGTCAGAGTGAAAAGTAACTGTATTATTAATACTATGCTTGCTTAGAGAATGATAAAGAAATATCTCATTACACAAGTAAACCAGAGGCTCAAATACACTGTAAACAAAAAAAGAACACAATGTGAATGGTAATGGTGATTGCTAATGAGTTAGGTGATACAGAACAACAAATAAACCTTTTCATGAATGTTTTACATGTTGTAAAACTAAATATTTATTATCTCTGTATCCATTACATAAGTTCACAATGAGTTCAAGTGACAAAGGTCCAGCTATATCTTAGTTCATAATGAGTTCAGGATAATATATTTTTTATTTTTTATTTTAATTTTATTAATTTATTCATATTTCAACTCAATTGTTATCCCATCATTTGTATGCTCTCATTCCTCCCTCCCTCCCACATTCACCCTATTTCCCTCCCATAGGTCTATGACAGAGGGGGATCTCCTCCCACACTATATGGTCTTAGGCTATCAAGTCTCATCTTGGTATCCTGCTTATTCTTTCTTTGGTTGCCACCAGGCCTCCCAACCAAGGGAAGATGGTCAAATATAGAGCACCAGAGCTCGTGTCAAAATCAGTCCCTGCTCTTCACCTAAATGTAGAGAATGTCCTGTCCATTGGGCAGATCAGAATAGATGTTCGATGTTTACTTTTGTACTGTCCTTGGTTAGTGCAATAGTGTTGGCACAATCCCATGGGATCCAATCCACCCATCATGATATTATTATTGTAGGTTTCTAGGACCCTCTGTGTCCTTCTATTTATCCATCTTCTATATTTCTCTTACCTGAAGTCTCAGTAGGATGTCCTAACATCTATCCCAATCTCCTGGAAAGTGAAGACTTTCGTGAGATGTGACTTTTGAACTAGTGCCCAGTTATAAGTGAGTACATACCATGTGAGTCTTTCTGCTTCTGAGTTAACTCACTCATTATGATGATTTCTAGTCCCATCCATTTGTCCACAAATTTCAGGATTTCCTTGTTTTTAATAGATGAGTAATATTCCATAGTGTAAATGTACCACAGTTTCTTTAACCATTCTTCAACTGAGGGACATTTAGGCTGTTTCCAGGTTCTGGCTATTACGAATAAGGCTGCTATAAACATGGTTTAGCATATGTCCTTGTTATGTGGTAGAGCATTTTCTGGGTATATCCCAAGGAGTTGAATAGCTGGATTTTGAGAAGCCCTAGTGCCAGTTTTCTGATAATCACGAAATAGATTTCCAAAGTGGTTTTACAAGTTTGCATTCCAACCAGCAATGAAAGATTGTTCCTCTTTTTTCACATACTCACCAGCATGTGTTGTCACTTGAATTTTTTATCTTAGCCATTCTGTTGTGTGTAATATGGAATCTCAAGTTTGTTTTGATTTACATTTCTCTGATGACAAAAACATTGAGCATTTCTTTAGGTGTTTCTCAGTCATTCAATATTTCTCTGTTGAGAATTCTTTGTTTAGTTCTGAGCCCCATTTCTCAATTGGTTTACTTGTTTTGCTGGTGTTTAATTTTATGAGTTCTTTATATATTTTGGATATTAGACCTTTGTCACATGTAAGGTTGGTGACAGTCTTTTCCCAGTTCTGTTCAGGAAGTTGTCTCCTGTGCCAATGTGTTCCAGGCTCTTCCACATCTTTTCTTCTAAACAGTTTAGTGTCTCCAGTTTTATGTTGGGGTCTTTAATCCACTTGGACTTGAGTTTTGTGCATGGTGATGAATATGGGTCCAATTGCATTTTTCTACATGTAGACATCCGGTTAGACCAGTACCATTTGTTGAATATGCTATCCTTTTTCCATTGAATAGATTTGGCTTCTTTGTCAAAAATCAAGTGACCATATGTGCAGATTCATTTCTGGGTCTTTGATTTGATTCCATTGATCAACCAACCTATTGCTGTGCAAGTACCATGCTGTTTAAATTACTATTGCTCTATAGTACAGCTTGAGAGCGGGTATGGAAATTCCGTCTGAAGATCTTTAATTGTATAGGATTGTTTGGCTATTCTGGTTTTTTGTTTTTCCATATGAAGTTGAGAATTGATCTTTCAATGTCTTTAAAATGTTGTGTAGGTATTTTGATTGGGATTACATTGAATCAGTAAATTGCTTTTGGTAAAATGGGCATTTTTACTATGTTAATTCTCCAGCTCTACAAACAAGGGAGATGACTTAATCTTCTGATGTCATGTTCAATCTCTTATTTCAGAGGTTTAACGTTTTTTTTAAACAAGTCCTTCACTTGCTTGTTTAGAGTTATTCCTAGATATTTCATATTGTTCGTGGCTATCTTGAAGGGTGTAGTTTTCCTAATTTCTCCCTCTGCATGTTTTAATTTGTATATAGAAAGACTACTTATTTTTCTTTAGTTAATTTTGTATCCAGCCAATTTGCTGAATGTGTTTATCAGCTGTAGGAATTCTCTGGTGGAATTTTGGGGTCACTTATGCACATTGTAATAACGTCTGCAAATAGGGATACTTTCACTTCCTCCTTTCCTATTTAGATACCCTTGATCTCCATTAACGGGTGTTGCATTTTGTCAAATGCTTTTTCTGCATCTAAGGTAGTCATCATATGTTTTTTTTAAATTTTATTTATTTATTTATTTTGGGTTTCGGTTTGTTTATATGGTGGAATAAATTGATGGATTTCCGTATATTAAAACATTCCTGCATGCCTGGAATGAAGCCTACCTGGTCATGGTGAATGATAACTTTGATATGTTCATGTATTTGTTTTGTGAGTATTTAATTGGGTATTTTTGCATCAGTGTTCATAGGAGAAACTGTTCTGAAATTCTCTTTTTGTTGGGTCTTTGTGAGATTTAGGAATCAATGTGAATTTGGCCTCATAAAATGACTTTGGTAATGTTCCATCTGTTTCTATCTTTTGAAGTACCTTCAAACATATCAGTATTTACTCTTCCTTGAAGGTCCAGTAGAATTCTGTGCAAAACCTATCTGGCCCTGGTCTTGTTTGTTTTTGTTGTTGGGAGACTATCAATGAGTGGTTCTACTTCTATAGGAGAAATAGGATTATTATTATTATTTTTTTATCTAATCTCAATTCAATGTTGGCAGTCAGGTGTAATTCTGACAGGTTTGCCATTATGTTACTTTGCCTTTTTCTCTTCCTGCTTTTAATATTTTTTGTTTATTCTTGATATTTTCTGTTATTATTATTATGTTTCGGGAATATTTTCTTTTATGGTCTATTCTGTTTGGTATTCTGTAAGCCTCTGGTATGTTTATATGCATCTCTTTCTTTTAATTGGGGAAATTTTCTTCTATGATTTTTTGGAAGATATTTTCTAGGCCTTGGATTCGGTTCTCTTCTCTTTCCTTGATGTCCATTATTCTCAGGTTTTGTCTTTTCATGGTGTCCTTGATTTCTTGGATATTTTTGTGTCAGAAATTTTTCAGATTTAGCATTGTCTTTGATGGTTGCTTCTAGTTCTACAATTGTATCTTCTACTCCCGTGATTCGTTGCTCCATTTTTTGGTTTCTGTTAGAGAAGCCTACTTCTGTGTTGCTTACTTTCTTCTCTAAGGTCTCTCATTCTGTTTTTCTTCTATCAGTGTTTTTATCACTCTTTCTATTTTCATCTTCAGATTTTGGACTGCTTTATTTATTTCCTTCATTTTGTTGTTGGTATTTTCCTGAATTATTTCCAGTGCCTCTCTGTAGGCTTCTTTTCTGACTTCCACCTGTTTGGCTGCCTCTTCCTGCATTTGATTATGGATTTTATTCGTTTCCTGCATTATCATCTTCATTACTAAGCATTTGAGCTCATTTTCTTGTATTTTGATTGTGTTTTGAGTTCTCAGGGTTACTTTCTTTGCGATAGTTGGGATCTGGAGATGAAGAGTTGTTTTGCTATTGTTCTTTGAATTCTATGTGTTCCTTTAGTCACCTTGCTATTTCTGGTGTTGTGTGGTAGCTTCTGGTGTTATTCACTGGTCATTGAGAGTGGGTAGTTTGTGAGTGATCCCTTTGGGGATCAGGGAGTTCTTCTCTGGAACAGGCAGGTGACCTGGTTTTCTGCTCCAGGAGACTTTGTTCTACACAAGTTCTTGACTGGGTCAGCAGAGATAGACATCTACCTGATTCCATTCATGCTACTGAGGGGATTCAGACTAGCTGTGTTGGGAGCTGCTGTTTATTCTTCTGTCCCAACCCCTAGGGGAAGTCCAGCCTCTCCCAACTGTGTAGGAGACTGTGGCTTTATCTGTATAACTGTTCAGGCCTCGTCTGCCATGGTTCACAGACAGGTTCCTTCCCGGAGCAGTCTAGAGAAAGGATCAGTCTAGATTGTACATCCTTGGCTGCTCAGTCCCAAGGAGCGACAGCGGTAATTCAGACTCCATTCCAGACACCCAGGGCAGTCCACTTTCTCCCATAAGCATGGGAGTCCCTGCCAGGCTGTGGCAAGTGTGGCTTTTTCTGCCCAATTGTGCAAGCCTGGTCCGCTATGGCCCACAACAGGTTCCTGTCTATATCAGTCTAAATAGCAGACCAGCCTAGATTGCACACCTTTAGTGGCTCAATGCCACTGAGCAGTGGCTGCAATTCAGACCCCATTCCAGACCTTCAGGGCAGTCCACCTTCTCTTCCAAACATGGGAGTGCCTGCCAGGCCATGAGGACTGTCCTGGCTGGGTTCTATCAGCCCAATTTTGCAGGTTCAGTCCACTGAGACCGGCTGTCTGGATCTAGCTGGACATGCCCAGTCTGCACACACTGTTTCTGGGCTGCCTTGCTCCAGTAAGAATGCCTAGACTGTGCATGCTGTTTCTGGGTATTGTGGGCTTCACTATGGCCTCCGGGGCTCCCCGTGGACTGGAGAGGTGTGGGTGGTAGTGTCCAAGGACAGATTCACTTGTTTCCCTGAGGCTTTCCCAGGCTAGGGGCTCTGGTGTTCCACCATCGCACACACTGTACCTGGGCTATAGAGGCCAGCTGTAGTCCATAGGTGGGTTCAGTTCCAAAGTCTGGAGAGTGTGTTCAGGTCCTCTGTGGGCTATTGTTTGGCCCGGGGCCAAGCCCCCCTGTGGTCTGCACTGTGCAGGACCACACTCACCTAGTGTTCTCCAGTTCTTGCACTCTGTGTCTCTCAATCCACTCCCTGGTCTCCTTGCAGTAGACCAGATACAATGTGTGATAGGTGCCACCATCTTGGAACTCCCAAGTATCTGTGTCTTTAAGAAAGCCAGCTACCAATTATATTTAAAATCTGTTTTAGCTAGAAAAATTTACTTCATTTACACTCTGAATATGCCAACATATTCAATATATTTTTGCTCATTGACCGATTTTACTATTTACATATGGTAAACAAATACATGACACAAAGTTATTTTCACAGTATGTGTTTTTCTTTTTTATTACTAACTGAATATTAATATGAAATATTGACAAGAAAGTAAGTGCATGATATCTAGTCATAAAAATATGAAGGTATAAGGATTAGTATTTTCTACTTCATATACAACTTTAAATACAGAAATATTAAAAATGTTTAAAAACACACAAACATATGAATGTTTGTGTGGTATATGGATACATATAGGTGAATGTGTATGCCTGTGCTGGCCAGAGATCAGTGGTGGTATATCTTCCTTAATAGATTTCTAATTTATTGTTTGAGACAGGGTTTCTCCCTGAAACAGAGCTCACAGATGACTAGGCTCTCTGATTTGTAAGCATTGCACAACCATCTATTTCTGTCTCAGATGTTAGTATTATGTCAAGCTTTTTACATGGGTTTAGAGTGACAAGCACTTTACTGACTAAGTAATTTTCCAAGTGCCTTTAAATATGTATATTATCCTCAAAACAATCATGGAAAATGATATTTCATAAAATATTTGTTAAAATGTATACAAGTATATGACATGCTCATAGTTTATATATAATTTTGGTCTACATTATTATGATTTTGAGTTTATATTAAAATAATATTTTACTGGAAATTATTTTTAACTGCTCACCTCTACAGCTTATGAAGTGGACTATATGATTCTTAATTTCATCTTCCCAATATGTAATACAAATTATATATGAGTAGATGAAATTATGTAAGTAATATCAGTGTTATCATTAGTAGTGTACCAATACTGACAAGTTCCCAAAGGTACTAAGAAATGCAAACATTAGGGAAAACAGAATCAAGGACATAAGAAAATGTGTTCCCCTCCCTCAAAATGTAGTGACTCTGTGAATAAAGCTCCTACAACTAATCTGTGCCAACATGTTATATATACATAAGTGCACATATCTGTTCATGTAAGTGAAGGAGCAGGTGTTTCACAGTGCACAGGTGAGGCTCAGTGAATGACCTGTAGTGTTAACTCCCCCCTTCCTCCATGTCTTAGTTGGATTCATATCCTTTTGATGAAATATCATAACAAAAGAAACTTGAGAAGGAAAGGTTTGTAAGTATTAGGCTTCCACTTCATAGCTCATCATTAATGAACATCATGACAAAAACTCATACAGGATAAAGACTTGGTGTCAGGAGCTCTTACAGGGACAGAAAAGGAGTGCTGCTTATTGTTTTGATCTAATGCCTTGCTCAGCCTGCTTTCTCATAAAAATCAGGTTGACCAGACCACGGATGGTACCACTCACAATGAATGGAACTTTCCCCCATCAATCATTATTTTTAAAAATGTGCTAAAGGTTTGCCTACACCTTGATCTTATGCAGACGTTTTCTTAACTGAGACCCATTCCTCTATAATGACTAACTTGTGTTAGGTTGATACAAATCTAGATAGTACAATCCATATTTGACATAGGGTCTCTTCTTAGTTAAAACTTCAAATAACGAAGAGACCCTATGCTGTTGTAGGGATTCTTCTTTGTCTTTCTACAGTCTATTCCACAATAATACTACAATAACAAATGTGCACAACTACATATGGTATTATATTTGTTCTATGGATTGGAATCTATGTCCTTAATATTGTTAGGCAAACATTTCCATTGAACTATTTCCCCAGCATTTCTTTTCAGTTTTCACTTTTTCTTAAAGATTTATTTATTTTCTTTATTGCATATGAGTGCTTTATCTGCAGAAGAGGGTTATCAGATTACATTATAAATGGTTGTGAGCCACCATGTGGTTGCTGGGAATTGAACTCAGGACCTCTGGAAGAGCAGGTGGTGCTCTTAACCACTGAGCCATCTCTCCCCATCTTATAGGCAGAGAAATTTTCAGGTACCACAGAGAATGTTGAAAGAAGGCATCTGGCCAAAAGCTCAAGAAAAGTATTGAGTTATTTGGTCTGACTGTGAGCACCCAAGCAGAATCTGCATGAAGAATAGTTAGGACCTTGACATTAGAGTACCTGGCTAGATACTATTAGCTGTAGAAAATTTTCTTTAGAATCTATGTTGAGAGCAATAGAAGGTGGGCTTGGAATGTTATGTTTTACACATATTTTATAATAGAGGACTCCTTTGTAGTTAGCTTAGGCTTAGACAGCACACCTGTTGGTTTGGGAGTGGGATTAAGTCAAGTTTTTTCTTTATTACAGAACATTTAGCTCAAGGTATGTTGCTATGACAATCATATAGAGACACTAGCTTTAGTCTTGGGAAATTTATGATTAAACTTTCCCAAGTATTTTTCTAGAAATAACAGTCAGGTTATTCTGACCACTGCTTGGAAATTGATTGATTTTTGCTGTGTGATTTATTGTAGGTTATACAGAACTATTTGTATTTCCTTGTTAGATTGTTCTCTTGCTTTCCAGAGTTTTAAGTTTTCTATTGATTGTAAAAGATGAGAAAAATCATGATGTAATCTGTAAGGAAAAATAATGAACTTCACTTTAAATAAAGTACTGGAGCTGGCCCAAGGAGTAACTGGTAACAAGAGAGAACAATAACAGAGACATAAACAGTAAGCGTGTGAAAGAGACATAAAAATAAAGTTCTCCTAGGCTTTAAGACATTCAATTTATACCTCATATGCCTGGGTCTAATATTTTTCTCCCATTCCTCAACCCCTTCTCAAGAGCTAGTTGCTATAGCCAGATGTTCCCCAATGCTTTGTTTTCCTTAATCATCTCCTTATGACCTGCTCATTTCTCCCTACTATTGATTCTCCAATATTTTCTGTTCTCTTCTCTTCACTATTCTTGGACCTGGTCTGCCAGACATTTAACAGGGGATTTAAGCTCACAGTAAGACAACCCAACCTTAAAACTTAAAAAAATCCCAGGTTAAAAACTGTCTCCTACATATCCATTTAAGAGGGACTTTTCGACATGCCTGCAAACAATAGCCAGCCTACTGCAGGCAGGTAACATAATAAACCCAGCTGCCACTTTCAGCTCAGCTCTCACACTGCAGGAGAGACAAAATGGGGAAAAGGGCAGCCTTCTTAACAAAGATAGGACTAAAACTGCTCCCGAAAAGGATCATAGCAGAGGGTGCTTGGATCATTCCTGGCTTTGTTTGGGCTGTTGCTATGGATCTACTTGTAATGTGATTAATGGGGCTTACAATTTTCCATATCTTTTTTAGGAAAGTTCAAGAAAAAAAGTAGAAAGAAACCCAAGAGACACAAGACTAAATTACAGAAAATAGAAAGGCAGAACGAAAACTTGCTCTTACTAATAACAACTAGATTAATGAAGGATTAAATTAAACTCTGCCTATACATTTTTGGCAACAAATAAATAGTTGACAGTGTTCCAGCACTGTGGCCTCAAATGGTACAACTGGCTCAAAACTTAGAATTTTTTGTCTGTTTTCTTGGAATTTGAAATTTTTTTTCCTATAGAAGAAAGAGAGAAAATATTTCTATTGTTTGACAAACATAAAACATGAGAATTTTAAAGATTTTAATTGGATTTGAGAACAGGGCATTTGTAGCAGAGGCCTTTCATCTTAACGCAAAAAACTGAGAGAAAGGCAGATCTCTAAGAGTTCTATTTCAGCCGATTTACACCATGGAAAAAAGGCAGCAACCACCTGCTGAGAATCCACTTTTATAAGCCCCATTTATAAAGAAAAAATGGTTTGTTTAAATTTTCATACTGCTAGAAATTATCCTTGGAGAGGTTCATGAAAGCTACATGTAAAACTGTACAAAAACTGTTGTAAGCTTTTGAGTTCTGATTAATATGAGATGTCTCACTGATCTAGCATTGACGTTTTCCTTTAAAGTGAGACACTTTCTCCTGTGGGGCAAATTATGGCCACAAGGATTTATAGGCAGAAAAATCATGCCACTCAAGTTTATGCCCCAAAACGTGAAGGATAAAAAATGTATTCACCAATTCCATACGAAAAAGGGGCCAGGGCAATGACAGCTACAACAAATAAAAAACCCAGGTACAAAATGCCTAGGGTATACTTAAACTTTAAAAATAAAGGGGTTTACATAAGTTTGGCAATAAAGTTGTAACCACACATTCCATATAGAAAAAGGTAGGATAAAATTAGCAAATATACAAAACCAAGCCCAAACCTCTAAACAGGTACAAAATACCAGTGGTATGCTTGAATAGTGAAATTAAAAGGAACTTATTTAAAGTTTATTTAAAACATGATGCGTTTTCTATTGGTCAGGTCAACTGGCCTGTCCTTAAAACAGGAGACCTCCTCTCAGGAAAGAGGCATTGGCTAGACTATGCACCAGGTGCCACAGAGCACAGAGAAGGACATTTAGATCTTATAACCTTGTTTTGATTTTAATAAGATAATGATTGTATATTCTTTGATAATGGTAATATCATACATCCTCTTTGAGAAAGGGAAAATAAAACAGACCTATATATAAATGTTCTTTCCTCTTCTTTCACAAATAACAGAAAATCAGCCTTAATTGATTTGTACATTCTGCTGAGCTCAAACATTTATAATTTCAGGACTGTGTGCTGCTTGGAGAAAATATATGTCTCAGAAAAAAAACAAAAGTGGACACTGAAGCTGGATCAGACCTGATACACTGTTCCAGCACCCTGAGTGTTCCAGGCACAAGTATTTCAATTGCTGTTCCTCTTCAGAGCCTGCTCAAAGGGACAACTTCAAACAAAGTTGCTGATCTCAATTGGCCTAGAATTTCAGACTCCTCCAATAAAGAATTTCTCATCATTTAGATACTGGACAACAAATGTTATTGCTAGCTTGATTAATCATTTTTTCTAACTTTTTTGTGATAACAAATCTATCCTATGCCCCCAAAGCAACAAAGAAGCAGCATTATAAAAAGAATAACATACCCTTAAGCAGGTAGGTTGTGTTTTGATGTGTTTTCTTGGGCTAAGGATATTTATTGACATTGGAAGTTGGTTATATGTTATTACTGGTCTTTTCAGAGAAAAAACGAGGTTGATTTCAGATATCTTTCTCGTTTCATTTATCTTTCTTTTTTTATTAGGTATGTAGATAGGGGTTAAAAAGTTGGGGGAATAGAGAAAATATGTTGAAATAATAGGACAAAAAGTAGATTATTGAATCTACTTCTCAATTTAGGGTCTTAATATTATTTAGAAATAAGATTATTTTTAATTCATTGGAAGATAACTTTATGTATTAATTCAAAAGTAAGTTTATTTTTGATACGTTGGTAAATAATTCAAATGTAAAGATAGTCTTCACACACATTGTACATATATATTTCTACTCCAGGTTGAGGTATTGTACCCATACAACTCATTTTTAAAAATAACATTTATTTCCAATACTATTAAAATTCCATTGCTGAATGTTTAGGATAATTAAATAATGTAAGTTAATAAACAGTCAACCAGATTAATGCTCATGTCAAATTTAGCACAGGAATATATATCTTAGGTTTAACAGATAGATATAATTTTATAGATATATAGATTAAGTAAAAATAAATAAAGTCTTAAAAATCCTCAGAGGCCTACTTAATATGACATTTAAAACAATATTATTTTAAAGATGCTTTGATAATCAGACATTTCCACTCTTAGCAGTACAGAGCCTAACTCAAAGAATATGATGAGCATCAAATAACTTCCTTATGTAGATGGTTTCAAATATGACAAACAAGCCACTGGACAAAAAGTGTCCTTGTTTATGCTACAGACAAAATCTTGCCTCAAATGGTCAAGCTTGGATACAGATGGAGTTCATGTCCAAACTCTCCCAAGACAGAGTAAACAAGTCTTCAATAGTTCCGGTTTCACAAATATGTGTATGTCAGATAATCTGGGCCAGAAGGCTGAAGATGATCCTCTAACATTATAAGAAGTTTTTGGGTGGACTGTTCAGACAGCAAATTGTCTCTGTCATTTTTTCATTTTGGAAGCAGCTAACTTGTCCTTCCTGTTTGCTCAACTAATTTACTTTATTCTTTCTCAAGTATCTGATGGGGTTGAAGACCAGATACTTTAGTTTTAAAAATTGAGCTTAGTTGCTTAGAAGTTGGGAAGATACTTTTAGTTCTAATTATATGATGTTAGGTTGATAGAGATGAGATATGATCAAAATTGATTTAGATAAAAAAAAAACTGTGGACTCTCATAAATAGGATAAATAATATTTCTTCTACGTTGCTGAACGCATATGGATTGGAGAATGTGAATATAGATCTTGCCTGATAGTTTTCATAAATGTGTGATAATTATTATTGTATATTAGTTTACTGTTGAAAGAAAAGGAGCATTGTATTGGACTTAAATTGAGAAACGTTGGCATGATGTTCTTGTGGACAGTATAAAGTTTGCTCTTGCTTATTCAAATGCTGATTTCTATAAACCAATATCTGGATCAATCATCCCACTGTATTTTTAGGTTTATTCTAAGTATCTCCTGTTTCAAGGTTGTGTAAATATGTCACCACTTGTTCTCTAGCCAAACTGAACAACAAAAGAGAATAAGGTGGGGCACTCTGACCTAGTGAAGGGATGGAAAAGAGAAGAAAGGAGAGCATGGAACCATAGGTAGAAGCATGGGAAACATGAGGAGAAATGAACTTGGCCTAAGAGAAGATTCAAAAGCAAGTATAAAGTGGAAAATCAGAATGGGAGGAAACTATACTAGCCTGGTGGTTTAGAATGGTGGTATAGGTGGTTTAGAATTATTTGACAGAATTTTGCTATAAGCTAATTAACCTGATCTTTCTCTCTGTGTGAGGCTATTTGGGTATAAAGCTAGTTAATGATTACCTGATTTTTTCATTTTTTATTAATTTATTCATAATACATCTCAATGGTTGTCCCATCTTTTGTATCCTCAAATTCCTCCTGCCCTCCCATTTTCCCCTTACTCCCCTCCCCTATGACTGTGACTGAGGGGGACCTCCTCCCACTGTATGTGCTCATAGGGTATCAAGTCTTTTCTTGGTAGCCTGCTATCCTTCCCCTGAGTGACACCCGGTCTCCCCATCCAGGGGACATGGTCAAATATAGGGCATCAGCGTTCGTGTGAAAGTCATACCCCACTCTCCACTCAACTGTGGAGAATGTCCTGTCCACTGGCTAGATCTGGGTAGAGGTTTGAAGTTTACTGCCTGTATTGTCCGTGGCTGGAGCCATAGCTTGAGCGGGACCCCTGGGCACAAATCTGCCTATCATAATGTTCTTTTTGTAGGTTTCTAGGACCCTCTGGATCCTTCTATTTTGCCATTCTGCCATGCGTCTCTCATCTACAGTCCAAATAAGATGTCTCTCCCTTCTGTCCCAGTTTCCTGGTAAGTTAAGAATTTCATGGGACATGCTCCTTAGGCTAGTGTGCAGATAGAAGTGAGTACATACCATTTGACTCTTTCTCCTTTTGGGTTAACGCACTTATTATGATCATTTCTAGTTCAATCCATTTGTCGACAAATTTCACGAACTCCTTGTTTTTAATAGCAGAGTAGTATTCCATAGTGTAAATGTACCAGAGCTTCGTTATCCATTCTTCTACTGAGGGATACTTATGCTGTTACCATGATCTGGCTATTATCAATCAGGCTGTTTTGAACATGGTTGAAGAAATGTTCTTCTTGTGTGCTGGAGCATCTTCTTGGTGTATTCAAAGGAGTGGAATAGCTGAGTCTTGAGGAAGGCCTATTCCCAGTTTTCTGAGATAGCACCAGATAGATTTCCAAAGTGGCCATACTAGGTTGCATTCCCACCAGCAATGAAGGAGTGTTTCTCCCTCTCTCCACATACTCCCAAGCAAGTGGTGTTGCTGAATTTTTTATCTTAGCCATTCTGATGGGTGTAAGATGGAATTTCAGAGTTGTTTTGATTTGCATTTCCCTGATGACTAAGGAGGTTAAGCATTTCTTTAAGTGTTTCTCAGGCATTTGATATTCCTCTGTTGAGAATTCTCTGCTTAGTTCTGAGCCCAGTTTCTCAATTGGGTTATTTGGTGTGATGGTGTTTAGTTTCTTGAGTTCTTTATATATTTTGGACATTAGACCTTTTTCAGATATACAGTTGGTGAAGATCTTTACTCAGTCTATAGGCTGTCGCTTTGTTCTCTTGACTGTGTCTCCTGCCTTACAGAAGATTCTCAGCCTCATGAGGTCCCATTTATTAATTGTTGACATTAAGGCTTGGACTTTTAGAGTTTTGTTCAGGAAGTTGTCTCCTGTGCCAATGTGTTCCAGGCTCTTCCTCACTTTTTCTTCTAACTGACGCAGTGTCTCTGTTTTTATGTTGAGTTTTTGATCCACTTCGATTTGAGTTTTGTGCAAGGTGACAAATATTGGTCCAGTTGCATTCTTTTTACATGTAGACATCCAGTTAGACCGGCATCATTTGATGAAGATGCTATTCTTTTTCCATTGAATGGATGTGGCGTCTTTGTCAAAAATCAAGTGACCATATGTGTGTGGATTTATACCTGGGTCTTCAATTCGATTCCACTGATCAGTCAGCCTGTTCTTCTGCCAATACCATGTTGTTATAATAACTTTTTCTTTATAATACAGCTTGAGGTCAGGTATGGAGATTCCTCCAGAGGATCTTTTATTGTACAAGATTGTTTTAGATATTCTGGGTGTTTTGTTTTTACATATGAAGCTGAGAATTGAGTGTTCAATGTCTTTAAAAAGTTGTGTAGGTATGTTGATAGGGATTGCATTGAATCTGTAAATTGCTTTCGGTAAGATGGCCATTTTTATTATGTTAATTCTCCCAATCCATGTGCTGGGAAGATCATTTCATCTTCTCATGTCATCTTCAATCTCTTTCTTCAGAGTTTTGAAATTTTTTTCAAATAAGTCCCTCACTTGCCTGGTTAAAGTTACTCCTAAATATTTTGTATTGCTTGTGGCTAATATAAAGGGTGTGGTTTTCCTAATTTTTTCCTCTGCAAGTGTGTCATTTGTGCATAGAAATGCTACAGACTTTTTTGAGTTAATTTTGTGTCCAGCCAATTTGCTGAAGTTGTTTATCAGCTACAGGAGTTCTCTCGTGGATTTTGGAGGTGTCTTATATACACTATCATATCATCTGCGAATAGGCATAATTTGACTTCCTCCTTTCCCATTTGGCTCCCTTTGATTTCCTTTTGTTGTCTTATTGCTCTGGCTAGAAGTTTGAGTACTATATTGAAGAGATATGGAGGGAGGTAAGAACAAGAGAATACACAGTATGAGATAACAGCTGAGATGTAATCTGCAGAAATTAATTAAATCACATTTTAAAAGAGGACAAGCTAGGATGCATGCAGAATCGACGGCCAAACTCTCAAAATACAGGGTCAGCAAATCCTCAAAAGTTCCTGTCTAAAATATATGTCTGTAATATTTATTGAACCAGAAGCCTGAAAAATATGCTCCAATGTTATAGAGAGTTTTGGGTAACTCTTAGGTAGAAAACTGGCTCTGCCATCTTTATCATTTTGGAAAGCTACTAACCTTTACTTCTGGCATACTCAGATAATCAAGTTTATTCCTTTTCAAGTCACCGAGGGAGTTGAAGTAGCTTAGTTTTACAATAAAGCTTATTTTTTATGGGTTAAGATGTTTTTAGGTCTACATAAGTGTTCTAAGTTGATAATGACAGTATATGATGAAGATTTATTTACATTTAGAAATTTAGATGCAGCTAGATAGGAAATACGTTTACTTCAAAGCTGCCAAATGCAAGTAGCCAAAACACTATGAATGTAACATTTATATAATTCCTGTTTATGTCATGGTTCTTCTTTGTATAGGTAATCTATTGTACATATGTGTAATAACATAAATATGTATGTAAAAATAAAATAAAATAAGAATATGTAAAGTACTTGTAAACATTAGCTACAGTAAATATCCTATTATTGAAAGCAATGATGTTAATTAACTTATTAATTATAATAATTTCTATAGTCTTAGATACTCACATTGTACTTGACTCAGGCCAGCTTTCAACCAATATTATATTGGTAAGTGAATAAAATGAGTTAATGATTGCTGTAAATGTCATAGATGACATAGGAAAAAAAGAAAAAAAGAATGAGGGTTTAAATATTGCCATCTAATTTGAATATATTGTAATAAAAATTGGTTTAAAATCTGAAAAAATAGAATTGACTCAGATGATGTTTTGCTTTTTGTAAATTAGTAATGAAAGTATTGTGATTAACTTAAAAATTCTGTATATATATTGTTGGTATTAATTATTTTCCAGAATTTTATTATCAAATACTACATTTTGAGCCTTTTCTATTTACCATATTAATAGTTTATTCTTATATTCAGAGGAATTATATTTGGTATATTTTAGTTACAAGCTATTTGCTTTGTTTCCTGTGATTTTTGTAGTTCTGTGTTTGCACTAAAGGATTAATAAAGGCAACGTGATGAAATTGAAAATTTTCTGCATAGAAAATAACACAATCATTTGGGAAAAGTGGCAGCCTAAGAATGGGAGAAGATTTTTACAAACTACATATATAATAGAGAGCTAATATGCAAAATATATGATTAATTCAAAAACTAGGGATGAAGAAATATAACACAGTTAAAAATGGTGTACAGGGGGAGATCCAAGATGGCGGTGAGCAGTGTGGACC
Source organism: Acomys percivali (assembly GCA_907169655.1). Lineage (NCBI taxonomy): Eukaryota > Metazoa > Chordata > Mammalia > Rodentia > Muridae > Acomys > Acomys percivali. Next base: position 61,835,914 of record OU015750.1, read on the forward strand.
GTGTTTGGAAGCTCCAGTGAACAATTCAGGGAATTGCACAGATTTTTGAGCCAGGAACACCGAGGTCCCCACACCACGGCAGCAGGAGTGCTCCACGGTTCAGAGGGACCAGGGTGCGGAGGATCTGCATGCCCCTGCACATGGGCGGAGCATGGATTCTCTTGGATCAGAGCAGCAGTGACAAAGGCAGCAGCAGCAGCAGCAGCACCAGCGTCAGCAGTGGCACCACCATCAGCAGCAGCAGTGGCTGAGGTTTGTAGCTCAGAGCCTTCCAGTGGAGGCGATTGGTGTGGTGGCCGGTGGAAGTTGATGTCGGAAAGGGAACTCTGGGCAGGATATGGCTCACATGGTGCCTTGAGACCTAAACTGGACTCAGCGTACATTTCAGTCCCAGAGTACTGGGTTCAGCAAAGAGTGCTGAGGCACTAGCTCAGCTCAGCCACAGCTCCCCTGTTGTACTGCAGGCTGGGCGGAGCATTCAGTTCCAGCCAAGGTGCTAGCTCAGCTCAGTGAGCAGTTCTGCCCAAGACACTAGCTCAGCTTAATGTGCAGTTCTGGGGTGCTGATACAGGCTGAGGTCAGCTCGCAGATTTGGCCCAGAATCCTTAGTTGGACTTGCGGGGAAGATTTGGCCCAGAGACTGGCTGAGCTTTGCTCACAGGCTCGGCAGCCCTAAGATGCTGGCTGGATTCTCCATGAAGTTTAGTCCTGGAGTCTTGGGCTGAATTCAGCGTGCGGTGTGGGTCCATAGTCACTGGCTGAGCTCGGTGCACAATTCTACCCCAGAGACTCTGGCAAAGCTCGACGTGCAGTTTGGGGCCAGAGTCCCTAACTGTGCTTGCCAGACAGACTGGGCCCAGAGATTTTAGCTGAGCTTTTGGCACAGTCCCGGCTCTAAGACTCTGGTTGGACATAGTGTGCAATTTGAATCCAGAATTCCTGGTTGAGGTTGGCTGTTGGTTCGGGCCCTGAGTCTATAACTGGCCACCACATGCACTTGGATCCAAAAACCTCTAGCTGAGCTTGGTGCACAGTCCCAGCCCAAAAATTCTGGCAGGACTCTGCTTGCATTTTGGGGCCAGAGTCCCCAGGGGAGCTCAGTGCGTGTAATGGGCCCAGAGTCAATAGCTGAGCTTGGTAGATGGTTCGGGCTCTGAGAATCTAGCTGAGCTCAGCTTGTGGTTCAGGCCCATTGTCCTGGGCTAGAATTGGCAGGGGACCCAGAAGGCTGTGGATAGCTTGGCCTCACCTAATGCTCATTCAAAGACCCAGAATGATTGCAGGACTCACAGTACCGGGTAGCTGAGGATCACTGGCTGTGAGCGTCCAAAACTCCAAAACTACAGGGCTAACCTCCTGCTATGCCCACCAGTGAAGCATCAGAGCTTCCAGCCTAGGGAAATTGTGAGAAAACAAGTGAATCTATCATCAGACTCATTCCACCTAACTCTGGACGCTAACCAACAAAAATAGAGATGGCACGATGTCTAAAGGACAGCGTAAAGGCATACGCAAAAAACCCAAAACAACATGGCATCTCCAGTTTCCCGCTATCCCAAAGAAAACAACCCAGAGAACTCAAATACAATGGAAATACAAGAAAATGACCTTAAATCCTTAGTAATGAGGATGATAATGGAGGAAACAAACAAAATTCCTAATCAAATGAAAGAAGATGCAGCCAAACCAGTGAGACATAAAAGAAGCACATAGAGTGGAACTGGAAAATTTTCAGGAAAATGCAAACAACCATAAGAAATAAATAAATAAAACAGTTCAAGCTCTGAAGACCTATAAAGAGGCAATGGAAGAAACTCAGGAATATACAAACAATCATATGAAAGAAATAAAATATCAGTTCATGATCAGAAGATGAAAATGGATTCAATGATAAACACACAGACACAAACGGGAACGTGAGACCTCAGAGAAGAAAATGAGGAACACAGAGGTGAGCTTTTCTAACAGAATCAAAGATATGGAAGAATGAATCTCAGGTTTAAAAGATACAATCACAGATCTTGAAGCAACCATTAAAGAAAATGCCAACTCCTGACACAAAACATTCAAGAAATTAAGGACACCACGAAAAGAAGAAATCTGAGGATAATTGGCATTGAAGAAAGAGAAGATATCAGACTCCGAGGCCCAAAACTTATTCTCAACAAAATCATAGAAGAAAATGTCCCCAATCTAAAGAAAGAGATGCCTATAAACATACAAGAGGCCTACAGAACACCAAACATAGTAGACCAGAAAAGAAAAATTTTCCGTCACATAATAATCAAAATACAAAATGTACAGTACACAGAAAAAATATGAAATGCTGCAAGGGAAAAGGGCCAAATAACATTTAATGGCAAACCTATCAGAATTACACCCAACTTCTCAGCAGAGACCATAAAACCCAGAAGGGCCTGGACAGAGATCCTGCAAACCCTAAGAGACCACAGATGCCAGGCCAGACTACTTTCCCCAGCAAAACTATCAATAACCATTGATGGAGCAAACAAAATATTCCATGACAAAAACAAATTCAAACAGTACCTATCCACAAATACAGCTTTACAGAAGGTACTAGAAGGAATACTCCATCCCAAAGAGTCAAGCTACAACCAAAACTACTCAGGAAATAGATAATTATACCATGGTAAAACCACAACTCACAAATGCTTGATTGGAACCAACATCAAAATTAAGACTCTTAACAGTCACTGGTCGTTAATATCTCTCAACATCAATGGTATCAATTCTCCAATAAAAAGACACAGACTAACTGAATGGGTACATAAACAAGATCCAACATTCTTCTGCATCTAAGAAACAAATCTAAACCATAACGATAGGCATTTCCTCAGGGTAAAAGGTTGGAAAAAATATTCCAAGCAAATGGTCATAAGAAGAAAGCAGGCGTAGCCATTTTAATATCAAACAAAATAGACTTTCAACAAAAATTAATCAAAAGGGATGTAGAAGGACACTTCATACTCATCAAAGTTAAAGTCAACCAAGATGACATCACAATTCTGAACATCTATGCTCCAAACACAAGGGAACTCATATTTGTAAAAGATCTGCTAAAAAAGCTTAAACCACACGTCGATCCCCACAAAATAAAGGTTGGAGACTTCAACACCCCACTCTCACTGAAGGATAAGTCATTGAAACAGAAACTAAGCCGAGAAATAACATCATTAACCAATGCCATGGGTCAAATGGATCTAACAGATATCTATAGAACCATTCACCCAAAAAAGAAAGAATATACCTTCTTCTCTGCACACCATGGAACCTTCTCCAAAATTGATCACATCATTGGGCACAAATCAAGCCTCAACAGATTGTAATAATACCTTGTATCCTATCAGATCACCAAGGTCTTAGGCTGCAATTCAACAACAATCGAAACACCAAAAAGCCTACACGTACGTGGAAACTAAGCAATTTTCTGCTAATTGACACATGGGTCTGAGAAGAAATAAAGAAAGAAATCAAGGAGTTTCTGAAATTCAATGAAAATGAAGGAAAAACATACCCAGTTTGTGGGATACATTGAAAGCAGTGCTATGAGGAAAATTCATAGCACTAAGTGCCCTTAAAAAGAAATTGGAAACATCGCACATAAACATTTTAACGACACAACTGGAAGCCCTAGAAAAAAACGAAGCAGAAACAAGCAAAAGGAGTAAACGTCTGGAAATAATCAAACTCAGGGCTGAAATTAACAAATTAGAAACTAAGAAAACAGTCCAAAGAATCAACAAAACCAAGAGCTGGTTCTCTGACAAAATCAACAAGATAGACAGACCGTCTGCCAAATTAACCAAAAGGCAGAGAGACAGTATTGAAATCAACAAAACTAGAAATGAAAAGGGAGACATAACAACAGACACTGAAGAAATACAAAGAATCATAAGATCCTACTTTGAAGGCATATATGCCATAAAATTTGAAAATCTAAGGGAAATTGATGGTTTTCTTGATTAATTTCACTTGCCAAAGTTGAGTGAAGAACAGATAAACAAGCTAAATAGTCCCATTTCCCCTACAGAAATAGAAGCAATCATTGATAGTCTCCCAACCAAAAAAAAAGAAAAAAAAGCCCAGGGACAGATGGTTTCAGGGCAGAATTCTACCAGACCTTCAAGGGTGTGCTAATACTGGTACTCTTCAAGCTACTCCAAAAGATAGAAACGGATGGAACATTACCAAATTCATTCTATGAGGCCATAGAAACATTGATACCTAAACTTCATAAAGACTCAACAAAGAAAATTTTAGACCAATTTCTCTTATGAACATCGATGCAAAAATACTAAATAAAATACTTGCAAAATGAATAAAGGAACACATCAAAGATATCATTCACCATGACCAAGTAAGCTTCATTCCAGGCATGCAGGGATGGTTTAATATATTGAAATCCGTCAATGTAATCCACCATATAAATAAACTGAAAATAAAAAAACGCATGATCATCTCATTACATGCAGAGGAGGGATTTGATAAAATAAAACACCCATTCATGTTTAAATTGTTAGAGAGATCACGGATACAAGTCACTTTCCTCAACAGAATAAAGGCTATATACAACAAGCCAATAGCAAAAATCAAAGTAAATGGTGAGATACACAAGGAAATTCCTCTAAAATTAGGAACAAGGCAAGGATGTCCTCTCTCTCCATGTCTCTTCAATATAGTACTCGAATTTCAAGCCAGAGCAATAAGACAACAACAGGAGATCCAGGGTATCCAAATGGGAAAGGAGGAAGTCAAATTATCCCTTTTTGCAGATGATATGATAGTGTACATAAGTGACCCTCAAAATTCCACCAGAAAACTCCTACAGCTTATAAACACCTTCAGCTAATTGGCTGGATACAAAATTAACTCAAAAAGGTCTGTAGCCTTCCTGTACACAAATGACAAGCTTGCAGAGGAAGAAATTAGGAAAACCACACCCTTCATATTAGCCACAAGCAATATAAAATATTTAGGAGTCACTCTGACTAATCAGGTGAAGGACTTGTTTGAAAAATATTTCAAAACTCTGAAGAAAGAGATTGAGAATGACATGAGAAGATGGAATAATCTTCCTTGCTCATGGATGGGGAGAATTAACATAGTAAAAATGGCCATCCTACCACAAGCATTCTACAGATTCAGTGCAATCCCTATCAAAATTACTACACAATTTTTAATGACATTGAAAGTTAAATTCTGACCTTCATATGTAAAAGCAAATAACCCAGAATAGCTAAAACAATCTTGTACAATAAAAGATGCTCCGGAGGAATCTCTGTACCTGATCTCAAACTGTACTATAGCAATAGTAATTAAAACAGCATGGTACTGGCACAGCAACAGGCTAGTTGATCAGTGGAATAGAATCGAAGACCCAGATATGAATCCACAAACTTATGGTCACTTGATTTTTGAAAAAGAAGCCAAATCCATTCAATGGAAAAAGGATAGCATCTTCAACAAATGGTGCTGGCCCAACTTGAGGTCTATGTGTAAAAAAGGCAATTGGACCCATATTTGTTACCTTGCACAAAACTCACATTCAAGTTTATTAAAGACCTCAACATAAAACCAGAGACACTACGTCAGTTAGAAGAAAAAGTGGGGAACGGCCTGGAACATATTGGGACAGGAGACAACTTCCTGAACAGAACACCAACAGCCCAGGCCTTAATGTCAAGAATTAATAAATGGGATCTCATGAGGCTGAGAATCTTCTGTAAGGCAGGAGATACTGTCAAGAGAACAAAGAGACAGCCTACAGACTGGGAAAATATCTTCACCAACTGTATATCTGACAAAGGTCTAATATCCAAAATATATAAAGAACTCAAGAAATTAAATACCACCAAACCAAATAACCCAATTGATAAATGGGGCTTAGAACTAAACAGAGAATTCTCAACAGAGGAATATCAAATGGCTGAGAAACATTTAAAGAAATACTCAACCACATTAGTCATCAGGGAAATGCAAATCAAAACAACTCTGAGATTCCATCTTACACCCATCAGAATGGCTAAGATCAAAAATTCAAGCGACACCACATGGTGGCAAGGATGTGGAGAGAGAGGAAGACTCCTTCATTGCTGTTGGGAATGCAAACTATTACAACCACTTTGCAAATCTATCTGGTGCTATCTCAGATAATTGGGAATAGGGCTTCCTCAAGACCTATCTATTCCACTCCTTGGAATATACCAAGAAGATGCTCCATCACACAACAAGAACATTTGGTCAACCATGTTCATAGCAGCCTTATTCATAAAGCCAGAACATGGAAACAGCCTAAGTGTCCCTGTAGAAGAATGGATAAAGAAACTGTGGTATATATACACTATGAAATACTTCTCAGCTATTAAAAACAAGGAATTCCTGAAATTTGTGGACAAATGGATTGAGCTATAAATGATCATAATGAGTGAGTTAACCCAGAAGCAGAAAAACTCAAATAGCATATACTCATTTATATCTGCATACTAGCCCAAGGGGGATGTCCCATGAAAGCTTTCATTTACCAGAAAACTGGAACAGAGGGGAGGACATCCTATTGGGACTCTAGATGAGAGAAGTATGGGAGAATAGCAAAGCAGAAGGATGCAGAGCGTCCTAGAAACCTACAAGTAGAACATTATGATAGGCAGATTTGGATCCAGGGGTCTCACTCAAACTAAGGCACCAGCCAAGGACAATACAGACAGTAAACTTCAAACTTCTATCCAGATCTAGCCAATGGACAGAACATTCTCCACAGTTGAGGGAGTGGGATATGACTTTCACACGTTCTCTGGTGCCTCATATTTGACCATGTCCCCTGGAGGGGGAGACCTGATGGCATTCATAGGAAGGGCAGCAGGTTACCAAGAAGAGACTTGATACCCTATGAGCATATACAGGGGGAGGTAATCCCCCTCAGGAACAGTCACAGCAAAGGGGAGTAAGGGGAAAATGGGAGGGAGGGAAGAATGGGAGGATACAAGGGATGGGATAACCATTGAGATGTAATGAGAATAAATTAATAAAAAAATTTAAAAATGGTGTACAGATATAGATAGAGAAATTTCAAGTAGGGAAACTGAAATGGATGATAAACAAATAAAAGAGTGGCTCTCAGACTTTGTAATCATGCAAGCCTGTAATTTAGCTCCTCAAGTTGTGGTGACCTCAATATATAAATTTATTTTTTTTTGCTACTTCACAACTTTTTTCTACTGTTATAAATCATTATTAAATATTTTATAGAAGCATACCAAAGGGCAAAAGACTCACAAATCGAAAACCACTGCCATTAAAGTCTCTTTGTTTTTTAATGAGAATCATAAAGGGAGTGGAACTGGTTGGAAGGAGAGGTAGGGAGAAATTTAAAAATGTACCCAAAAGAGAAATCTTAATCAGGTTAAATTATATAAGAACATAATTTATTTTCAATAAAAGGAAAAAGTAAAGAGACAGACACACCCAACACATATAGAAATATTATCATTTGTTTTTTATTTCCATTTTAATTTTAACTTTCAAAGTTTTGAAACTACTCTTTCAGTTTTAGATTATTTCTCAGAAATGTAGGGGTTTTTTTTATACGTAATCACTGATGTAATTTTTCCTCACACTTTTAGCAGATTTCTAGGTGTCTGTTTTCAGTTTCTTTTGCTATGAGAAAGGTTCAGTTTTTACATCTGTCTTCCTCAATTAAATAAACCTCAATTAAATGCTTCTAATTTGAAGTATGATTTTATAACACACACACACACACACACACACACACACACATATATATATATATATATATATATATATATATATATATAAATTTCTGGCTTCATTTTCATTTTAGTCAGAAATTATAGAGGTTATTCCTTTATTTAAAGACATATATATTTTATTTTTTGTGTTCTAGTATGTGGTATATTGTGGAGGTGTTCCATATGTTCAAATGAAAAAAATGTATACTCTGGTAGTACTGAGTTTTTTGTAAATGTTCATTCATCCATTTTTTACAGTATATTTGCATAAGGTTAATGTGTATTTTGATCATGATTATAAACCTTAGAAAAACAGCAAAAGGGAGTGATAAAATCAATTGGAATAACATATTGCTAGTGAACAGAACATAAATTAATCATGATCAGGGAACATTCTTCATGAAGTAGATGGTAATAATGAATAGATTCAAAACTGGACAATACACAGAGAATGAGAGACTTTGGAACTCTCAGCCATAAATTAAATGACTTCATTAAACACCTTCCCTTGTGTCTCTGGTTTGAATGTTGAAAGAAGGCAGAAATATTATAAGAGGTAAAGTAGTGGATGAGTCCAAAGAAGTGATTTCCAGATACAACAGGAGAGATAGGTATATAAACTCAAAGACACTGTGACAGCACACACAAGATTTATACTGGTTCGAATTAAGAATATAAAAAGAGTCTAGAACTGGAAATGAGACCGTAGTCACTTTGATACCTAAACCTCACAAAGACCTAACAAAGAAGCAGCATTTCAGACCAATTTCTCTTATGAACATTGATGCAAAAATACTCAATAAAATACTCATAACCTGAATACAAGAATACATCAAAAATATCATTCACCATGACCAAGTACGTTTCATTCCACGCATGCAAGGATGGTTTAATATACAAAAATCCATCAATGTAATCAACCATATAAACAAACTAAATAAAAAAAGACCAGATGATCCTCTACTTAGATGCTGAAAAAGCACTTGACAAAATCCAATATCCATTTGTGTTTAAAATATTGCAGATGTTAGGGATTCAAGGCATGTATCTAAACATAATAAAGGTTATATACAGCAAGCCAATAGCTAACATCAAATTACATGGAGAGATATTCAAGGAAATTCCTTTAAAATCAGGAACCATGAAAGGCTGTTTACTTTCTCCATATCTCTTCAATATATTTCTTGAGTTCTAGCTACAGCAATAAGACCGCAAAAGAGATCAAGGGGGTATGCAAATGGGAAAGGAGGAAGTCAACTTATCCCTATTCACAGATGAGATGATAGTGTGCATAAGTGATTCCCAATATTCCACCAGGTAACTCATACAGCTGATAAAAACTTTCAACAAAATGTTGGGACATAAAATTAACTGAAAAAATCAGTAGCCTTCCTATATACAAATTACAATAATGGAGAAGACTAAATTAGGGGAACTACACCCTTCATGGTAGCCACAAGCAGTATAAAATATGTATGAGTAACTCAAACCAAGCAAGTGAAAGACTTGTTTCCAAAAAAACTTCAAATCTCTGAAGAAGGAGATTGAAGATGATATCAGACAATGGGAAGATCTCCTTCATTCGTGGATTGGGAGAATGAACATAGTAAAAATGGCCATCTTAACAAGAGCAATTTACAGATTCAATGCAATCCCTATGCAAGAATCTACACAGTTCGTTAAAGACATTGAAAGATTTGTTCTCAGCTTCATGTGGAAAAACAAAAATCCCAGAATAGCCAGAACAATCCTTTACAATAAAAGATGCTCCAAAGGAATCTCCATACCTGGTCTCAAGCTGCACTATAGAGCAACGCTAATTAAAACAGCGTGGTACTGGTATAGCTGTAGGATAGTTGATCAATTGAAGGTATTGAAGACCCAGAAATAAATCCACACAAATATGGACACTTGATTTTTGACAAAGAAGACAAATCTATTCAATGGGAAAAGGATAGCATTTTCAACAAATACTGCTGGCCTAACTGGATGTCTACACGTAGAAAAATGCAAGTATACCCATATTTCTCACCATGCACAAAACTAATGTCCAAGTGGATTAAAGACCTCAACATAAAACCAGACACACTAAATCTGTTAGAAGAAGAGGTAGGGAAAAGCCTGGGTCTCATTGGCACAGGAGACAACTTCCTGAACAAAGAACCAACAGTCCAGGCCTAAAAGTCAACAATTAATATATGAGACATCATGAGGCTAAGAAGCTTCTATAAGGCAGGAGACACTGTCGAAAGAACAAAGGGACAGCATACAGACTGGGAAAAGATCTTCACTAGCCCTACGTCTGACAATGGACTAATGTCCAAATATATAAAGAGCTCATGAAATTAAAAACCACTAAACCAAAGAAACCAAATAAGAAATGAGACTCAGAATTAATCAGAGATTTCTCAACAGATGAATATCAAATTTCAGAAAAACACCTAAAGAAATGCTCAATGTTTTCAGTCATCAGAGAAATGCAAATCAAAATGACTCTGAGATTCCATCTTATACCCATCAGAAGGGATAAGATAAAAAACTCAAGGGACAGCACATACTGGCAAGGATGTAAAGACAGGGGAACATTCCTTCATTGCTGGTGGGAGTGCAAACTTGTAAAACCACTTTGGAAACCAATCTGGTGCTTTCTCAGAAAACTGGGGATAAGGTTACCCCAAGAACCAGCTATTCCTCTCCTTGGAATATATCCATAAGGTACTCCAGCACTCAACAATAACACATGCTCAACCATGTTCATAGCAGCCTTATTCATAAGTCAGAACATGGAAACAACGTACATGTCACTCAGTCAAATAAAGGGTAAAGAAACTGTGGTATATTTACACTATGGAATACTACTCAGCTATTAAAAACAAGGAAATCCTGAAATTTCTGGGCAAATGGCACTAGAAATATTCATATTGAAATAATTAACCCAGACTCAGAAAGACTCACATCGTATGTACTCACTTATAATTGGATAATAGTCCAACAGGGATGTCCCTTGAAAGTATTCACTGAACATGAGATTGCTATAGATGCCAGGACTTCCTATTGGCCCTCTAGGTGAGAAAAGCACTGGAGAATGGGAAAATAGAAGGAGCCAGAGGGTCCTAGACTTGGAAAGAGAACATCAAGATGAGTGGATCTGGACCCAGGGGAGTCTGCTGAAACAACCGCACCAATCAAAGACAGTACATGCTTTAAATATTGATCCCCTATTCAGATCTATCCAAGGACAGGACATTATCCTGGAGAGTGGGTACTGACTCTGACTTCAATTCTAGTGCCTCATATTTGACCACTTCCCCTTTGTGGGGAGGCCTGGTAGCACTCAGAGAAAGAATAGGCAGGATACCAATATGAAACTTGATAGGCTGTGACCATACGGTGGGCAAGGAAGTCCCCTTCTGTTACAGACCTAGGTGATGGGAATAGGATGAAAGAGTGAGGAAGGGAAGAATGGGAGGAGACAAGCAAGAGGATAACAAATTAGATATAATATGAATAAATTAATAAAAAGACATTAAGGTGCAGAGTAGATTCATTAATCTACTTTTTGTCCTATCATCCCTATATATTTTTATACCCCCTTCTTTCTTTTTTCCCCTATCTCCAAACCTGAGAATGAAATATTAAGGAAAAGAGAGACTTCCCTGTGTCCAATCTTGTTTTCTCTATATATAATACTAATAATGACTTATAACCAACTCCCAATGAAAATAAACAACTATCACTCAAGAAAGCAACCAAAAATACACCCAACCTCACTTATGCAAATAGGATGTTATTCTCTTATAGTTTGTTCTGACTGATTTGGGATGAATAATACCTTTGTAGGGTCGCAAATGTGGGGAATTGTGGGAAATGGTTAAACAATATAAGAATAACACTTGTTATCCTGTTTCTCAATGTTGAGGAACTGCATGCTCAATTAGAGTCTTGTGTAGGAAAGTCTGAAATGTTTGGACAATTGGAATTGGGTGCTTTATTCAAAGCTGCTGTGGGAGATATCCTGTTCTGATGAATGAAAACATGGTGCAGAACCATGAAAGATGCAGGATGTTTACATCCAGCATGCTGAGAGGATTGAATCCTGTCAGGTCTGATCCTTTGTCAGTGTCCTATTCTTTTGTTCTGAAAGCATATCATTTCTACCAAAGATTATGCAGTAATAAAATTATAATATGTAGTGTATGCATGATGCAAAGGACAATTAAGGCTGGTTGTTTGCTTTGTGTATAGGCAGAAAAAGACATCTGTAAATCTTCATTCATGCCACATGAAGAAAGGCATCTAATAATAATTCACATGGATTATATAGCCAACTAGAAGCATTGTCTACGCATATACATTCATGTCTCAGCCAGTCTCAGCATTTCCCCATGTAGTGGGATTAGCAATGTAAGGTATCTGATGGGTCTGGAGTTTGAATTCTTCCCATTCTGTTTGTATCCCCCAAGTTCATCCCCTCCTGATGCCTCTTTCATCCCTCATACACTCTCCTTCCCTCCCCTTGTTCTCAAAAAGCAGAGTCTTCCTGCTTTAACATCTGACCTCTACCTGTTAAACCTTATCTGTACTACCAGTATCCTTTTCCTATATGACCTGACAAGGCTGCCCCACCAGGGGCAAGTAGGCAAAGTTGGAGGGTCAGAGTCCGTGCTAGAAGTAGTCGTTACTCCCCATATGTGGGAACCACAAACAGACTGTAATATTTATCTACTACATTAGAGTAGAGTGTCTAGGTCCACATCATGTGTGGTCCTTGGTTGGTGTATCAGTCTCTGTACTGTATTGTACTGTACTGTAGTTATCCTGTATTATGTGACTAATATCTGCTTATGAGTGATTATATACCAAGAGTGTCTTTCTGGGTCTGGGTTACCTCAGTCAGATTGATTTTTTCTAATTCCTTTTGTCTGCAAATTTCAATATTTCATTGTTTGTAATAGATGTGTAGTATTCCATTGTTTAAATAAACAAGTTTCTTTATCAATTCTTCAGTTGAGGGACATCAAGTTTGTTTTCAGATTTTGGCTATTACAAATAAAGCTGCAGTGAATATGTTTGAGAAAATGTCTTGTTGTATGGTGGAATATCTTTCGAGTATATTCCCAGGAGTGGTATGGGTGAGACTTGAGGTAGAACTAGCTCCAATTTCCTGAGAAAGTGCCAGGTTGATTTACAGTGTGTGTTAAATATTCCGGTTATGTTAATGAAAGTTGCTTATTACCTGTAAAAGTTTTCTGGTAGAATTATTAGGGGATTTTCATTTATAAATTCATACTTTCCTCAAATAAGATAGTTTTTTCTTCTCCTATTTGTATTTTCTTGATCTCTTTCAGGTGTCTTAGTTCTCTCTTTGAAACATGAAGTACTCTATTGAAAATACATGGAAAGAGTGAACCATCTTGTCAGGCTCCTAATTTTAGTCAAGATGCTTTGCATTTCTCTGTGTTTAAGTTAATATTGACTGTGCAATTTCTATAGTTTAAGTTTTAGAACCAAATAATATTATGAATGACTCAAATTATAAACCCTCATTCTATGGTTCAATTAAGATTTCTACATATGGATTTTTTGTTGCTATATATTGTACCTTAATATTTCTAAACTATGTTTGTATTGATTTTCTTAAGGCTCTTGTAGACAGTATGAACTTCTGAAAATATGAGTAAAAATAAGTATTTATTTTTAAAATTAACTTGATTATTAAGTTTAGGTTTTACAATTGGCTTTTGCCAGATATAATATAAATTTGTCTTGAATATTTTTTTCTATATGGCTTTGGTGAATTTTTTCTTGCTACTGTAGAAGATTATAGCACATTTAGTAACCAAACTGTTTTTGTTCTGCGTGTCAGAAATCTTAAGTGAGTATGTTACATTGAGTTTAGCAATCTTTGCAGAAGTACGTTCCTTTAACCATGCTGTAAAGAAATAAGCATCCCTCATCTAGTAGGGCTTTTAGAGGCTTCTTACCTCAAGAATCTAAGCCTATTCTCTCTGGAAGCCTGAATTGTTGGTAGAGTCTTTAGCAACTACATTACTCAAAATCCAAAGTGTCTTCTTTCTCCTAATTTAAACTTTTGACTGTATGGAAAACCTAAATATTTTATTTTCTTTACTAGACCCTATTCAACTTTATCAAGATTGATAAACAGTATTAGAATACAATACCATGAATAGCATAATCTGACTCTAATTTAAACAAATAACTTATTTGAAAATAGTAAAATACTCTAGTTTCATATATAGCATTGCAAAATTTAAGAAAATTAACTTTCTTTTTCTAATATAATCTCTGTTTCCAGAATTTGTGAAGAAAATGTGTATATATAATGGATCATTTTCATACGAATATAAGAATTGATATAATAGTAGAATGCTTCTATGTAAGAAACACTTCAATGATAGAATAAATTTGGTCACATGTGTTTACCACAATATGTTTTAACATATTTTAAGATGTGCTTATACAATACATTCTAGTATTTAGATCCAAGTTACAGAATAAATGGTTTAATATATTCAAACGTAAAATCATACTACATAGAATTTACTAACCTCATATTACCTTTCAGGTTCTTTTTTTTTATATATATAAGTTTAAATGTGTTACTTTTGAATTTGGTTTTCTTATTTGAAGGTAAATAGTTTATTTAGAGATACTTAGCTCTGTTCTTTTTTCTTGTGCCTGCAGTGTGTTTACTGATAATGCTGGCTAACTTAAAATTTCAATATAAGAGCAATATAAAAGACAATGACAGCACTGAAAATCAGCCTTATAAAGTTCAGAAGCAACTCAAGTATCTGAGAATTGTACACTTGCCTCTGAAAAGTGAGTATTTGAGCTGTGTTAGCATATCTGAGTATAAAGCATGGTGTATTTCCACACATCAAGATTACATTTCAATCTGTTTTTTGTGCCTGTATTGTTTCTATTATTACTGAAAATGAACAGATAGTCACTCCATTGTTTTATTCATGAAATTCAACTTTGCAAAAAAATGAAGGTCCATGTATTATACATATTTTTATTGAAATTTTTGGGTGAAGTTTTTCAATTTTTTTCAGTGTAGGATACATGATAATTTTTACTATAATGTTAAATTGTTTGGACTGGAGAGATTGCTCAGTCATTAAAGACAAGCCTTGCAACCAAAAATAACATTAAGTTTTATATAAAATGAAAAATGTAATGTATAGAATCCTTAAATATTTTTATAATTATAATTATTAAAGGACAGGAAGGCTGGGAATGAACTTTGCTGGAATACTTGCATATAATACAAAAAATTCATGAGGTTTTCATCCCAAGTGACACATTAACTATATAGTTTCAGTCAAACATATATATTTGAGAGGAACATGAAGGACAGTGGGAAGCGCAAGGTCATTCTTACCTAAATAGCAAGCTTTAAGACAGCCTGGGATACAGAATCTCTAAACCATAAAAGAAATGTGGTTTGAATTTGTATGTCAAAATATTACTTTCATAGTAAGCAATCATTTTCTATTCAGGGAAAACTCATGGAAATCATTCTTTTTCATCTTTCATCTCCTAAACTTAGGAATTGTATGTATTTATTATATATTAAAATATATATTCCATGTCATCATCTGGCCTGGAAATTTGAGCACTTAACATTATTATATCATATGGTAATGTCAAATTTAATTACACATTGCATTAACTGTCCCTATTTTTGCAAAATTTAAGTTTTAATGTGTAATTCATATTAGTATATATTAATATATGTACACATGTGTCTATGAGTGAGTTTATACATGTGTGTGTGTGTGTGTGTGTGTGTGTGTGTGTGTGTGTGTGTGTGGAGTTTGATGATAAGAATCAATTTTAAATAGAATCTCCTGATATGGATGCACAAGTCCGAAAGAAGAGGAGCACGTGCTATGTTGCAATTTGGTATGAGCAAAAGTGAAGGTCCACAATTATGATGCCTGACCAGTCACTACAGAGAAGAAAAGAGAAAGTTGTTAAAGAAAAGGTTAATTTAATACTGCAAGAGGATTCATTATATAACTTTTGAGATCATAGCTCTATTTGCTTTTGTATTTTTAAAGTTAAAATATAACTATATCACTTTCTCTTTTATGTTCTTCAACCTCCTACAGGTACCTATAACCTTGTATTTTCTTTCTAGTTAATTGTCCATCTTTCATATATATATATGATATAAATTATTAAATATATTATATACATACATAAATATATAGATAAATGATCATATAAAGACAATTATTTCAGCCAATATAGTTTTACATATATATGTATATCACAATTTCATACACATGCAGAATGAGCAAACTATGAAAAGAAGTCAGTAAGAAGCTCTACTCTGTGTCTTGACCTCCTCTATGCCTAGGACCATAGAGTGGGAGAGGAGGTCTCCCTCAGTCTTAGACCTAGGTAAGGGAAATACGGTGAAAGTGGGAGGGATGGAAGAATGGGAGGATACACGTGATGGGATAACAATTGAGTTGTAATCTGAATAAAGTAATTAAATACATAAAAAAGTTTCTAAAAAATAAAATGGACGTATGTCTCTTAACAATGGGGTTATACTGCCTTAACAAGACCTAAAATATAACAACATAAACATACATATTACATGAAATAGAGATATTTCAGGAAATCCCAATTATAGAACTACCATTAAAAAAAAAAGAAATGTGGGAAAAGGAGAATATATTCTTCCCCAAAGAAGACTTTACCAACTGAAATAACTCTTTGAAATATTTGGGTGTCACAAAATTAGAAGGAAGTATTTTATAGTGTGGAAATATTTAGTATCAAATTACCGATTAATAGTTTAAGAACAAAAGCAACTTTAAGATATTGTTAGAATTACTAAAAATCGAAGAGGAAGTGAAATATAGTTTCTGGTGGACAATATTATGTTCTGTCATTTCTTGTTGAGTAATAAATGAACAAATAAAATTAACAATATTAGACTGAAAAAGATCAAAATGTTTGATCTTAGAATGCATAACTATGTTTAGAAATCCTTAAAAATATTTTCAATGCCATTATCAATGTACACCAACTTTAAGAAAATTAAAAAAAAAACAAAATGCTTTTCATAATTGAACAATGTTAATTATTTTAAATGTCAATATAAAATGACAAAATTTGGAGAATACTACAAAAATACTCAAAATTGTAATTATTCTGTACTGAAATAAACAAATGTTGCTGCATTTTGGGTGATATTTGTAAAATTTTTAAAGAAATATTAAACAGTATAAACATGAGCATGATAAAAGAAGGCCCATATTTAAATATCATACTGTTCAATAATGTTATAATACAAGTTGTCTTCAAATATGTCTACACAATGAACACAATGGAAATGAGAACTCTACTGAGTCCTCTTATGTTAGAAATTAATCATCTTGGCTGGTGCCATAGTTTGAGCAGGACGCCTGGGCCCAGATCTGCCCATCATAATGTTCTTCTTTTAGGTTTCTAGGACCCTCTGGATCCTTCTATTTCCCCATTCTCCCATTCTTCGTTCACCTAGAGTCCCAATAGGATGCCATCTACTCTGTCCCACTTTCCTGGTAAGTGAAGAATTTCATGGGACATATCCCTTGGGCTAGTGTACAGATATAAGTGAGTATATACCATTTGACTCTTTCTGCTTCTAGGTTAACTCACTCATTATGATCATTTCTAGTTCAATCCATTTGTCTACTAATATCTAGAATTCCTTGTTTTTAATAGCTGAGTAGTATTCCATAGTGTAAATGTACCACAGTTTCTTTATCCATTCTTCTACTGATTGACATTTAGGATGTTTCCATGTTCTGGCTATTATGAATAAGGCTGCTATGAACATGATTGAACAAATGTTCTTGTTGTGTGCTGGAGTATCTTCTAGGTATAGTCCAAAGAGTGGAATAGCTGGGTCTTGAGGAAGCCCTATTCCCAGTTTTTTGATATAGTGCCAGATAGATTTTCAACATCGTTGTACTAGTTTGCATTCCCACCAGCAATGAAAGAGTCACAGTCATAGTCATAGGGGAGGGGAGTAAGGGGAAAATGGGAGGGAGGGAGGGAGGACTGGGAGGATACAAGGGATGGGATAACAATTGAGTTGTAATATAAATAAATTAGTAAAATATATTTTTAAAGTAAATAAGTTTGTAACTTGACATATATATGTCATATATATAAGTGCTACAAGAAAATTTATATATTCATATGTGTTTATATGTACATGTATATACATACACACACAAATACACACACACATACAGACACACACACACACACACACACACACACTTGACAAAAGTTAAGGATAAATTTTCTCTACTGGATCAAGTGGTAAAAATTTAGCAGTGCATGCCAAATACATAAAATAGAGAAATTCGATATAAAGAAGGAGATAGAAGATTATATTTATTTGCTAATACATGTTATCAAAAATGCTTTCTTTTTTGAGGGATTGATTTTTGTAAACTTGATAGAAATCCAGTTTGGAAAATTGGTGCTATATTCCAAACAATATACAGAAGAGCAGTATAATGTGGGTGGTATGCACATGGTAGCCAACATTGATTCAACTCTAATACTTTATAATGAATCTCACAGTAGATATGGAAGATTCTTTAAGCAATCTGCTTCTTGGTGGTATTTTCCAAACAGTTGTTTGAAGTACTAAAATGTTCTGACATAAAAGCCTTCTGAAGAATGACAAAGTTATGTAAACAATTGGCACCATGCTGCATCCATTCTTATTTCTCTCATTAACATGAGATTACTGTATTTAAAAAGTCATAAAATAAATCTGAAATAATATAAATTTAGTGAAATTAAATTTTTATTTTCATTAACATTTTCATTTATAAAACATTGTATTAATATGTTGTAGCAATATAAATTATTAAATCACAGTTTTTATATGAATATTTAAATAAATATTTAATTAAATGAAAATACTGCTTTTATGCTTAATGTTTTTCTTGCAGAAAATTCAAAGTACTAAAGAATATAGCAATATGCAATAGAAGCAATCAGAGAAGGCAGTGGTGCTTCATGCCGGTAATCCAAGCAATTTGAAGACAGAAACAAGTGTCTCTGTGTGTTTCTGCAGAGTGAATTTTAACACAACCAAGGAAACACAAGAAAACCTCTTTTAAAGGAAAAAATGATTTGTATGAAAACAATCTTCAAAAATCTGAAGAAAGACTTTAAAGAAGATTTCTGAAGATGGAAAAATCGCCCATGTTCATGGATCAGGAAAATCAACATAGCAAAAATAGCCATCTTACCAAAAGCATCTGTAGATTCAATGCAGTTCCCATGAAAATACCCAAACAATTCTTTACTAACCTTGAAAGATCAATTCTCAAAAAGACAGAAAACCCAGGATAGATAAAGTGATCTTGCACAATAAAAGTTCTTCTGGAGGAATCTCCATACCTCATCTCAAGCTGTACTATGGAGAAACAGTAATAAAAACAGCATGGTACTAGCACAGAAATAGGTGGGTTGATCAATGGAACTGAATTGAAGACTCAGAAATAAACCCGCATGCCTATGGACATTTACTTTTTGAAAAAGAAGTCTAATCCATATAAGGGGAAAATGATAACCTATTCAACAAGTGGTGCTATTTTAACTGGATGGTTACATATAGAAAAATGACAATAGATCCATATCTATCACCCAGCAAAAACTGAATTCCAAATGGATTAAACCTCAATATAAAACCAGACACACTAAATCTGTTAGAAGAAAAGGTGGGGAAGAGCCTTGAGCTCATTCGTAAAAGAGACAACTTCCTGAACAGGACACCAACCGCTCAGGCCCTAAGATCAACCATCAATAAATGGGACCTTATGAAACTGAAAAGCTTCTGTAAAGAAAAGGACACTGTCAACAGAACAAGGCTACAGCCTAAAGTCTGGGGAAAAATCTTCACCAACCCTACATCTGACAAAGGGCTTATAACAAAAATATATAAAAAAACTCAAGAAAATAAACACCACCATACCAAATGATACAAATAAAAAATTGGGCACAGAGTTAATAACAGAATACTCAGTAGAGGAATATCAAATGTCTGAGAAACACTAAAAGAAAACTTCAACATCCCTAGTTATCAGGGAAATGCAACTCAAACAACTCTGAAATCCTATCTTATTGGCTAGTTCACAAACTCAGGTGGCCGCACATGCAGGCAAGGATGTGGAGAAAAGAGAACATTCATCCATTGCTGGTGGGAGTGAAAACTTGTACAACCACTTTGGAAAGCAATTTAGTCTTTTCTCAGGAAATTGGGAATAACTCTACCTCTGGTCCCAGCCACACCTCTCCTGGGAATATACCCAAATGATGTTCCACCATACAGCAAGGACATTTGCAGTTTTATTTGTATAGCCAGAATCTATACACAACCTAGATGTCCTTAAACCAAAGATAAAGAAACTGTGGTATATCTAAACAATGGAAATCTATTCAGCAATTAAAAACAAGGAAATTTTGAAATTTATGGGCAAATGGATGGACGTGGAAAAGATCATCCTGAGTGTGGTAACACAGTCTCAGAAAGACAGGCATGGTATGTACTCACTCATAATCAGATATTAACCACATAATACAGGATAACTACACTGCAAAATAGAATCAGAGCCCTCAACCAAGGACTATGTATGATGTATTACTAGACCTACTGCTCAGATGTAGTGACAGAGTCTCCTTGTGAATCTCATATGTGGAGAGTAGGGACTACTTCAGACATGTACTCTGGCCACCAAATTTGGATTATTTCCCCTTTGCAAGATGGCCTTTCCAGGCTACAGATGAAGCAGTTACAGCTTATACAAATGTGACTTGACAGGCTGACGAGAGATGTTAGGGGAAAAGGGCTCCCCTGTCTGAGGAATCATGGAGGGAGGGAGAGGGAATGAAGAAGGGAGGGGGAATTGTGAGGGAATGAGGGAGGGGGCTACAATCAGGATGTGAAGAATTGTAACTGCAGAATAAGCAGATAACTTATGTTGCTAATGCCACCATATGGGAATAACTCTAATGCTGGCTGAAATGTGAATGTCTAGGCCTAGACAATGAGTCTTATTGACTACAAACTCCTATGAATCTATATTAGATGCCATTCTTCATATGGCATGAATGAAGATTTACAGAAATCTTCTTTCTTGCTCATAAAAAGAGTAGAAATCCAGCCTTAATTGTTCTGTGCACCACACACACCTTATACAATTATAATTTTAGGCCTGTTTAATGCTTGTGAGAAATTATATGCTCTCAGACAAAAGAACAAGACACTGACATTGGTTCAGACCTGACAGGATGCATTCCTATTGGGCATTGTCATCCTGTATGGAGAAAGGATTTGAAAAGAAAGAAGGGAGAATATAGAAATATATAGGAAAGGTAGAACAAAAAGTATATTAGTGAATCTACTCCTCAACTTAATGCCTTAATTGTCACTCACAAGGTATTTTTAATTTACTGGTATAGAATTTTGTATATAAGTGTAAAATAAGTTGAATTCTAGATACAGTGTTCTAGAATTCAAATGTAATATTATTCTTATATATATATATCATAATATACATATATATACATATATATTTCTACTATGATATGCGTTATTGTACTCATATAACCATATAATAAAAGGTTTACTTCCAACGGTTTGAAAATGCTATAACAAGCTGTTTGAGATAAGTTATACAAATTAAATGTTAGTAGATTAAATCATGATAAGTCAATTGTTAGTCTACTTCTATCACAAGAATATTTCTCTTAGGTCCATCAGATAGAAAGATAAAGTCTTAGAAAGTCTTAGAAAGATAAAGTCTATAGAAAGATAAAGTCTTCAAACACCCCAAAGATATGTGTTTAAAAATATTTTCATTACTTTAAAGATTGATTGACAATGAGAGAGGTTAACACCTGGAAAAACCCAGCCTACCTCAAAGAGGATGATGAGCATCAAAAAAAACTCCTTATGGAGATTGCTTCAAATGTGGCAACATAGCCCCTGGGCAAAAGGCCCTCATTTCTACCATAGACAGAATTCTGCTAAAAAGAAAAAAAAAGGGCATGCTTGGATGCACTCAGAGTCCACAGCCAAGCTCTGCCAAGACAGGGTAAGCAAATACTCAATAGTTCCTGCCTCACAAATATGTCTATAAGATATATTGGTCCAGAAGGCTGAAGAAGATGTTCCAATGTTATAGAGAATTTTGGGTGACTATCCAGGTAAAATACTGTCTCTGTCATCCTCTCATTTAGAAAGCTACTAACCTATACTTCTAGCATACTCAGAGAATCAAGTTATTCCCTCTCAAGTCTCTGATAGAGTGAATACCAGGTAGCTTTATTTTATAATGAAGCTTAATTATTTAGGGGTTAAGATGTTTTTAGGTCTAGATAGGTGTTCTAAGTTGATAATGACAATATGTGATGGAAATTGATTTACATTCAGAAATTTAGATGCACTAAGATAGAAAAAATGTCTTTTTCAAGGCTGTCAAATACAAATTGTAATAATTGTGTATCATTTATATGTGTCCTGATTGAGTCATTGTTCTTTCCATGGGTTATCTATTGTATACACATGTAATAATATAAATGAAGATGTAAAAAATAAAGTTAAAAATAAAATAAAAAAATAAAAAAGCAATGAGGAAGGCAACACTGCAAATTCCCTGTAATAGAAACTGAAGACTGAAATGACACAAAAGCATTTTAAAGATTATATTAGATATAAATTATAATGATAATTTTGTCTTTAAAACTTGAAATATAAAAGGATATGTAAAGTATATGACAGAAATTTTTAAAAATCATTCCAATTTTTCTAGTGAGATAACATTAGCATTTAATTAAATTGCAAATTGGTGAAATGTAGAATTAATTTTTATTCTGAATAAAATCTTTACTAAAATCTCTTTGCGCACTATAATAAATGAAACAATTTGACATATTAATTAGAATTCTTTTTTAAATACTAAAGTAGTAGCATTCCTTAGGCTAGTCCTATCTATCAGTCCTTCAAACAATGTGTACTATTGTAACTTTATACCATTTAAGCATATAAAATCTTTAGTAATATTTGTTTTAAAAATACTTT
>OU015750.1:61884185-61904612 GCA_907169655.1 Acomys percivali
ATATATATATATATATATATATATATATATATATATATATATATATGTATATGTATATATATATATATGTATATATGTGTGTGTGTGTGTGTGTGTGTGGTGTGGTGTGTGTGCTTCCCACGGCTAGCACATTTAGGAGCATGAATTCAATATAAGGTTTTTCCCTTATTATACACCACCTTATGCTTTGAATAGGGTACTCTACTAAACTTAGGTCTTGATGTATTGGTTACACTTAATGGCTAGCATTTCCAAACATCCATATCCTCTATTTTATGTTTTCCCAGGGGACCCAAACTCAATTTCTCACAAATATGCAACAAAGGAAGGTTAGCCATGTCCCCATTTTTCAAGGTTGGTTTTTAATGTTCGTGGTTTTAACTGGAAAAATACATCCCACAGCTAAAATTAAAGAAATAATATTAGAAGTATATATTATGTGGAAGAACAGAATTTTTGCAACATCTAAGCCATGTCAAATATCACTCATTTTCTGACCAGGCTCTGACCTTATAACTGTTCTAACTTTCCTATGTCTATAAACCACTTTAATGAAAGCAATCTTATTTTAATGATGTGTAGTACGTAAAAATGAATATGTGAGTTTATTAACTATAAGCTAACAGTACTTCAAGTTTAATGTTTAATTCTTTAAAATCTCCTTGGAGCAAATCCCAGGAAGATATGAAAAGTAACTAGAGCATGATTAGAAAGGAAAATATTCTCTGAATCAGTTATCAGTAAATGTGAACCTTGGAATGGATCTAAAATGCATCTTGGAAAAATAAGAAAGTTTAGAGTCAACTGTTGCGAAGAATTTTAGATAAGTAAGCCTATTTATTTTACTTTTTGTTCTCAAGGAAGCTAACCTAAAAGTGAAGATATATTTTCTCAAGGACACAGCCAAGAAATTTTACTTTGTTTTATTCTTCGTAGACACTGTAGATATCAGAATAGTCATGAAGTAGACTTTGAGCTTGAGAAGCAGATCATCAAATAAGAGTAGTAAATCCTCTTTTAAAGGGTCAATTTTTTATTCCAGAATATATTTGACAGCTCACAGTCATGTCAGATTACAGATCTGGATTATCCAAAAACTGCCTTCTAACTTCCATGGTTACCACACATGCCTGTGGTATACAGATATACATTCAGTTAAGACACCAAGTCACATTAAAAGAAAATGAAATAGCTTTTTTTATGGAAGATATTTCTGAGTGCTGTGCTCAAAGCCCTACTTATATTCCTAATATCTCTAAAAGTAAAGTCTGCATTTTGTGTTGGTTAAAGTGAATAGGTTCACAACAATGATGTACATTGAATTTATAGATTATAATTAGACTATTTAAGTAAAAATAATATTGAAAGAATAATCAGTTCTGGTGATACATTTTCTATATTACAATTTCATGGGTTATGTATGCTATATGTGTATTTTTTGAGAAAGAGAAATCTAATGAAAGTCTATCTGGGGAAGATCAATCAGCAACCACCTGGGTTCTAATGCTGGACTTAATGAAATAAAAATAAAAAGGACATTAAGTGAGGCTGATGAGAGCCATCCTGTGATAAGATGTCTGAGCTATGCAGGAAAGGTGATACTAATATTTATTGTTTTCAGTCAAAGAAATGATGTTACAGTAAATGCTATAAACTGTGCTTTCTGCCCTGAGAAGTATTGTGTATGTGATTTTCAGGTAACGGCCATATGATGAGGAGATATTATGTAAGGTTTAGAGATGTTCTCTTTGTAAATGTAGCATGAAGGAAGAACTAAGATGTATGAATTTCTGATCTACTTAGCTGTAAAATTACATTACATTAAATAAGAAAAAGTCTCAACCATCGCAGATATCCCCTGCTCAATCACAGGCCATGTCTACCAGAAGATCAGATCATTCCCCTCTGCACTTCCTGTTCCACCTCTGTGTTCCAACCCCCAACTTAGGGGGACATTCTCTGCTCAGCCATAGAGTGACTTTATATTATTTGTGGCTATTTTGAAGGTTGTTGTTTGCCTAACTTCTTTCTTACCCTCTTTGTCACTTGTATACAAGATGGCTACTGATTTTTTTTGAGTTGATTCTGTATCCAGCCACTTTGCTGAAGGTGTTCATCAGCTGTAGGAGTTCCTTAATAGAATGTTTGGGCTCACTTATATAAACTGCCATTTCATCTGCAAATAGTGATATTTTAACTTCTTTTCCAAATTGTATCTTCTTGATCTCCTTTAGTTGTCTTATTGCTCTATCTAGGACTTCAAGTACAGTATTGAAGAGATATGGAGAGAGTGCACAGCCTTTTCTTGGAAACACCAGGGGATGTGGGGTGTGTTCTGTAGAACTCTTTTGTCTGTAACCTAGGAGGATCTGGCCAATATGATGTAGGTGGGTGCAGTGAGATCAGGGCCAGTAGCTGCTAGCAGGATTTCAGCTAAAGAGTAATGTGGCCCAACCTGGTCTTTGCTCAGTGGGCATGCCTTGTGTCTTATCTGTGTCAGAGTGGTATGGTCCAGGCAGCTGTGCATATACAGACAAAGGCCTGAAGTTGCTCGTAGGATGGGGGCTAACGGGAACTATGACTGTAGTCTAGATTCAGTTCCACCAGCCATAAGATATGTTCCATCTTGTAGGCAGGTGGGTGTGATATAAGATATCAGGTCTCCAAGATACTCAGAAGTTCCACAGGTCCTCTTGTGATGGCTGGGATATATTTATCTACTCCATGACCCAGCTAGACTAGGCCAGCATGCAGCTAGGGATCTGAGATAGCTCAGAGCTCAAAGGTACTTGCTGCCCCTCATTCTTTTCTCCTGACCCCCATAATATGGATTGTGTCCTGTGCTAGGAATAATCTCTGCCTATTTTCTCCCTATCCTGGATCTGGCAAGCATCAGAGGCTGCAGTGTTGTGAGAGCCTGGAGCCACAGTTTTCTGCCCAGGATCCCACAAGCAGTAGCCAGCAGTGAGGGCACAAATGTGCAGGGATTTCCCACAGTCCTTTCCAAGATGGCAGCTAATATGGGCTGTCCCAAGAGAATTTTTCATGCATTAGTTGGGTGGCCAGGGGTCAGACCCACACATGCCCCACACAATTTGCATCCCTCTCACCTGAGAATCAACAGCACTGGTGTTTTGCAGTTCTCAGTTTGGTCTTTAAGTCACTGTGCAGTCCTGGATTTCCTGCTTATCAGATGCAGTGTGTGATCAGTGCCACCATCTTGAAAATCAAGGATACACCTATCTTTATTCCCTTATTAGTAGTATGTGAGTTCTGTTTCTCTAATACTTTAGAGATGTAATATTTTGTTTTTAGTCATTTTGAAGACTCAGGTTTAATTTTATTAGAAAAATACAAGTATTTCTACTTTCAGAATTTTCTACTACTTTTTCATATATATATATATATATATATATATATATATATATATATATTCATTTAATTTAAAATTTTGATTTCTTAGTCTTTTATATGAATGGAAAGGAGGTAAGGTATAATTATACCTTGATTTTTCTATATTATTGAATCCTAAAAACCTAAAAGCATTTCACATAGTTTTAGCAGAATTTTAATCCTTCATATTGTAATTTTGTTTTAATTTAATTTAAAATGCATCACATTATTATTTGTGAGTATTCTTTGAATGAAATATATGTGTATTTACATGTAACTTTGTAAGTAGAGTGTTTTGCTTTTAACTGCTGAACAATGTATCATATTTTGTTGAAATGTTATGGTGAATATGGCCAATCTTGATGACTTACGGTCCACACGAAAATTAGATATAATCTGAATTTGTAACTAATAGGTTGATAATGCTGCTCCCAATGTATAGAATTGTAAATGAAAGTCCTGTCAATGGTGCAAGAGATCTCACAGAGGCACTGAACTCAATATAGACCTTTGTTTTTTGTTGCCCAAAATAATTAAATGGTAGGACAATTTTTGCTGAAGTCAAAACACACATTTTTTGATAAAAAAAAACCAGAAATATCCAATTGGAACTAAAATTAAATCTTCTTTCTGTGCTGGAAATGTGCAGAATGTCAGAAAGTGCTACAAAGCCTGAAAGAGAATCGCCATTAATGCTCTTTCTGAGCTGTGGAAACTTATGGTACAACTTTGCCAGGCAAGACATGTCCTCCAGTCAAATAGTTTTAAGATGGTGTTGTGGAGATAGCCAAATGCTTTTCTCTTGGATTTAAGGCTGGCTACACAGGAAAGAATATATATCTAGCACTAGAGATTCATCAAAACCTATAGTGGAGGAGGTCATAGGACACCTGTGAGAAGGTACTAGTGATTTTTTTTAATGGGGATGCAGGAAAAACACCTTACAAGTACATATGTTTATTACTACAGGCTACTGTTCCTGTCATCTTGAATTATATAGCCCTCATTTTGCAAGGAACAAGGAATATAATAATGTCTTTTCAAAGCACTGTGAATTAACAACTGCTGATTTATCAAGCCTAAATATGGTATCTATATAACCTTGAAAACACCAGAGAATATCCTGGAAAATGGAGTAAACCAATTTTAAGAAACAGAGAATAGAGAGGACATGAAATCTGTTAAGATGATGTTTTCTGGATATGGCATATTTATCTAAATCATAATAACATAGCAGTTGTGTCTGCCTGTACACAAAGGAAAACAAATGGAAATTAGAAAGAGACTAGTTCGGTGAGGAGAGGTCAATGTGGATTTGAAAGAGATATAAGTGAGAGATGGAGGATGAATATGATCAGAATACCTTCTATATATACAAATAGCAAAAAACCCTTAAATTAAAAAAATCTACTCTTATAATTACAATATCTATCAACTTCAGCTTAATTTTTAATGTTTTTGTGTATATATGTGTGTGTATATATGTAGTTTATTAGAGTTAAACCAGTTATTATTATTATGAAACTTCTACAATATAAATTGTTTAAGATTTTTTTCTATTCTATCAATAATATATGGCTATTGAGTATTATTATCACCCTTAGGGAATACATTTATAGTTACATATATTCTATCATATTTCTATTCCTTTTTATATGTTCTTTATTTTCTGATGTTATTGGGAACATTTTAATTACCGTTAATTTTTTTTGCTATGTGATGCTATGTTTCCTCACACTTTGAATTTATTATATCAACCTATCTATATGTACAATGAAAGTTTACTGACAAAAATCTAATTAAGGATTTTTGTTGAGTGATTAGAAAATTTCAACAAAACTTAAATCATCAAAGGATAAAGTTGAGTTAGAAATAGAATTTTACATACTACTTATACATATTCTATATTTCCATTATTTCAATTTCCCTGGCTATTTGGAATGGGTACTATTTCAGTTTAACATGTCTCATGCTGGATTAGCTTGCACCTTTAATTCTGATTTCTATGGTATACTCAGGGTTATGATCCATAAGCCATCCTATTCAGTGTTTAATTAAAAAGGTTCTATCATGTACAGCATGAAAAATCTTTTAAGACTATACCTTACTTTCCCATCTTTGTTATGCACACCAGAAATTTCATAATACATATGTGTATATTTACAGGAGAGAATCTGCTCTCTAATATTGATTTAAAGTAAGATAATATTACTTCCATATTTACTAATTATAAATGAATTTGTTTTAAATTTTGCATAGGCCTATTTCCATATGGTCTTTTATTCTATTATATTTGATGGTAAATTTTTGAAGATTGTTGATGTTACTGATATCTGATAATACATTCTCTTTACTTTCCCTATATCAATGTTATTTCTTTATTTATACTTCTTTTTAATATATTTTTCTGTTTATAGAACTCTTACCTTGACAGTTTTTCTCTCTGTTCTTCAAGGCAGTTGATCTTTTCTGTGCACTGTTTCTCTGTTCACAGTGCTTCCACGTCACTTGATTGTACTTTTTCAGTATGTATTAAATGAGTATATAATTTTAATTTTCAATTGTTTTTTTTTGCTTTTTGTTTTTGTTTTGTTTTTTTTTTTGGTTTTTCGAGACAGGGTCTCTCTGTGTAGCCTTGGCCGTCCTGGACTCACTTTGTAGACCAGGCTGGCCTCGAACTCACAGCGATCCGCCTGCCTCTGCCTCCTGAGTGCTGGGATTAAAGGCGTGTGCCACCACGCCTGGCATTTTCAATTGTTATAATTCCTTAGATTTTTTAGAACTTCGCACATATTGTTTTGCATATATTCACCTTTATTCTTCCAATGCTTCCCAGAGCCACTACACTTTCTTTTACAAGTTTATTTTTTTTCTATCATAAAGTCATATTTGTAGTACCCAGTTATTGGATGTTTCCCTTTGCACTGGAACAGATTGACTTATCAGGGTTACAGTCTCTAATTAAAGAATGACTATGTCTATCAAGGAGCTAAGTGTGTCAATAATTTCTTGGCTAGGAGAGCAACTTATTTTCAACTTTACTCTTTATGTTGTGTTTTCTTTTGAATTAGACTTGCACAGGTCTCTTACATGATGTCATAGTCAGGGTGATTTCTTACATCTAGCTTCCTTGTTGGGTTCAGAAGACAATATTTTATTGTCTCAACAGTATTCAGTATCTGCTTCCATATATTTTTATATCAAAGACAAATACGCCTATCTCTGGAGAAAGCCTACAGAAAAATCAAGCTTCAAATGCAAGTGTGAATTTTAGTTTGAAACAATTGCCACTGTATGTAAATATCCTGTTTTACTGCACTTCATGCTTTGAGACAAAGGGAAAATACTACATTGAGAAAGAAGTTTTGTTCAAAATTCCATTATCTCAAGGGGCCTGGGGCAAGAGCTATGTGGTAGGAAGACTTGAGTTGGCTGCTCACATCATATGGATGGTAGATGGCCAAGAAAGGCAGCAGTGGACAATAAGACACTGATTAGCCAAATAGTGTAGACAACACTACTGCCCACAAGATATCCCAAATATTAATAAACTAGAAACAAATTATATGTTTCTCAACTGAAAAATGGATAAAGAAAGTGTAGTACGTTTATACAATAGAGTATTACTCAACACTTAAAAATGACTTTATAGAGTTTGCAGAAGAGAACGCAACTAAAGAAAAATTACTCTGAGAGAAGTAACTTAGTCACAGAAAGAGAAATATGGCATATATTTGCTTATATTTGGGTATAAGCTGTTAGTGAATGTTAATCAACCAGAATTGATAGCTCCAGAGAGGTTTGGTAGCGTGAGAAGAGAGCTATGGTGTCAAGGAATAATGAATCTCCCTTTGAAGGGCAAAAAAAAAAAAAAAGACTCTGAAGGTGGACTAGGTGGAGACTAGAGCATGGAGGATGGTGTAGAAGTGGATGATGAGAAAGAATGTCGAGAAAGACAGCTAAAATGAGGAAGCTTTTGGGAGGAATTATGAAAACCTAGTCCAGTAGAATCTTCCTGGAACATATGAAGGAGACCCTAGTGATGACTTCTTAGAATATAGAAAATAAAGTCTGAATTACCCATCTTTTGTAATCAATCAGGGCTTACAGTGGTAGGACTGGGTTACATTTGGTTGAGTTGTTGACTAAGGAGGTCCTGTGGAGATTATAAACAACTTAGGCTGATACTATGAAAAAATATCACCTTCTGAAAACTAAAAATGTAGCCCCATTGTCATGGCACTTTACTGAATGTCGAGTGATCAACATAGTGTGTGCTTCATGCCTAATTTTTAATCTCTTTGGCTTAAGAAAGTACTCTACAGGCTATAAAAGTAAAAAGCTGTTTCACTCCATCCACCCAACTTTACCAGGTACTCCATGGCACTCTAGCTCTCAGTGGATCTTTCACTCTCCTTCTGCTCCTCCAGATAAAACCCCCCAATCTCATCCCCAGATCTGTAGCAGAACAGCTACTATAGTCACCCTTTTCTCTTTGGATCTATCACTAATGGGTCACAAATCTCTCCTCCAACTTTTCTTGTCCAATCTCATGCAAATATCACAGCTTCCAGCACCAGTAGGCTATCCTTGAGAACACACTAGATGAGAAACCCTAGGAAAAATATATGTTAGGTGAATAACTTTACCCTTCCTCCTCTTATTCAAATACAATCCTCTGTCTCATCTCTAGCTTTGCCACGGAACAACTAAACAGTCTTCCTGTAAACATCTGTAGATCACAAAGACTTTTCCATCCTACACTACTTCCATCCAGTTGTTTCTTTATCTTAGCCACCAAAATCAGCAGGTACTCCCTAGTAACCTAGATGTCACATTTGCCAGAAAAACAAGTACACTGACACTAGATACTCATCTTTCCTTCAGTACCTCCTATTTCAGTCCTCCCACTATTATCCTCAGCACTTCTCATCACTCTCTGGCCCCATTCCAAAGAAATGAAATCAGCATATGCTGGTGAGACACTCTGCTTACTCCCTTTCTGTGAATCCCCTCAGACACCTAGCCTATCTCTATCCCTAAATGTGAATGTATTATTTTACTCTTTAGATGTAATTGTCATCTCAGGGCCTTACTGCAGAATAAGTTGACACTTTGTAGTTCTTTCTGAATTCTTACTAATTGGGTCAAATCAGCTGTTCTTGATCAAAACTCCTCTCCACACTAAATGAGTCAAATTGGCTTCTTTTAACTTTTAAATTGCTCTGCTTCTTAACTCCATGAACTGAAATGCACAAAACTGGACCAATTCAGCTGAGCTCATCTGTACTGAACATAATTTGACCAAACTCCCTCTACTGTCGTGAACCAACTCTACTCTACTATCTTCTCTACTGAACTTTCTATTGTGCTGAACTGTATTGATTTATCTACTATTCTGTCTACACTACTGAATTCTCTACTACACTATTCTTAAGTATTTTCTTCTATATTCTTGTTCTCTACTCGATAATACTCTACCATCTCAACTCTATTGTATGCTTTATTTACCTTCTTTTCCATGACAATTCTCATGAGAGTGCAGTGTATCCTATCTCTCTATTCTATCAAATCATCACTTTGGCTGTCTCTCAAAGGTTAATTTCTTCTACAAACTAACTTTACCTACATTGTTTGGGATTAAACAATTTTTGTATTCTAGGAATAGGGATTAATGGGTGTGCTGGTTAAAATTCCTCTATACCTAAATGTCACAATATGTAGAAACACATTTTACCTGGAAACCCCAGTGTACATACCTATTAGGTCCACTGAAACTTTTCTAAAAGGCAACACACAGCCACTACTCTCTAAAAATCCAGAGAGAAAAAATAAAGCAAGAACAAAATAGCCACCTTAAAAATATAAGATTTATAATCTTCCACATCTCAGATTCTTAGATGTTTTCATAAAAACACAATCAGTATGAACCAAAACAATATATCCCATCTAATGACAATCAACTCTACCATGCCAAGGCCTGAATACTGCTACATGTAAATGAAGTGTCCATGATGATCCTAGCCCCAGCAAATCAAACACATTTACCTCCTATATCCCTCCCACTACTCAAGGTTTATCAGTTCCTATTTTACGTGAAATGCATGGGCCAGCAACATCAGACTTCATCAATGACCTCCAAGACTCATTGATTATTTTGAGGAAAAAAATGGTTCTCCTTTTCCCAGAGGAATTTACCACTGGACAACTGGGTTTGACATCTGGTCAGGAAATAACCAATTGTCAGTGCTGATTGGTGCTGACAACTTTCTTGCAGTGTCCATACGCAGAAATAAGCAGCTAGCTGCTCTGATTATCAGCCACAGATTAGTTCGAGTTAGGCTTGTTTCTGGTTTTAGAGCACTGACCTCCCTGTTGCCACCAGGCCTAGTGCTGGCAGTCCAGATAAAAGAGCAGTGATGTACTGCAGAGAAATCTTTGTTCTTGCACCTTTGGCTCAACTGGAGGATTTAGGCCACAGATCACAGTTCTATGTCTCACTCTTCTCTGCTGGGAGACCACCATTCCTGGGAGGGCAAAAATGTGTGACTTGGTGACTCATCCGTTTCCCTCCCCAGAAGCCAATGACACTTGGGCTTCTGTGGGACAAACATGTAATCCTGTCTCTGTGTTCGACAACAGCTGCTGCAGGAGATGATAATGAGAAAAACTGTTGACAAATTGAAAATGGAAATGAATCAATAAAGAAAGCCCGAACTGGGGAAATTCTAAAAATGTAAATATTATCCTCCATAAAAACAAACCAAAAGAAAAAAACATGATTATCTTATTAGGGACATAAAAGGCCTTTGACAAAATCCCAAACTAATTTATGATGAAACTCCTGAAGATATTATTGACACATAATAAAATTGGTTTATAGAATGTTTATAACCAGCATCACATTTAATGTGAAAAAACTCAAGACAGTTGTACTAAAATCAGGAAGAATGCAAGGTTCTCTATTATTTCTACTATTTCTATAAATATTTATTGTAGATTTTGAAGACTTAGTTAATTAATTAATGAACATTATGACTGCATTGCATCTTCTTGTTTTCCCAGTCCTCAGCCTTGGCCCACAACCCCATCCTCTCCTCCTCCCTTTATCCTCAGAAAAGCAGTAACATCCCACGTATGTCACCGAGTCTTGGCAAATTAAGTTGCAGTAAGACTAGATGCATCTTCTCCTATTGAAGCTAGACAAGGCATCCCAGCAAGAAGAATGGGTCCCCAAAAAGGGTTCCAGACAACATAGTTAGAGATTGCTACTGCTTCTCCTGTTAGGGGTACTACATGATAACAAAACTACACAGATTTTACTTATGTCTAGGGAACCAAGTTATGCCATGCTTGATCTCTGGTTAGCATTTAAGGCTCTGTGATCCTGCTTTGGAGCAGGTTAGAAGATTCTCTAAATTTTTATGCTTCCTTGACCACTCTGGCTCCTACAATTCTTCTTCCTGCTCTTCCACACAATTCTTAAAGCTCCTTCTCATGTTCGGCTGTCATTTTCTGCATCTGTTTCCAGTAGTTGCTGGATAAAGCCTGTCTGATGACTGTTAAGCTAGATTCCTTTCTGAAAGTACAGCAGAATATTATTAACAGTGTCTGGGATTAACTCCCTCTCATGACATGGGCCTTAATCTGGACCAGTCATTGGTTGGACATTCCCTCAACTTCTCCAAATTTATCTTGTAGGCAGAACACATTGCTGATCAAATGTTTTATGATAGGTTAGGTATCCCAATCCATCCACTGGAAGTTTTGGATGGCTACAGGAGATGGCTTATTCAGGCGTATCCCACCTATTCCTAAGAGTCTTAAGTAGGGTAACCCTCATATATTTCTGGGATTTTCTATTTTATCCCAGAGATTCATCTCCCCTGCCTCTCCCCCCATTCTAGTTTTCTCTCCTACTATTCTCTCCCTCTGTTATTCCCCAACTCGATCCCTCCTGTTATCATACCTGTCGCTCCCAAAGACTAGGTCCAGAATGAGCAAATAGAAGAGAAGAGAGATGGATCAATGGTAGGGAGAATTGAGCAAGTGGTGAATGGCTGGTAAAGAAAACCAATCATTGACTGAACAGCTAGCTAAATGAACCAGATGTTGAGAAGTTGAGGAATGAAGGAAATTAAATATTCAGAGACTCAAGCATAAGTGGTACAAGCTGAAGTGCTTAAAGTCCAGGGTAAATTTTCTATCTGGATCTTTATCTGACTCTGTCTGTCTTGCTTATTGTCTGACTCCTTGCTCCTTGCTCACTTACTAACTTACTAGTTTCCTGTCTGTCTGTATGTCTGTCAGTCTACCTAACTATCTACCTAACTACCTATCTATCTATCTGTCTATCATCTATCTATCTATCTATCTATCTATCTATCTATCTATTTATCATCTATCCTGTTTGCTGTTACATATTTTTTATCTCCTTGCTACTTTTCCCCATCTATCTATTTCTTTTTCTGGTGTTCCCCATCTCACTCTAGATTACTCTCTCTGACTGCTACTTGCTTCACCTGCCTCCTATCTAACCAACTTCTTGCCTTCCTGCTTGCTGTTCATCCAACTACTGTGTCCATGGGCCAATTCACATTATTTTATTGAAGTGAAGTTCAAATATTTTTGTTACACATTACATCATGATTTTTCATCATTACAGCTACTAGCGCAATAAAAAAATCAACACATTAACAAGAAAACACAACCTTCTGTAACCTACAACAAAAATAAAACAAAAATAAATTATTTTCCAGACAACAGTCAGCATAACCTGCTTATTTACTTCTTAAACAATACATAGGAAAGTTTAACCATGAATTTTCCTGGGCTAAAGCTAATGTGTTTACAAGATGGTCATATCAACATAGCATGAGCTAGAGAGTCTCTAAAGAATAAACCTGACCAACAAGTATGCTATTCAAGAATAGGCTAACTGCAAAGGAGTCATCTATTTTAAAATATCTGTAATGTATGACATTCCAGGACCACCTTCTATTGCTCTCAAAGCAGATTCTATGGAAACATTTGTATAGGTAATAGTATCTAGCCAGGCTCTGTTATGTCTTGGTCTTAACTTTCTTACTTGCAGTTTCTGCTTCAGTGCTCACAGTAAGAGAAAAAATATCTATAATTATCTCAAGCTTTTGGCAAGCTGCCCTCTTTCAACATTCTCTGTGGGAAAATATTTTCCCTGCATAATTTTCTTAAGGGCTGAGAAATAAAGAGAAAAAAACAGTTTTAGGAGAAATAGTAGATTTTTAAACAAAATTACACCTGGTCCATGCATAATATTTAGGGACAGTGGTGATCAGTTGGAGATCTTTGAAACTTTGTAATGTAAAGCCTCAACACCTGTTCCAGATGTCTAGAGATCATGCTGGACAGCCAGAGGTCTCTGGAACTTTGTTAAGCAAAGCCTCTCTGACTTATCCTCATGTTTGTGACACATACCCACCTTCACTAACAGCCCTGTCCAATCCCCTTCCTCCGTCCATCCACAATGTCTATTTTCCCCTTTCAGTGAGATTTATTCATTACCCCTTGATTTTTCCTTGTTACTTTGCTTCCTTGGGTCTGTGGATTGTAGCATGTTTATACTTTAGAGCTAATATCCACTTAGAAATGAGTACTTACTATGTTTGTCTTTCTGGATCAGGATTACATCACTCAGCAAAATCTTTTATAGTTCCATCCACTTGTCTGCAGTTTCACAATATCATTTTTAATAACCGAGTAATATTTCATTGTGCAAATATACCATGTTCTTTATCGATTCTTCAGTTGAGAGGAGAACACAAGTTGTTTCCAATTTATGGTTATTAAGAATAAATCATTCATGAAAATAGTTGAACAAGTGGCCTTTTGATGTGGTGGATCATCTTTTAGGTATATGCTAAGGTGTAGTACCATAGAGTCTTGAAGTAGAACTATTTTCACCTTCAAGTGAAATCACCAGATTGATTCTAGAAGTAGTTGTACAAGTTTGCACTCCCAAAAGAAACAGGTGAATGTTCTCCTT
Source organism: Acomys percivali (assembly GCA_907169655.1). Classification (NCBI taxonomy): domain Eukaryota; kingdom Metazoa; phylum Chordata; class Mammalia; order Rodentia; family Muridae; genus Acomys; species Acomys percivali. The sequence continues at coordinate 61,897,603 of OU015750.1, forward strand.
GTTCCACATCCTCAACATCATGGTCTGTGACTTGAGTTTTGATTTTAGCCATTCTGATAAGAGTGTAGTGGAATCTCAGCATCATTTTCATTTTTATTCACATGATAGATAAATATGTTGAAACTTTAAGCACTTCTCATGATTAGAAATTTCTCTTTTAAGAATTCTTTTTAGATATGGAAGATATTTATTAATTGAGTTAGTTTGTTGATGCCTAGTTTCCTGAGTTCTTTATATATTTTTGATATCAGCCCTTGTTGGATGTGGGGTTGGTGAAGAACTTTTTCCATTGTGTAGGTTTTCCTTTTGTCTTTTTACAGTGTCCTTTACCTTAAGGAAGATTTTCAGTTTCATGTTGTACTATTTATTGTTCATCTTTCCTCCTCCTCTTCTTCTTCTTCTTCTTCTTCTTCTTCTTCTTCTTCTTCTTCTTCTTCTTCTGCTCCTTCTTCTTCCGATTATTATTATTGTTTTTATTTTTAGTTCACATTACATCCAGATTGTTATCCCCTTGCTCTTATCTTCCTGTTCTCCCCGTCCCTCTCTTTTATAATCTATTTCCCTACCCTAGACCTCTTACAGATGGGTCCTTCTCCCACACCGTATGACCACAACCTTCAGGTCATCTTAATGCCTGAACTATTGGTGTTATGTTCAGGAAGTTTTATCCTTTGCCAAAGCTTCATTTTATGTTATATTTAGTGTATTTACTTTTATTTTGAGGTCTTTGACCAACTTGGAGTTGAGTTTTGTGCAGGGTAATGGATATAGTATATTTCCATTTTTCTATATGTTGATATCCTGTTAGAGCAGATACATTTTTGAAGATGCTTTTTTCATATTGTATAGTATTTGTTTATGTCAAAAATCAAATATCCATAGACCTATTGATTCATTTATAGGGTTCAATTTTCTTAGGTTTTTTAACCCATCTGTGTTTATGTCAATACCAAGCAGTTTTTGTTACTCTTACTCTGTAGTACAGCTTTAAATCAGGGATGATGACAGCTCAAGATGTTTTTTGATTGTACGGGATTGTTTCAAATATCCTGAGGGTATTTTTTTCAGTGTGAAGTTGGTTACTCTTTCAAAGTCTGTAAAACTTGGTGTTGGAATTTTGATGAAATTTGGCTTGAATCTGTAAAATGCAATAAGATTTCCATTTTTACTAATCTAACCTTACTCTGATCCATGAACATGAGAGAGCTTTGAATCTTCTGATATCTCCTTCAGTTTCCTTCTTCAAAGTCTTTAGGTTCTTGGTACATAGGTTTTCCAATTGATTGGTTGGAGTTATGCAAAGATATTTTGTTTCTGGCTATTGTGAAGGGTGTTATTTTCCTGATTTCTTTTCAGAACATTTATGATTTGTATATAGAAGGGCTACTGAATTTTTGACTTAATTTTGTAACCTCCCACATTGCTTTAGGTGTTTATCTCCTGTAATATTTCTCACGTAAAATTTTTTGGAGTTGACTATGTGCAAATAGCAATAATTTGACTTCTTTTCTATCATTATTGCTTTCTTAAATTCATTTTATTAATTTTTTCATATTGTATCTCAATTGTTATCCCATTCCTTGTATCCTCCCATTCGTCCTTCCTTCCCATTTTCTCCTTACTCCCTCCCCTATGACTGTGACTGAGGGGGACCTCCTCCCCCTGTATAAGCTCATAGGGTAGCCTGCTATATGCTATACTTCCTCTGAGTGCCACCAGGTCTCCCCATCCAGAGGACATGGTCAAATATGGGGCACCAGAGTTCGTGTGAAAGTCAGACCCCACTCTCCACTCAACTGTGGAGAATGTTCTGTTCATTGGCTAGATATGGGTCAGAGTTCAAAGTTTATTGCATGTATTGTCCTGGCTGGTTTCATAGTTTGAGCAGGACCCCTGGGCCCAGATCTGCCCAGCATAATGTTCTTCTTGTAGGTTTCTAGGACCTTCTGGTTCCTTATGTTTCCCCATTCTCCATCATTAGTTCAATGATCTCCTTTAGTTTTCCTATTACCCTAACTGAAATTTCAAGTACTACATTCAGTAGATATATAGAGAGGGGATAACCTTGCTTTGTGCCTTCTGTATGACATGCCCATTTGTGAAAGTGTTGTGCTGAAGTCCTTTACTACTAATGTATGGAGTTTGATACATAATTTGATCTTTGAAAATGATTGTTTGTTTGTTTGTTTATAAATATGAGTGTGCTCGCATGTGGGACATAAATATTGAGAGCTAACACATCTTACTGTATATTTTAATTTGACAAATATGACTTTTCCCCAAATCTTTTGATTACTTTTGGTTGAAGGTATATTGTGTTAGGTATTTATCAGACATTTTTTTGTATCTATTTGATTTGAAAATAATTTTCCAACACTTTTATCTGAGTTAATGACTATTTTAAGTGTTGAAATGCATTTTCTGTCGTGGAACAGATTGTTGGATCCTATTTTGGCATCTATTGTGTTATCAAATGACTTTTTATTGAGGAATTAATTCCTTTGATGTGGAGAGATATTAATGATAAATGATTGTTAATACCTGTTATTTTGATTATGTTGGTGGTGGTAGTGTGTGTGTGTGTGTGTGTGTGTGTGTGTGTGTGTGTGTGTGTTTTCATGTATTTCTCCTCTTTTGATTTGGTTGGTGTGAAATTATTTACTTTCTGTGTTTTCTTGGGTGTCCTTAACCTCCTTGGGCTGAAGTTTTCATTTCAGTATCTTATGTAGAATTGTATTTGTGCATAAATATTGTTTAAACTTGATTTTATTGTGGAATATCTTGTTTACACCATCTATGATGATTGAAAGTTTTATATGTATAGTAATGGGGGCTGACAAATTTGGACATTTAGAGTCTTTAAGACTTCTGTTTAAGACTCTCTGGATATTAGAATCTATGTTGAGGACTCTGGTATAATTTTAATAAGTCTGAATTTGTATTTACATTTTCCCTTGCAGCATTTAATATTTTTTCTTTTTCTCTATATTTAGTGTTTACGTATTAAGTGTCAAGGAGACTTTTTTCTGTTTTAATCTATTTGATGTTCTGTAAGCTCTCTTTCTTTAGGTTAGGGAATTTTTCTTCTATGATTTTGTTGAAAATATTTCTGGGCATTTGAAATGTGCCTATAAATATTATACTCATAATATCCAGAACTTGGAAACAACCTAAATGTCCTCAAAAGAAGAATGTATAAAAAATAAGGTACATTTAAAGAACAGAGTATACTTCACAATTTAAAAATGAAATAATGAAAATTGCAGACAAATCAATTGAGCCATGAAAAAAAAAATCCGAGTGATATACATGAGAAAAAGACCAGTAGGGTGTAGATTAACTTATATGTGAATATTAGCTGTAAAATCAATAATCCATAGAACCAAAGGGTGCAATTGTAGAGCAAGTGACCAGAAGATACAGATAGAACTCCTTAGGAAAAATAATTAGAATAGATAGCCATGGATAGCTGGAAATATCTGGAATGGAAACATTAGGTTGGGAGGAGGTGGGAAAAGGGGATTGTAGAAAGGAATATAGTGAGAAACAAATAAAACTGTGAGGAATTTTTGAAGTAGTATGGAAAATAATAGAGTAGAAACTTATGAAAACATATAAAATATGATTACCTGAATACAATTACAATGAGGGAGATGATTGCCTGTGGAATAATATACAGCTTCCAGTACACAGATTTGGTTACATTAAATTGAATTGTTTTCCAAAGTGGTCCCAGAGGAACCACCAAATACCCCGGTGTTGCCAAGAATATAATTTGTTCTCCAGAAACAGCAAGACACAATTCCCAAGAAAAATACATACACAACTCATTAAAATTAGAGATCTTGATTAGTGTTCAAATAGAGCTTGCAGTTTGATCCAGCATCTTTTGTATAAAAGCATTATTTCCCGATTCTCAAAAGAGAAACAAAAAATCAATCCATTATCCTACCTACAAAATATGATAATACAATAGTGAAACAAAGCACACTGGAATAGCCACACAATAATTGATTTGACTTCACACCCACTCCATGAGTTAGAATCTATACCTACTCTGTTTAGCTGACCTGTGGCTAAATATGGTATTGGTATAAAATTGTTTATAAAATATATATAATGATAAAATAACTCTTAGTAATATTCTTCTATATCCCTAAATCACTGTCTTGTTCAGCTATTAGCATAGAAGCTTGATCCTGTAGCAGATTGGAACAAACATGGAGATGCAGAATCAGTTATTACATAGAAAATGAGAGACCACAAAAGATTCATCCCTAAATGGTAGGTCTCCAGCAAATTTCTCCCTTGAGAGCTCAGAGACCCTCATAGAAGAGGGGAGCTATCACATTTGTCTCTCCTCCTCCTCTTGTTATATTTTTCTTCTGTAGATTTGTCTTGTCCAACTTTAATGGGATAGCTTTTTGTTTTCTCTTATTATATATTAATTTGTTATATAAATATATATAGATATATGAAAGGGAAATCACTTTATTGATACAGTAATGACACTGAGATAAAAAGGCCTAGCAAAGGTTCTACATCTAAGAAGTGACAGAAAAAAGGACTCTCTCATGCCAGGCTAGGGCTTGTGAGTTACAGTATGACTCCTCTAGGTTAAGTCATGAATAAGACCAAAGAGTACTATTGGACACCACACTTGAAGTTCTTCCTTCTATATTTTTCCTTTTTGTTATTTTTCTTTTCCATATATATATATATATATATATATGGAATGTATGTGTGTATGTATCTCCACCTACAGCAAGAAGAACCATGAACAATCAGGAATTATCTAAATGCTACATTTTTCATGTTTTGGCTATTTGTATTTGGCAACCTTGAGGAAAACATCCTTCCTATCTTGGTGCATCTAAATGTCTGAGTGTAAATCAATATCTATCATATCCCATCTTTACCAACTTAAGGCATCTCCATAGACCTAAAAGCATCTTAACCCCTAAAAAACTAAGCTTAATTATAAAACTAAACTATCTTGTCTTCAACTCCATCAGAGACTGGGAAGGAATAAAGTTAATTAACTGAGTATACAGGTAGTAAAGTTTAGCAGTTTCCAAAAGGAGAAGATGACAGAGACAGTTTGCTAGCTGAAGAGTTGCCCAAAACTCCTTATAATATTGGAGTACCATCTTCAGCCTTCTATCTCAATATTTTGGACAGACATATTTGTGAGGAGGAACATTTGGCTGGTTGATCAGTGGTATAGAATTGAAGACACAGAAATAAGACCACACTCCTATGGACTCCTAATTTTTTCTAAGAAGCCAAAGCCATACAATGGAAAAAAGGATATTCAACAAGTGGTGCTAGTGTAAGTGGATGTCTACATGTAGAAAAATGCAAATAGATCCATATTCACCACCATGCACAAAATTAAAGTCCAAATGGATTAAAGACCTTAACATAAAACTAGATATACCATATCTGATAGAAGAAAAAGTGGAGAAAACTTTTGAGCTCATTGGCACAGGAGACAAGTTTCTGAACAGAACACTAACAGCTCATTCTTTAAGACCAACAGTTAATAAATGGGACCTCATGAAACTGAAAAGCTTCTGTATGGCAAAGCATATAGTCAACAGAACAAAATGACAGCCTACAGACAGGGAAAATATCTTTAGAAGCCCTACATCCAACAAAGCGCTACTATCCAAAATATATAAATAACTCAAGAAATTAAATACCACCAAACCAAAAATCCCAATTAAAAATCGGGTGCAGAGCTAAAAAGAAAATTTTCAATGGAGGGATATCAAATGGTTGAAAAACACTTAAAGAAGTGATGAACATCCCTGGTCATCAGGGAATTGCATATCAAACCACTCTGAGATTCCATATTACCCTTATGTGAACAGCTAAGATAAAAAACTCAGGTGACAACACATGCTAGACAGGATGCAGAAAAAGAGAAACTGGGGGAGTACAAACTCATACAACTACTTTGGTAATTGATCGGGTTCTTTCTCTGGAAATTGGTAATAATTCTACTTCAAGATCCAAGCATACCATTCTTGGGGATATACCCTAAATACGCTTTATGATACAACAAAGACATTTGCTTAGCTATGTTCATAGTAGCTTTATTTGTAGCAGTCTGTATCTGAAAAACCTAGATGTCCCTCAGCTGAAGAAACTGTGGTATATTTTCACCATGGATTACACTCAATTATTAAACATAAGGAAATCTTGAAATTTGCAGGCAAATGGATGGAGATATAAAAGAGCACCCTGAGAGAAGTAACACAGACCCATTTGTAAGCAGAAATTAGCCATATAATTCAAGATATCAATAAGTACACTAAAATACAGAGACTGATCACCAACCAAGGACCAAATATGATGGAGACCTACATCCTTTGTTCAGATGAAGTAGAAAGCAGCACAGTCTCTTTCTGGCTTACACAATGGAGAGTAAGAACTACTTCTGAACTTGACTCTGGCCTTCCGACATTGATCACGTCTCTCTGGTAGAGAGTGCTTGTCCCACCTCAGAGGAAGAAAATACAGGTCATATATTAAGAAAGGAGTGCTTCCATTTCTGAGGAGGAGGGGTTGGAGGGAGAGAGAATAAAGGACTAAGGAAAGATCAGGAGGCAACGAGGGTGGTGGCTACATTCAGGATGTGAATAATTCAAATTGGCGAACAAGCAGGTAACTTATATAGCTAATCCTGCTACGTGGGAATAGCTCTGGGATTGGCTGAGACATAAATGTCTGTGCATGAAAATGATTCTTTTTTGCTTACACCATCCTATATATTTTTAAAGAATAGTTGTATTAGTTAATCACACTGGCTCATACCTATAATAAAAAGCACTCAAGGAGGCAGAGGCCAGTGGATCTCTGTGAGATCAAGGCTAACCTGGTCTATGAAGCAAGTTCAGGACAGCCAAGGCTACATAGAGAAACTCCTTAAAAAACAAAAACATAGGAGAAGAAGAAGAAGAAGAAGAAGAAGAAGAAGAAGAAGAAGAAGAAGAAGAAGAAGA
>OU015750.1:61904622-61922865 GCA_907169655.1 Acomys percivali
GAAGAAGAAGAAGAAGAAGAAGAAGAAGAAGAAGAAGAAGAAGAAGAGATGAATGAATAAATAAGTGAAATAAAACCTAGCCAGTAGAGCACAGTTTAACAACTGAACTGTCACGTATACATTGTGAAGGGGGAAAACATGTTTTCTCCAATAAATTGGCTTTGGGTATTTTAACCACTCCAAGACAGGTCTCATGTTCAGAAGTAGGAGACCAGGAAATAATTTGACTCTCTCAGTTTTTTGTTTATTTGGTTGGTTGACTTGGGGTGTGTGTGTGTGTTTGTGTGTGAGTATGTGTGTATGTGTGTGTGTGTGTGCTTTTGTTTGATGGTTTTGTTGTTACTGTTCGTTTTTACTTTTGGATTGTGGATGTGGTTTTACTTTGTTTTCTTCATTTTTAATTTTTTTATTTTGAGAAAGAAGTTTAAGTTGGGTGTTTAGGAATAGTAGTGTCATCTGAAGGGACTGTTGGGAGGAAAAGAATACAATACAAATATCTTTGGATTTAAAAGTTATATGAGTAGGGCAGTGGTTGCAGATGCCTTTAAGCTCAGCACTTGAAAGAAGAGGAATGAGGATTTGCGTATTCACAGTCAGCATGGTCTTCAGACTGACTTCCAAGTCATCAAGAGCAACAAAAAGAAGCACTGTCTCAAATATTATAAAAATTGTATTAAATAATGAAAAACATAGTGATAAAATAAATAAATAACAGAAAGCAACTTTAAGAAACTAAAGAAATCTGCAAGTTGGAGAAGTGGTCTTATCTAGAAACAAGCACAATTAGTTGTCTAATGCCAAAGGTCAGTCCTGAAAACATACATACAAATAACATTACAGAGGCTGAGCACACACACACATATGTGTGTGTGTGTGTGTGTGTGTACACTAACATTATATATATATATATATTCATGCAATAACAATTAATGAAAAAAGATTCCATGTGTTTGAAGTAGATCAGAGAGGGGTATATGCTAGGTCTTGGAGGAAGAAATAGGAGAAATATATTTTGAAATTATACCACAATATTAAAAATTTTAAAATATGCTGTATGATTTCTCAAACAATAAAGCTCATAACCATCAATGTCTACATTAAAAAAAACAGAAATGGGTCAGATAAATAACATAACAGAACTCAAAAGTAGAGAAAAAGAAGAAAAGTCTAAACTTAAAAACTGGAGATAACAAGAAATAAAATGTTCAGTTCAAAAATTAATAAAATGAAGACTAAAAAAGATAATGTATAGAATTTATCAAAGTGTTGAGCTTTTACAAATCCCTAACCAAGTTAACCAATAGTGAGAGAGATGACTCAAATTAATGAAATTACAACTTGAAAAAGTAAAGTTCTACAGACTCCAGTGAATTACAACTGTTATAGAGTATTCGAATTTATATATTTCAAAAAATGGAAAACAAAAAATTATACATTTCTAAAGACTTTCAAAAATTAAAGAAAGAAGCTATCTGAAAAGAATCATATAACTCAACAAGATTTTATCAGAGATAAAAACATCTCCCAAAGAATAAAAGTACAGAACAGCATGGATTCCTTGCAAAATTCTACCAAACTATTCCCAAGAGCTAATACTGTGCTCTTCAAAATAGTCCATGAAATAGGAAATTAATGTTACCAAATAGAACACTTTCTGTAGTATACAAAAGAGGGCAATAACACAACAAAGGATGCAAAGTGTTATAAAGATCTTGCCACATTCTTGCCATGGAAACAATGCATTTAACATTAGTTGTAGTTAATTGTGACTTTAAATTTGAGAAGATAAAATCACTTAGTAAACCAGCCTTTGCATATGTCTGTGGTGGAGTTTATGAAGCTTAAATTAGTTTCTGGGCTCTACTTGAAGAATTACATAGGTTAAGGTAGATGGGTTTGGAAAAGTCATCTTAACTCATGCCATCTTATGGTTTAAAGTCATAGACTGAATGAAAAAGAGAAAAATCAGTGAACATAGGCAATGACTGACCTCTGATTCTTGATTTAAGATGTAATGTGACCAGCGTTCTCTATCTTTTTTCTGTGCCTTTACTGACTTAAGGAATGTTCCTTTATATTGTGAGGTTTGCAACATTATTTTACCACAGAAACATGACAAGTAACAATTCAGAATTATGTACATATTATGATCATATCTTCCCTTTTGCTAAGGGCAATTTCAATTCTATTCATTTTGTCTCATTATATTCGATATTTACTCATTTTTACCCTCATATACATCCTTGTTGGGATAAGTAATTCTAGATTCATCTACATATAATTAGGATATATCTATAGATGTTACTGAATGTTTAATTTGTTAGGTCATGTCATGCACATTTAAGGTTAATGCTTTCTATTTATAGATGATAAATAATTTGCCTTTATATAAAATTTATTATTTACATCATTTAGGTTGAATTAGAAAATCACCAGTTCTTCTGTTATATAAGTTTAAGGTCACCTCCAAGAATATAATGACAAAGTGGAAATATGCAAATTTTCTATTAAAATATATTTTTAAAAACACTTAGAATAAATTTTATGTTAAAAATTCTTTAAAATACTGACAATTGGAGAGAGGACACTAAGATACAACTATGTTATAGGAATTTATTCCATTATTTTGCCACATCTAAACAGTGATTTATAAATGAATATGAAAAATAAAATTCATCACTGTAAAATTCATATAATATTAAGCAGTAAACATGCATATGCATATGCATATTCATAAAGAACACAAAGGTTGTATTTATTCAGATTTTTTCCTAGGGGCAATTATTATATACTGTATGGACAAAATTTTTAAAGATAACCTCTTGTGTTGTGTTGTTGCTTTCTCTTTTGTTTCTGTGTTTCTACTTCTTTATATATTGTCTTTTGAGATTTAGTCTCACATATCTTAAACCGGCATTGAAATTACTTGGGGATTAGGATGCCATTCAGTCTGTGTGATCTTGCTACATCCTAGAATTGTCAGCAATCCCATACAGTTTATAATTTCAGTTTCTTGAAAAATCTGTGATCATCTCCATCATGAACATAGCTTATTAGTGTGTGTGTGTGTGTTGGTGTTTGTGTGTGAGTGTATGTGTGTGTGTGTGTGTGTGTGTGTGTGTGTGTGTGTTATGTTTAAGGGATAGAAGTAGGAATGTTTCAGAAGAGAATAGGGGCCAACAAAGGAGGCCAGTGAGTTTTTTTAAGACAAAATAAAAAAGGCAAATAAAATATTCATCAAATCATTACGGTTACTAAAGGAAGCAGAATTATGCCTTTCTGAAGCAGATGAACAAAGGAAAGTTAAGAAACAATCAAGGTGAAGATATAATTGGGCCTCCCTGTGAACAGGAAAGAAATCATCAATGCTATTAGGAAGCAGTGTGAGTTTGACTTCTGATTTCAAGTACTACTCCTAAGTTATTGAAAGTGTTGAGAGTGTCCTCTGATACATTGTTGCTTAGAGCAACAAGCCACATGTAGGTCTTCAAAATTTCAAGAAATAGTCTATTACGTAAATTCTAGTAAAAGGCATTTTAAACATTATAAGGTTTTAAAAAATCTGAGACATAAAACTGTTGGCATTTATGATAAACAGACTGTCAAAAGTGTTATACATTGTGGAATGGTTAAATAAGAATAGTTCACAGTCATCATTATGTGTGAGAACAAAACACCTACTGTCATTTCATTTTTAAAGCATAGGCTGTATGATTCTTAGCCATTTCCATGTTGTGTTAGAGACCATTTAAGATTATTTCTATATCTAACTGTAGTTATTTTATTATGATTGAAAATATATTCTTTTCTCATACAATATATTCCAAACACAGTTTTCCTTCCCTTTGATCCTACTAGCTACTCCTTACATTTCCTCTCCCCCAGATACACTTTACCTGTATGTCCACGTCAGAAAAAGCAAGGCTCCAAGAGGTGACAACTAGACTAAATCCTCTCCAAAAGCTTCTTCATCATGAGCATGGTAAGAATTCCATGCCTATGGCAGAAGATTTTAAACATAGATATAACAGAGAACTTCCCTAAGAGTTTGAATATATTCACATGGAATATTTTAAAAACCGATTTAAAATTTGTCAGACATTAACAACTTATTTTTAAATATGCAGTAGTGCTATTTTAATTTTTAAAATTTACCTACTTATGTTATTACTTTAGATTGGTATCTTAGACAATTTCACTTTAATTATTGTTTTTATTTCAATTTTCCACACTGCAATTTGGGTGCCTTACATATTAGCAAGTTATGCTAATATGACAGATATTTCCATCTGTCACTTACAGTTTTTGCACTTTACTTTCTAATGTATAACTATACTTTCTAATGTAAAACTAATAATAGTTTTAATTATTTAATTGTAAGTAAAACATATTTTAGGTAGTTGAGTTATATAGAAAAATCTTATAGAATTAACATGGCAGGAGGATGACTTTCAGATATAAAAAATAATATTTATAATTCAGTACAGCATTAATATAATACCTGTAATTAGATGCTAATTAAATGTCTAATATCTGACATAAATTTCACAACTGTGTTGTAGAACATTTATAATCAGTTTAACTGAATATGAGTACAAACTCACCTATCCCTAAAAAGAAAATGCATTAACAAATATCCTGAAATACTTGTGATGGAAGGAAACCCAAAAGCAACTGGAGACATGATATTATTGCCAGATTATGTGGGATGCTTCCTGTACCAGTAGAAGAGACCAAATTCTTTTAAGATCTAATTTTTTCTGTTTAATTGTATCAAGAAATTACAAACCACTTTTTTTCCCAATTCTGAAGATTGAAACTGGACCTCATTCTTGCAGAAGAAACATTCAATTACTGATCTACATTGATCTACAGTGATAAAAGACAATTCTTGATTTATCTCTTTTTTCTCCAATCTCTATATGTAATAATTATCCACTTTTAAAATTAGATGAGGGGTATGTACAAGGAAGGTTTTGCATCCTTTATGTTTTCTCATATCTTGATTTTGCTCTTGTTGATACAGTTATCAGAAAAATATATATTGTTTTATCTCTCTAGAGTTTTCAATGGTGGTATGTTGAGTAGAAATTTCAATCAGTTATGACATCAGATGTCTCTGAACTATTTCATACAAGGTTTTGAGGCATAGTACATGTCTTAACTCTCAATAAAAAGATTGATGTTTTACCAACCCAATGCATTCAAACTATGAATCCATAAATGTAATTTGTATAAATAGATACATGAAAAACTTGTTTAAAAGTGTTTGAGTTTTTCTTGATTACATAAACCAATCTCCTCTACAAACACATTGTTTGTTAAACACACATTATTGTATCAATAGAATTTCTTTACAGAAAATTATTTTATATCATTGCTTATCTGCATTGTAAATTTGATTAATAAATGATTTATCCCTTCTTCCAATAGAATGAGCAGTTGGTTTATAGGGCTCACTGAAATAACCCTTAATTGTGAGTAGATAGTCACTTAACTACATAAAATATTCCTTGAGTCTTGGGTTCAGTGTTAGTTACTTTATGTTACTGTGAAAATATCATGGATAAGATGGTATATATAAAAATAGCTTATTTTGCATGATAGTTCCAAAAAGATAGTAGTCCATTAAGGCAGGGATGTATTACACCAGAAATTGAAAACTAACATCTTTTCTGGCAAGCAAGGAGAGAGTGATATACAGGAACAATCATAGGGGAGGGGAATAAGGGGAAATGGGAGGGAGAGAAGAATGGGAGCATACAAGGGATGGGATAACCATTGAGATGTAACAAGAATAAATTAATAAAATAAATAAATAAAAATTACAAAAAAAGAACTCAAAAAAAAAAAAGAAGGAGAGAGTGGCAACTGGAAATAACATGGGACTTTTATTCTCAAAGTCTATTCTCAGTGATGGACTTCCTCCAATAAAACTGCATGGACCACTTAACCTTCCCACAAATAGCACAACACACATCGGTACCCAAAGATAAAATACCTGCTAATATGTGCTACATTTCTCCTTCAAACTATTATATTTTTCTTCATTTTTTATAACATTTTAATACCTTAAAATCCTCCCCCTTTTTTTGGTAAAAGCTTTTCCTTAGATTAAGGTGATAATTTTTAAAACAAAAAAGCTTAATTTTCTTTTTCTTACTGTAAAATATACACATTGTTCTAATTTTTCAATTCTTTTTCTTACATAAAGAAGTATTTTTCCTACTTCTTAGCTAATAATTAAAATTTAAGCAGTGTATGAAGGTATTTTCAGATTCAGGTTCAGTTGCTGTAAGGCTAGGCTTTACAAAGTATTACAGGCATTTATTTGCAGTTTCTAATAACATACCTCAAGATATGGACACACAAATGTTCAGCATAGCATGGTAAAGGATTAGAACATGAGTAGGGAAGACAAATTGAGATTCTTTCTCATGTCAATTACTTGTTAGGAAGTGCACAAAACATGAACAGACAATAGAATCATAGCCAAGTCTTATGTCAGTAACAGCAAAGTTAAAAGATATCTAGGTGATTTCCAGCTAGACTGATACCAAATTGTTTACTAACGCAAACATGAAAAAATAAAGTGATCAATTTGACATAGCCTATGGCTTTTATACTAGTAAGGGTAAACAGAAACTATTGTCAGCTCATGTACCTTAACAGAACAAACCTAATGCTTTATTTTAAGCTGTATCAAGAGATGAAGTTTTATATATATATATATATATATATATATATATATATATATATATATATCATATCAATTGTCACCCATCCCTTGTACCCTCCCATTCCTCCCTCCCTCCCACTTTCCCTCTACTTCCCTCCTATTGGGAGCCATGGCAATTTCTGCCATGTCAAAAATCTGGTGCTTTGATTGCATGCTGTGACCTTCCAGTTGTTGAGCTAAGCCAGAGGAGGTCTTTGTGTTCCAGGGTATCTTTGGACTATTTACCTTTGAAAGAAGTAGGGAAGTCCCTACTGAGAAATACCTGGAGGGTTAGGGAAATCTTTTAAGAGAGCTACTCAGTAATAGAAGTTCTTACAGGGAGCTATTCATGCTATTGTGTTCTTGTCTAGGAGCTAGGGAGAGAGGGATCAGAATAGAACTTATTGACCTTACTATATAAAGTCTTACTTGTCCTCATTAAAAAGAGTCTTGATCAGAAATTCTTGACTTGTTATTTCTCACATCTCTGTACCCTACTTTCAATCCCCACTCCCTCTTTAAGGTGAACCCTGATTCGATTTGTCCTGGGGGGCTGGGCTGGACACATCACCTTCCCTAGTGACTGTGACTGAGGGGAATACCTCCCCCTGTATATGCTCATAGAATATCAAGTCTCTTCTTGGTACCTGCTGTCCTTCCTCTGTGTGCCACCAGGCCTCCACATCCAGGGTCGGTGTCAAATATGGGGCACCAAAATTCGTGTGAAAGTCAGTCCCCACTCTCCACTCAATTGTGGAGAATGTCCTGTCCCTTGGCTAGATCTGGGTAGGGGTTTGGAATTTACTGAACATATTGTCCTTGGCTGGTGCCATAATTTGAGCACAAACCCTGGGCCCAAATCCACCCAACATAATGTTCTTGTAGGTTTTAGGACCCTCTGGATCCTTCTATTTCCCCATTCTTCCATGCTTCTCTCACCTAGAGTCTCAATAGGATGTCTTCCCCTCTGTCCTACTTTCCTGGTAAGTGAATAACTTTATGGGACATATTCCTTGGGCTAATGTCCATATATAAGTGACTCTTATATTTGACTCTTTCTGCTTCTGGGTTAACACACTCAATATGATCATTTCTAGTTCAATCCATTTGTCCACAAATTTCAGAAATTTCTTGTTTTTAATAGCTGTGTAGTGTTCCATAGTGTAAATGTACCATAATTTCTTTATCCATTCTTCTACTGAGGGATACTTAGGCTATTTCCAGGTTTTGGATATTATGAATAAGGCTGCTATGAACATGGTTGAGCAAATGTTCTTGTTGTGTGCTTGAGCATCTTCTCGGTATATTCCAAGGAGTGGAATAGCTGGGTCTTGAGGAAGCCCTATTCCAGGTTTTCTGAGAATTCACCAGATAGATTTCCAAAGTGGCTGTACTAGTTTGCATTCCCACCTACAATGAAGGGGTGTACCTCTCTCTCCACATCCTTGCCAGCAAGTGGTGTCACTTGAATATTTGATCTTAGCAATTCTGATATGTGTAAGATGGAATCCCAGAGTTGTTTTGATATGGATTTCCCTGATGACTAAGGAGGTTGAGCATTACCTTAAGTGTTTCTCAGCTTTTTGATATTCCTCTGTTGAGAATTCTCTGTTTAGTTCTGAGCCTCATTTCTCATTGGGTTATTTGTTTTGGTGGTGTTTAATTTCTTGAGTTCTTTATATATTTTGGATATTAGTCCTTTGTCAGATGTAGGGTTGGTGAAGATCCTTCCCCAGGCTGTAGGCAGTCATTTTGTTCTCTTGACAGTGTCTCCTGCCTTACCGAAGATTCTCAGCCTCATGAGGTCCCATTTATGAATTGTTTACTTTAATGCCTGGGCTGCTGGTGTTCTGTTCAGGAAGTGGTCTCCTGTGCCATTGTTTTCCAGGCTCTTCGCCACTTTTTCTTCTAATTGACTTTGGTTTTATGTTGAGGTCTTGATCCACTTGGATTTGACTTTGGTGCATGGTGACAAATATGGGTCCAATTGCATTTATTTACACGTAGACATCCATTTAGACCAGCACCATTTGTTGAAGATGCTATCCCTTTTCTGTTGAATAGGTTTGGCTTCTTTGTCAAAATCAAGTGACCAAATGTGTGTGGATTCATATCTGGGTCTTCAGTTGGATTCCACTGATCAATCTGTCTATATCTGTGTAAGTACCATGCTGTTTTAATTACTGTTGCTTTATAATATGGCTTGAGATCAGGTATGGAGATTCCTCCAAAGGATCTTTTATTGTACAAAATTGTTTTAGCTATTCTAGGTTTTTTTGTTTTTCCATATGAGGTTCAAAATGGAACTTTCAATATCTTTAAAAACTTGTGTAGGTATTTTGATAGGGATTGCACATTGAATCTGTAAATTGCTTTTGGTAAGAAGGCCATTTTTACTATGTTAATTCTCCTGATCCATGAGCAAGGAAGATCATTCTATCTTCTCATGTCATCTTCAATCTCATTTTTCAGAGTTTTGAATTTTTTTCAAACAAGTCCTTCACTTGCTTGGTTAGAGGAACTCCTAAATATTTTATATTGCTTATGTCTAGTATGAAGTGTGTAGTATTTATAATTTTTACCTCTGCATGCTTGTCATTTGTATATAGGAAGGCTACTGACTTTTTTGAGTTAAATTTGTATCCAGCCCATTTTCTGAAAATGTTTATCAGCTGTAGTAGTTCTCTGGTGGAATTTTGGGGTTCTTTTATGTACACTATCATATCTTCTGCAAATAGAGATAATTTGACTTCCTCCTTTCCCATTTAGTTCCCCTTCATCTCCTTTTGTTTTCTTATTACTCTGGCTAGAACTTCCATTACTATATTGAAGAGATAAGGAGATAGTGGGCAGCCTTGCCTTGTAACCAATTTTAGAGGAATATCCTTTAGTATCTCACCATTTAATTTGATTTTGGCTATTGGCTTGCTGTATATAGCCTTTATTATGTTGAGGTATGTGCCTTGTATCCCTAATCTCTCCAAAACTTTAAATATGAATGGTTGTTGGATTTTATCAAATGCTTTCTCTGCATCAAATGAGATAACCATGTGGTTTTATATTTTCAGTTTTTTATATGGTGGATTACATGGATGTATGCTTGGAATGAAACCTACTTGGTCATGGTGAATGATATCTTTGATATCATTTTGCCAGTATTTTATTGAGTCTTTTTCATCAATATTCATAAGGGAAATTTGCCTGAAATTCTCTTTCATTGTTGTGTTTCTGATGTTTAGGTATCAATGTAACTACAGCCACATAGAATGAATTTGGTAATGTTCCATCCATTTCTCTCTTTTGCAGTAGCTTGAAGAGTATTGGTATTAGCCCATCCTTGAAGGTCTCATAGAATTCTGAACTGAAACCATCTCGCCATGAGCTTTTTTTTGGTTGGTAGACTGTCAATGATTGCTTCTATTTCTATAGGAGAAATGGGACTATTTATCTTGTTTATCTGTTCTTCATTCAATGTTGGCAAGTGGAATTGATCAAGAAAATCATCCATTTCCCTTAGATTTTCAAATTTTGTATCATATATGCCCTCAAAGTAGGAACTTACTATTCCTTGTATTTCTTCAGTGTCTGTTGTTATTTCTCCCTTTTCATTTCTTTTTTTCTTTTTTTTCTTTTTTTCTTTTTTTTATTTTTAATTAATTTATTCTTGTTACATCTCTATGGTTATCCCATCCCTTGTAACCTCCCATTCTCCCCTCCCTCCCATTTTCCCCTTATTCCCCTCCCCTATGACTGTTCCTAAGAGGGATTACCTCCCCCTGTATATGCTCATAGGGTATCAAGTCTCTTCTCAGTGACCTGCTGTCCTTCCTTTGAGTGCCACTAGGTCTCCCCCGCCAGGGGACATAGTCAAATGTGAGACACCAGAGTACTTGAGAAAGTCAAATCCCTCTCTCCACTCAAGTGTGGAGACTGTTCTGTCCATGGGCTAGATCTGGGTAGGGGTTTAAATTTTACTGCCTGTATTGTCCTTGGCTAGGGCCTTAGTTTGAGTGGGACCCCATGACCCAAATCTGCCTATCATAATGTTCTACTTGTAGGATTCTAGGACCCACTGGGTCCTTCTACATTGCTATTCTCCCATTGTTCTCTCATCTAGAGTCCCAATAGGATGTCCTCCCCTCGGTCCCAGTTTTCTTGTAAGGGAAGGCTTTCATGGGACATGCCCATTGGGCTAGTATGCAGATTATTTTGTTGATTTGGATACTGTCTTTCTGCCTTTTAGTTAGTTTGGCTATCAGATTGTCTATCTTGTTGGTTTTCTAAAAGAATCAGCTCTTGATTTTGTTGATTCTTTGCAATGTTGTCTTAGTTTCTAATTTACAAATTTCAGCTCTTGGTTTGATTATTTCCAGACATCTACTCCTCTTGGGGATTCTACTTTTTTTTCTAGGGCTTCCAGCTGTGTTGTTGAGTTGCTTATGTGGGATGTTTCCAATTTCTTTTTAAAGGCATTTAGTGCTATGAATTTTCCTCTTAGAACTACTTTCAGTGTATTCCACAAATTTCGGTATGTTGTTTCCTCATTTTCACTGAATTTCAGGAAGTCCTTAATTTCTTTCTTTATTTCTTCTCTGTCCCAGGTGTCACTAAGTAGAGAGGTGTTTAGTTTCCACGTACATGTAGGCTTTTTGTGATTTCTGTAGTTGTTGATGTGCAGCCTAAGAGCATGGTGATCTGATAGGATACAAGGTATTATTTCAATCCTCTTGTATCTGTTGAGGCTTACTTTGTGACCTACGATGTGATCAACTTTGGAGAAGGTTCCATAGGGTGCAGAGAAGAAGATCTATTCCTTTTTGTTTGGGTAAACGGTTCTGTAGGTCCATTTGAGTCATGGCATTGGTCAATGATGTTATTTCTCGGCTTAGTTTCTGTTTCAATGACATATCCTTCAGTTAGAGTGGGGCATTGAAGTCTCCCACTATTATTTTGTGGGAATCAATGTGTAATTTTATTTTTGTCAATAGATTTTTACAAATGTGGGTGCCCTTGTATTGGGGGCATAGATGTTCAGAATTATGATGATTGGTTGACATTACCTTTGATGAGTGTGAAGTGTCCTTCCTCATACATTTTGATTAATTTTGGTTGAAAGTCGATTTTGTTAGATATTTAAATTGCTATGCTTGCTTGCTTCTTGTGATGATTCACTTGGGATATTTTTTTCCAGCCTTTTACCCTGAAGTAATACCTTTCTTTAGGTGGGAGATATGTTTCTTGAATGCAGAAGAATGTTGGATCTTGCTTATGCATTCATTCAGTTAGTCTGTGTCTTTTTATTGGAGAACTGAGACCATTGATGTTGAGAGATATTAATGACCAGTGACTGTTAAGAGTCTTAATTTTATGTTGGTTCCAGTAGACCATTTGAGTGGATTTGTTTTTTCGATGGTGTAGTTCTCTATTTCCTGTGTAGTTTTGGTTGTAGCTTTTCTCTTTGGGGTTGAGTTTTGCTTCTAGTAACTTCTGTAAAGCTGGATTTGTGGATAAGTACTGTTAGAATTTTTTTCTCATTGAATATTTAGTTTTCTCCGTCATTCGTTATTGATAGTTTTGCTGGGTAAGTAGTATGGCCTGGCTTTGTGGTCTCTTAGCATTTCCAGGATCTCTGTCCAGGCCCTTCTGGATTTTATGGTCTCTGCTGAGAAGTCAGGTGTAATTTTGATAGGTTTTCTCCATTTCTCTCCCTTTTTTTCATATTTTTTCTTTATTCTGTATATTTTGTGTTTTGATTTTTATGTGACAGGAAGATTTTCTTTTTGTTGTATTCTATTTGGTGTTCTGTAGGACTCTTGTATGTTTATAGGTACCTCTTAAACTTAGGGATGTTATCCTCAATGATTTTGTTGAGAATATTTTCTGGGCCTTGGAGTCTGGCATCTTCTCTCTCCTCAATTAATATTATCCTCAGATTTCTCCTTTTCATGGTGTCCTTGATTTCTTGGATGTTTTGTGTCAGGATTTTTCCAGATTTAGCATTTTCTTTAATGGTCTCTTCAAGATCTACAATTGTATCTTCTAAACCTGAGATTTGTTCCTCCATCTCTTGGATTCTATTAGAAAGGCTCGCCTCTGTGTTGCTTGTCTTCCTCTCTGAGCTCTCACATTCCCGTTTTTCTTCTGTCTGTTTATCATTGAATCCATTTTCACCTTCCCATCTTGAACTGTTTTATTTATTTATTTCTTGTGAATGTTTTTATATTCCTGAGTTTCTTCCATTTCCTCTTTATAGGCCTTCAGAACTTGAAAAGTTTTTATTGATTTCCTTCATATGGTTGTTTGTATTTTCCTGAATTTTTTCCAGTGCCTCTATAGGCCTCCTTTATGTCTTCCACCTATTTGGCTGTGTCTCACTGCATTTTATTACGAATTTTATTTGTTTCCTCCATTATCATCCTCATTACTAAGGATTTGAGGTCATTTTCTTGTATTTCTATTGTGTTTGAGTTCTCTGTGTTGTTTTCTTTGGGATAGCTAGAATCTGGAGACCATTTTTTTTTGCATATGATTTTATGCTGTCCTTTATACATCTTGCCATCTCTGTTTTTGTTGGGTAGCTTCTGGAGTTGGGTGGAGGGAGTCTGGTGATAGATTCATCTGTTTTCTCAAGATTTCCCTAGGCCAGAAGCTCTGATGCATCTCTGATCGGGTGGCAGGAGGCTAGACCTGTAGTTTGTGTCTCTCACAGCCAGTGATCCCAAACTCCCCTGTACTCTATGTCCTGTAATTCTCTAATTGTTGTAGGTCTCTGTATGTGCATTGGTTCAGGCCAAAGGGTCTACAGCCTTCTAGGTCCCCTTGTAGCACTGGAGCTCTCCACCGACTGAATCAGGTCAGGTGGGGGGTCTAATGGCCTCTCTACTCCTTGTTTCCCCAAGATTTTATTAGTCCCAGAGCTTTGATGCTCCTCTGGTCTGTGATTCCCAGTAGCATTTCATGACCCAGAATCCTCACAGATTCTGGGTTAGTTTCATGGGGCCCAAACCGCATGCACACTGAATCCATTTCAAGTCTCCAGACCCAAACTGTTCTCTGGACCCAAACAGGTCTCTAGGCCTAATCCACGCACTTAGTCCAGTTAGTGTTAAGTCCAACCAGGGTCTCTGGCCCAAAATTCACACTGAGTTCTCTGAGTTCAGCTAGAGTCTTAGGGCTTGGACCACAGGCTGAACTCAGCTAGAGTCTCTGGGCCCAAACTGTCCGCCTATCCCAGTCAGAGAGTCTCAGGGCCTGCACCATTCGCTGAGCTCAGCCAGGGACTCTGGACCCAAACTGCATGCTGTATTCAGCCAAGGACTCTGGGCCCAATCCGTGCATTGAGCCCAGCCAAGGTTTCAGGGCCAGGCCCATGCACCAAGCTCAGCTAGAGTCTCTGGGTCCAATCTGCCCACCAAGTCCATCAAGGTTCTCTGGGCCTCAACTGCGCACTGAATTCAGCTAGAGTCTCTGGACCCAAACTGCGTGCTGAATTCATCCAGGGACTCTGGGTCCCAGACTACATGCTGAGACCAGCCAAAGTCTCAGACCCTGGGCTGTCCACCAAGATTCTCTGGGCCCAAACTGCGCACCAAGCAAATCTAGGAGTTCAGGGGCTGAACCATACTCCAAGTCCAGTTTTGGATCAGGGCATGAGCTGCGCACTAAGTTGAGCTTGAGTCATGGAGCCTAAACCACATGCCAAGTTCAGTTAGGGTCACGGGGCCCAAATCATGCACTGAGTCCCCATCCCGCAGCAGTTCCTACTGATTACCATGCCAATTGCCTCTGCTGGAGGGTACCCAGCTGCAAACCTCAGCCAGCCACCGCTACCACTCTGGTCCAAGAAAATCCATGCTCCTCCCTTGTGCAGGGGTATGCAGGTTTTCTGTATTTTGGTCCTTTTAAACTGTGGAGTACTCCTGCTGCAGTGGGGTAGGGAGCTTGTTTTTCCTGGTTCAGAATTCTGTGCAATTCCCTGAATCATTTACTGGAGCTTCTAAACACGGTCTCCGCTGCTCGCCGCCATCTTGGATCTCAAAAATGTACAAATTGACTTAAGATAATTTACTGCCTCACCAGTCACCCAATACACTTTATAACGTTGGATCCTGATCTTCAGCTTTCTGGCCTAATATTTCTGCCAGACTTATTTGCAGGGCAAGAATTATCGAGGACTTTCTTTCCTTGACTTGGCAGAGTACAGCAGTTGACTCTGCCTGCATCTAAGTTGCCCATTTTTAGGCAGATTCTGTTTGTGGCAGGAATGAGGACATTTTGCCCAGTGTTTATTTTGCCACCTTTGAATCCATGTCCACAAGGAGGCTCTTTTATGCTCATCATTTTCTTTGAGGTCAGCTGGGTGTTGTCAGGAGTTAACATGTCATGTTATCGAAGAAATTTATGATTATAAGAACAACTTTAAAAGCCATATTCTGTGAATCTCTGAGGCTTTTGAAGACCTTATTCAACTATTTTACCTCATATATTAATAGAGACATATCTATCTGTTAGACTTAGGATATATATTCTTGTGTTAAAATCTGCCGAGTATTTGACATGTCCATCTTTTGTATAATTATACTAAACTCTATAGCAACGATTTAGACATAACCTTCATTATAAGTAACAATTAAGGCCTTGCGTTAAGGACTAGGTTCAATCAACTAGCTTTTGTTCTATCCTCCCTCTATGTTCCTAAATCTCCCTTTCATTCTTTTTGGCTCCTATCTCCTTGCCTACATATGCATGATAAATGCAAAGAGAGGCATTCCTGCATTTTCTCTAATTTTTTTTCTGTATAAGACCAATAATGACTTATGACCACCTTTCAATGAGAATAAACATTTGCAGATCAAGCGAGCATACAGCAACCTATACAAAAACCCCCCTTTGAGGGAATGGGGCATCTCTTAAGGGGTTCTCTTAACGTTTCTTCAGGTTCAATTGGTGCACATAATACTTTGGAATGGGCCCCCCAAAATTGGAGATAATGGTTAAGCAATCTAGTCATTGCATTTGTCCTTCAGTTTCTAGGTGTTGAAAGATTCCAGGCTTAGTAGGAGATTGCAATGTTGGTTCAAATTGGATCAGAAGTTTTCTACAATGTTGTACAGGAAGGTGTCCAACTCTGATGAGTAAAAGGAATGGAATCATCCATGGCTGGAGCTTGGAGAATGCAGAATGTCAGTGTTCATCGTGCTGGGAGGTATGATTCCTGTCAGGTCTGATACAGCTGGTTATTTTGTTCTGAAAACATACTTTCTCACCAGTATTACACAGTTCTAACATTATAATTGTATGAGGTGTTCAGGATGCACAGAACAATTAAAGCTAATTTTCTGGTCATTGTATGGGTCAACATAAAACATTTACAAATCTTCTTTCTTGCCTTACTAGTAGTGGCCTCTAATAGTAAGTCACAGAAAATCTATGGTCAACATGAGGCCTCTCTATTCCTATACATTTATGTCTATGCCAGTCTCAGAACTATTACCATGTAGTGGGATTAGGAATATAAATTACCTGCTTGTTCTGTAGTTTGAGTTCTTTACATTGTGGGCCCCTCTATCATACCCTCCTGATCCCACTCCCGACCTCATCTTCCCCCGAGTCTATCCCCTCTCTCATCCCTTTTCCCTCCCTTCCCTTATCCTTAGATAAGGGAACTCTCCTCCTCTAACATGTCATCTAAGTTTATCTAGTATCCCAGGTGCTATATGTGACCTCTTCCTTTGTGGCTTTAATTACAATTCTTAAGAGAGGAATTTAAATAACAACTCCAGTGATGAGTGGGAATTCCAGGAAAGATGTGCTAAATTGGTTGTTTTCTATTTGACACAGCTTAGATCATCTGGGGAGAGGAAATCTCAGATAAGAAAATATTTTCATCATATTGGTCTGCAGGCTTTCTTCATTAATGATTGATATAGTAATGCCCAGTGGACTGTGAGTGGTGACAACTCTAGGAAAGTAGTTCTTAGTTTTATAAATTTGCAGACTAAACTAAGCAGCATTACATAAATGGCTCTGCTTTAGTTCCTGCTTGTAGTTTCCTTTCTTGTCGTCCCCAGGAGACAGACTTTAATATTTAAGACAATAGTTGTCTACTTTGACTCATGGCTTGTTCAGTTGGAAAAATATTATGGGAAATATTTTGTCATGGATATCGCTTGATAGCCACCACTCTCTGAGGTTCAGTGAATACCAAAACAGGGTCATCAAACTCAATGAATGGATGTTTCCCACCTGTTGTTTCAGCATAAAATCTCAGGTTTTAGGGATCATGGATGGCACCTGATACGTGATGCTTTGAGAAGCCAGTAGATGTAATTAGTCAAGAAGCACTCTCTTTTGTACTGGAAGCCACAGAACTGAAGGGGTCACAGGCAGAGGCTGTGAAGAAAATCAAAGTGATGCAACTGGTGAAGGAATAGTCATGGTAAAAGGAAGATGTTTGGATATCAGAGACACTAGAACCATGGGAGTATTTGGCAATGACAGAAGCACAAGTAGAGTGTAACTGGCTTGAACCTATGAGACAACATTTTTGTGGTTTACAATGGAGAGCCAGAAAGGGGAACTGCTCAGGCCTTTTACATCTAAGAACATGAGTGGGTCTCAGACTTTATATATCAAATGTATTTATCTGTTAAATTATTATTTTTTATTTGATTATGACTGTGTGCTGTAGCCTTCCCCTTGAAATGAGTCTACAAAAGTTACTGGCTTTTATAAGACTTCACACCTAAGATACTTTGATCTTTAAAGAGACTGGATTATTAAGGAGTATTGAACATTTTTTTTCTGTTTTTAAAAATTTATTCATGCTTATATGTATGAATGCTTTGCCTGGATGTATGGGCATCAAAATATAAGAAATGCCTGTAGAGGCCAGTGGGAGCCTCTGGATCTCCCAGAACTGGGACTAGCGTTACAGATGCTTGTGAACTGCTCTGTCGGTACAGGATACTGAACCCATGGTCTTTGCAAGAACAACAACAATGACAAAAAAATGGTCTTAACTTCTGAGATCGCTCTCCAGTCCCCAAAGTGCCAGTATTTTATAAAACTTAGTTAATGGTATTATAAACAATTACAATTGCACTCAAGAAATAAAACTTTAGGAGAGACTATGCCTTTTATAAAAAGTATACAAATGATTTTAAAGGGGACATTTCACTAAGTGGAATTTAATAAGGTGTTTATTTTGTGACAGAAAATAAATAGATTCATGCAGCTTAGAAATATCTCGCTTTAAGATGATAGACCCCATCGTATCCCATTTTACCTGGAGAACTGAACTTTTTAAAAAAATTTAAATGGCGGAACAATTAAAGTTGTAATGAGTAAAATTAGGAAGTAGAGACACTGAAATTGAGAAAGAACAAGGCAGATGTTACCACATGGAAAGTATTGAAAAAGAAAGAGGAGGAAATGATGTAATTATACCTTAATCTAAAATAAAAAACACACAAATTATAAAAAGAATTGGAATGTCTTTTTCACAGTGATATTAATATATGGTT
>OU015750.1:61922875-61944693 GCA_907169655.1 Acomys percivali
TATATATATATATATATATATATATATATATATATATATATATATATCATGTCTTGTCATTATCAGCTTAAAACATCTACCTAGAGGTAAAAAATTCTGTTGAAGATATCCAGATGACGGCACCAATCACACACTGCATCTATTATCAGGAGAAGCAGTATTTCATAGGGATGTAAAAATGAAACTGTACAAACACCAGCACTGCTGATTCTCAAGCCAGTGGCTTACTGGCTTAGGCCAACAGGGCCACAAAGAAGATAAGCAGAGCCATATCATACCAAGAAGGCCTGTAGTACACACTAACAGCTTTGGGCTCTGATCCCTGTCAACCCCCAGCTGCTTACCAGCCTGACCCATCTGGGATACAGAGCAGAAAGGTACAGTTATGTCAGGCGCAGACCAAGACTCGCGTTTGTTGCCATTTCAAAAAGGTCTGTGGGGGCACCCGAGCAGCATCAAGCTTGAATCTCCTGCAAACCCCAGCTGCTTACTGACCTAGCCCATCTGGAACAGAGCAGATTGACAGAGCCCTGCCATGTCGAAAAGGACTGTGTGGCACCTGAGCTTCTTTGGGTTTGGAAACCTGTTAGCCCACTCATCTCCTGCCCAACCCAAGTGGGACACAGTCAGGAAACCCAGCTGAACTTAGCTGGGTGCAGGCTCTAACAGCCACTGTACAACATCCTGAGGAGACCTCTGGGGATCCCTAGTGAACACCCTTTGGCTTGGAGCATTTTCTTTATTAAAAATTGATGTGATAGGGCCCATACTATGTCGGGGTAGTTTGCAATGTGCTAGTGATCTTAGATTATATAAAAGAATCAGATTAAGGAAGGCATGAGGAATAAGTGAATAAGCAATATTATTCCATGGTCTCTTCCTCAACTTCTGTTTCCAGGCTCATATCATGAGCTCCTAGCTTGGTTTCCCTTGAGGAAGATATATAATGTGTAAACACAATATACATTTATTTCATGCAATTGGTTGTGGTCACTGTTGGTCTTTATCACAGCAATAAAAATTAATTTGAGATAGCAGATCCATTTTTGAGCTACATCCATCAATATCAAATCACCTGCCTCATATCTCCATTTACTTATCACACTGATATTCAATATTAACATATCTGTGCTGGTTTCAAATGCATGGCTTGCATAGTATCATGTGTTTGAATGCTTGCCCCATAGAGAGTGGCACTATTAGGAAGTGTATCTTGTTGGAATTGGTATGGCATTGTTGGAGGAAATGTGTCACTGTGGGGGATGGCTTCTGTGCTCAAGCTATTCCTGCTGTGGCACACAGTCTTCTACTGCTGATTAAGATGTTGAACTCTCTGCTCCATCTCCAGCACCATGTTGGCTTTCATGTTTCTATGCTCCTGGTCATGAGAAAATGGAATAAACCTCTGAAATTGTAAACCAGATGCAATTAAATATATTTCTTTATAAGAGCTGCCTTGATAAGTGTGTCTCTTTACAGCCATAAAATCTAAAATAAGACAACATAAAATTGTAATTATTTTTTCCTCAAATTTTTACTTGAAGAAAAAGTGGCAGCATTGGTCTGGTCTCCATAAAACAGAGAATATCATTTAAATCTTTCTATCATAGGCAGTAAACTCCACCTAAAATAAATATGTTTCTGAAGACATTGAAGATGTCTGAACATAAGGGTTACATGACAGTTACCATTACCATTTCTATCTTATCTGTTTTTCTAAATCTGTAGTTTTACAGAACTGTAAATGCTGTTGTTTCAGCTGCACATTCTTGAGTCTTTTCAGTGTTCTCAACCTGTTTTTATCTAATCATCTATCATTTCCTATTTTATTTTTTATTTTTTTATTATAAGATTCAGGCATTTATATTGTTATAAATTGGGCAACTACTCAGCCATCCTAACATGACCATAATGGCCTGGTTTACGCCCTGCCATGTGGCTCAGTGTCTGCCATCTCAGTCTCATTCTGGCACCTGCTTCTTCATGTCTCAATGGCTGATTCCTCTCCACCTGAAACCATCTCATTGGCTCAGAAGTCCTGCCTTCTCCTCCTGCCCAACTATTGGCCATTCAGCTCTTTATTTAACCAATCAGAAGGGGATAGAGAACAGTGTTTACAAAATACTGAGGCAAAAGATGCTTCATAATAATGACAATCCCGAAGTCAGGCCTGTAATTATATCTCTGCTGGCACAGAAATGGTACAAAAACATTACTGTAACATGTCTATATCATTTTTCTTCTGCCTAAGGGTATGTTGTCAACATTTATTTCAAGGAAGATTTACTGGCAATGAATTTTTTTTTAGTTTTTTTCTCTTATTAATTTATTCTTGTTACATCTCAATGGTTATCCCATCCCTTATATCCTCCCATTCTTCCCTCCCTTCCATTTTCCCCTTATTCCCCTCCCCTATGCCTGTGCCTGAGGGGGATTACCTCCCCCTGTATATGCTCATAGGGTATCAAGTCTCTTCTTGGTAAACATTTCATTTTTACTTCATAGTTGACAATGTTGGCTGTTATATATATATATTTCCTGACAAGTTTTCTGTGGTCACAGGGATGAAACTTCTGATTCTTTTATATGATACAAACCTTTAAAATGGATAGATAACCTACCCTGAAAAAACATGTTTTTCTATTTTTTCATAACTTGTTTTTCCAATATTATCACCTCCTACTTCCAATATTTTGTCAAATTTGAGAATATTTTGGTATTTAGAAATTTTACTTCTAAACAGTCTCAAAATCATACTATTATTGTATATATTACATATATAGTGGTCTGAAATTACTGTATACATAGCATATTGAATGTCTCAATCTAAAGCGATTACATCCCTTCTATAATCATTGACAGGTTATAATATGTCCGGTTCTTCATTTTCAGCAATATTTGCTTTAAGTGGGTAGTAGTGTTTATGATAAAAAACATTTCAGTGCATAAACATGATATGGGAACAAAAAGAAGAAACCCATGGATAAGCTTATACATCTCAAATATTAAAATGTTATCTAAAAGCAAGCAGCAGATTTTGAATATTTCAGTACATATTCTGTGTTTTTGATAATTCCTTATATAAGATATATTATAGAAGATTTTAAACTTTATTGCGAAATTTGTTTCACATTTTTTAAAGTAGGTGTTTCTTTCTAGAAGAGTCAACATTTTTTTGTCTTGTGTGGTAGAATGCATGAATAAATTATAGATAATCGTCCCACTGTCATCTAATAGTTTATTTTCAGGCTTTCATTACAAATATTGTATTACAGATATTTTGCTTTGGTCTTTATATGCTTCCTTTTTTTCTGAAAAAAAAAATTACTAACCAAAGAGCATTGGGGAGAAAAGGTACATTTCTTCTTAATGCTTACTGTCCATCATCCTATCTTAAAAGACAGTACATGGCTCATGGCAGGAACCTATGTGCATGTGTTGAAGCAGAGACCATAGAGAAATATTGATTTCTTGTTTATTCATGTCATGCTCAGGTAACTTTTATATATTTCCCGGCCTACCTGTTCAAGTATGTTACCAATTAAGTCAGTATAGCCATTACTATGTCAATAAAAAAATTCCACAATATATCTCACAGATATGCCCATAGGCCAATCTAAAGGACTCCTTCTTCAATTATGGTTCCCTTCTACAAGGCATGCCAAATTGACAATTGAAACTAATTATGGTAATATATATATATATATATATATATATATATATATATATATACATATATATACATATACATATATATCTTCAGTTCTGGTGAAAGCATCCTAACTAAGAAAGCTTTGATTAAAGAATATTACATCATTTTAATCTGCAATTGTTTGCAAATGTCCTTAACTTTTCCTCATTTATTTCATTTATTTTATACAAAACTGTAAGCTTCCTGATACATATTTAAACAAAGAAATATGATTCTATATAAAATTAAACTTTATAATAAAACTTATGAATAAAATGTTAAACATTATTACATTGTCTTAATTGAAGATACAAATTTCGTTATAATGTTAATTGTAATATATAATATGTGATTACAATTTTATGGGTAGATCTGCAGTAACGTGTATAAAGACAAGATATTTAATTTTTATTCAATAAGGTATCTGTGATCATCATTGTTTTCTACAATGTATAATTGTAGGTTGGGCCTGTGATCCTATGCTCCACTGAGCTTTAAAACGGTTCTAATATTTTAAGGATGATTCAGAGTGTACATTTAAAATGAATCTTTTCTAAACGGGTATGCATGAACCATGCAAATGTATAAAGTTTCAAAGGAAGCAAAATGATTTTCCTTCATTTCTTGAAATATAGTCAATGTTTTTTGCTGTAGCAACTGCAAAGTCAGGCATCTGGTACTGCCTAGTATGCTGTTGAATTTCATGGTTTGTTAATTTTGAAGTTCTGTCTACAAAGCTAATACAAGTAGATTTGGTGAGCCTTTTAAACTGAAAAAAAAAATCAGAATATCCCCTGGGTAATTTTTCCTTCACAGACTTCATTTCACATTTTCCTTTTAAGTGAATGTGATAAGTTTCCTGTTTTTTTTAGTCATCAAAAACTGTTATGAGTTACTCAATTTTAGACTTGTTAAAAATAATAAAACCATGGGCACACATCATTAAGTCTCCAATATTATTTTCAAGATTCTTGTACTGTACATAAACAAGACATAAAAGCCATATCTATATTCTGTTAGTCCACATAGTTACATCAATAATAAATTTTTATTCTTTTCAAAACACACAATGCATAATTTATATCTATATAAAATATGTTCTCTTCATATAGAAACATTTTATTAACCATGCAAGATATGAATTATATTAATTCAGAAAGATATTTTACCATATTGTAGATCATAGGTCTAAAGTTGAAGAACTCAATAATTGAAATTACAGGCCTATGAAAAAACACTTTATGTGTTATTAGCAGAAAATGTTACACATTTTGAAGAGTAGAAAAACACAATGAAGGCCTAATGATGCATATACCATAATGTTTACATAGTCAAATAACTTTACATAGTAGAGGTAGAAAGGAAAGACACTGCTTGAATTACAAGTGGATAATGGTATCCAAAGAATGAGAAGATTGCTTCCTTGTTAATATTGTCAGGCAGATGAAAGATCAAGAAAACAAAAAGTAATTGTGGAGAAATTAAATTTGCTGCAACACATCTAGAAGTTATACAAGAATTGTTTTTCAGAATCTCTCTGAATGTCAAGAGCCTAGAAAGAAGTTCTGTACTGTCAGTGCAACAAAAGACTTAGAGGGCTCTACTGGCATCTGTAATCCAAGTTTCTGAGCAGAATCAAGTCCTTGCTATGACCTTTGGTTTAGCTGCTTTTAGCATGCTCTATGCATAAAAGACTCTGGAGAATGGTGGGCTCCTTTTGCCTCTTACCTCAGTAAGACTTTACTCATGTCCATCATGATAAAACTCTACTTGTGAATACCAGCAAAAGGAAAGTGAAATAAATTGTAGTTCTTGACAGCAGATGATGTTAACACCAATTTGTTAACTGAAAATTACATGGATATTCATTGATTTTAATTTTGTATTACTTAGTATAACATATATAATAATGTAGTTTGAATTATATTTTCTAAGCTAAGTATTGTGAATTAACTTAAGATTTTATATGAATATGTTTTAAGTTCATTTTACATTAAGCAGTTCCTATAATATAATGAAATTACATTTTACTAATTTTAGATAAATTAAATAGAGGAAATGAGTTGTTAGTATTTAATAGTTTTTAAAGTGAAAGCCACTTCTTCAAGCTTGGATCCTCTAAGAAATGTAATAATTTTATTTTAAACATATTTAGAATATATATATATATATCTTTGTTTCCATTCTTATGTACCACATTTCAGTTGACTATTGTAAAGTGTGCTAAATTAGCCTCTAGCTGATCTTTCTACAACCAATTATTCCCACCACCTCCTTTCAAGCTGCTTTCACATTACAGTTAGAGTGATATTTTCAAATTGAATACTCACTAACATTATATCCAGTTATATCACATACACTGTTAAAGAGATACAAATAATATGAGGATATCTTAGGTTTTTCAAAATATTTCCTTGAACATCTTTCAAAAGATTAACTTGATTATACGTCCAAAATACTATAACTGACACCAAAGTATTAGTGAGGATTAAGTGTATAAAGATTAATTCACTACCTTATAGATATTTACTCAGTAAGTGTTATATTTTTATCTCTTCTATTGAAAGAACCACTTTATTTAATGATAACAAGATCCTATAAACTGAGAGGACAGTATAAATTTATTGCCATTGTGTTTTAGTTGCTATTTTAGTTGTATTCAATTGTAATTAATATGCAATGAAATGCACAGAGTTAAATTCAAAAATTTGCTAAAATTTGACAGCTATTCCAAAAATATTAAATAAAAAATTAATAAATAAAAATTTAATGAATAAATTATTAAATTTAATATTCTAACCTTCTAAACAATAAAATTGTTCTTGATTTCTGGTACTGTAGACCGTGCCTTACACATTTTTTGTTGTTGTTGTTCTTTTGGGTTAAAAAACAAACAAACAAACAAACCAAACTGACTACATTTGTAACTTGTTATTGTCATTTGTTTGGTCTTTCATTGATATTATTTGTGATCAATGTCTGAGTTGAATATTATTAATTACAGAATTGTTCATTTTAAGAATTGCTTAGTACCGTCTGATAACTATGGTTATGGTTCCGGTATGATTTTCTTCCTGAAAAAGTACTTTATTAATCTAAACTCATTTCCACTAAATACAAGTGGTCCTTTGTTTACCAATAGAGAAAAATAAATTTTATAGATTTTTTTTTGTATTTTACTAATGGTTTATTTGGAGAGGATTCACTTAGCCTTCCATTATGCATGGCTGTGTTTATATTTCTATTTATTAAGGTCTTATTCTTATTTTTACGTCACAATTACTACACTACATTCACTATACAATTACTACTACATTTAATATTATTTATACTTTAAAGTTTCATCTGATGATATATTGGTGTTTAAACCTTCTTTAAAATTTTCTTCTATTAAAATATATATTTGCCTTATTATAGAATATCCTGCATTTATTTATTGGGCCAAGGTCAACTGTTATGCTAGGGATGAATTAAATCAGGTAAAGTTGGTGGGGCCTACAGCACAGCTGAAGCTGTGACAGTTTGATTGAGAGCAATTAGGTTTTTTCTTTGTTCTGATACCTTTATCAGAAAGAGAATATAAGGGCAATTTCATGGATAAATATAGTGTAGTTGCCAGGATACAGTGATGATTGTAAGAAACACAGTTGCAAGTAACAGAGGGTACCCAAGACTAATATTTAATACCAGTTGTCCTGTCCAGCTTTCAGGCTTTCCTGACTACTAACAGAACACACAGAAAAACACAAAGAGCCCAGGTGCTTCACTACCTCAGGGAGTACATCAGTCTCAGGCACTGAAAGGCACATTTTGCTACAGGAGCCATGGACTCAAACCTGAAAAACCAATGATGTATGCTTCTAAAGGCATCTTGGCCAGGCTAATATGTAGTTTTCTATAATCCTGATTATCTTTTCTTTCCTTTTTACCATCCCATCTAATTACTATACCTTTTAGTCCTTTATTCGAAAATAAGTAGGTTTCTAAGACATGAAAATAGAACATAAGATAAGATAAAATATGATAAGATAAAACTAAAGCTAATACATCAGATGTGAACAAAATAAACAGAAGAAGATGAAAAGAACACAAGAGAAAGGACAAGAAACAGAAAGCCAGTTATTCACACACTTTAGTCTCAATTCTTGGTCACACAAACAATGTAAAGAGTGAGTTGTGTCTTGTGGAATGGGCCGTAACTGAAATCAGATATTAATTGGTTATTTCACATGCTTTTTGCCTTGATTTTCCTAGTATATACTACACGGGACATTGGGAATATAGAGGGCATTAATATTTTATTATATTTTCATATTAAAATAATTTTTAATTTCAATATATTTTATTATATTTTCTCCTCATCAAGATAATTCCTGATTGCTCTGCTACCAATCACCCAATCTAAAGTTCTTTATTGAAATGTTAGAAAACACAAAATAACAACAAAAAGAATAAAACACAATAAAATCATATCAAAAAAGAAAAAGTAAAAGCAAACCAGACTTAAAATCCCATCAAATTGTAACCAAATAAAAGCACAGAAACACACACACACACACACACACACACACACACACACACACACACAATGTAGAGTCAAATTATTCTCCTGAAGATAAAACCTTCCTGGACTGGCTGATGTACCCAGTGTAACTGTATTGGCCAAAGTGATTTTACCTCTCATAGCAGGTATAAGTGAAAGTCCAGTTGTTAACATTTATACCAATGACTAAGTTTTATTAATTATTTGATTTATCCATTCAGATTTTTAAATGCAAGAAAATTAAATATATTAAGATAAAACAAAAATTATCACATCAAGAGAAAGAAGGAATATACAAAAGATGCAAAATATCCCAAAAGAAGATGCACAATTCAGAGACTCAATCTTCTAAAAATAATAAGCTGAAACCATAACGTGCTTGTAGATAACCTGGTGCAGACACATGCCGTCCCTGTTCATGTTGTTTCAACCCTGTGCACTCATATGAACTTTACTCATGTTGCTTTAAAGGGACTACTATGTTCATTGTCCTCCATCCATACTGGAATTTACACAATTTCTGACCCTTCTCCTTTAGGGTTACCTGAGTGCTGATACTATTTATGATTGAGTGTTCTGATGTCTCTCACCTCCTGATTAATGTCTTGCTGTGATGCTTATTTTTTTCTCTTCTACTGCAGGAGGAATCTTCTTTGCTGATAGTTGAACAAGATGCTGAGAGCTGAGATACAACTATAAAAGAATATCATTAGAAATTGTTTTATCACACTTTCTCTCATTTTTAGGTCAGTATTATTTGTTTTACCTAAGCCCATGAGCTATATAGGCATAGGTTTTGGTCAGGCAAGCAGGGTTGAAATATGGGTTCCATGTCATGGAGTAGGCCTTAAGTCAAATCAGTTATTGGTTCTTTATTTACAAAATATTTGTGTCACTATTGCCCAAGAATATACTAGAGGAAGGATACCATTGTTGATAAGGTTTGTGACTGTTTGGTGTTTATGTTTCTCCTCTGAGAGCATGGATATAATGTCTATATACCAAATATACTACAAATTAGGAATGAAAAAAGCTGTATGTGAGTTTGACTTGTTATCTCAATTTTTAAAAATGTGGTTTACGTATCTTCTTCCATAATACTATCATGCTCTCAGATTTGTTTAGAAAACAACCTATAGCCTTAGCAATAGCATGGGTTGTTTGGTGAGTCCCTTTGACCAACAACCCAATTGAATATAATCCAATCCCAGTACTGGAAGCTTCATTTGTTGATAAGAGATACTGCAATGGCACTCTATCTTCCCTTCCCCATTAATTGGCAACTTCATTTAGAACAACTTGATATATTTGCATATTTTCTTAAGTTTCTCTTGTTTTAGGTTTTTAAACTACTCTTAAAATACCTGGAGGGGGAGACCTGATGGAACTTAGAGGAAGGACAGCAGGTCACCGAGAAGAGACTTGATACCCTATGAGCATATACAGGGGGAAGTAATCCCCCTCAGGAACAGTCATAGGGGAGGGGAATAATGGGAAAATGGGAGGGAGGGAAGAATGGGAGGATACAAGGGATGGGATAACCATTGAGATGTAACAAGAATAAAATAATTAAATTAAAAAATGTTAAAAAATACCTTCTCATTTCAGCTTGCTTACCCTATATTTCCTCCCACACCCACCCTCCCCACTCCCTATCCTCACCTAATCTTACCATTCCATACCCAATTTATCCATAGGTATCTGTTTTATTTCCTTTTCTTAAGAAAAGATATTTGTTCCCTGTAGTCACTTATTCTATATTTGTACCCTTTGATTTTATAGATTGTAGCTTGGTTATCATAGACTTCACAGATAATTTCTGTTCATACAGATGAAACAATATTTGTTTTTATGAGCCTTAGATATCTTGCTGAGGATGACTTTTTCCCCAGATCTAACCATTTACTTTCAAATTTCATGATGTCAGTTTTAAATGACTGAATGTTACTCCATTTTGTAAATGTACCATGTTATTTTTTAATCCATTCTTCTGTATGTTGATATCAAAGTTGTGTCAAATTTCTGAGTATTATGAGTAGAGTAGCAATTACCATGGTTGACTGTCTTTGTGGAAGGATAAAGTATACTTTGATACACGTACAATAGTTGTGTATTTGATCCTTGAGAGGGATTAATTCTATCATCCCAAGGAACTACCACAGCCACAATGACTTCCATCATAACTTGACAAATCCCTATCTTATCAGCAATGGATGAGTGTTCCTTTTACTCCAAATCCTATAAGCACAAGTCATCATTGTTAATGTTAAACATTCTAACAAGTATAAGCATAACACTGCAAGTAGTTATGATTTACCTTTTTATGATGACTACTGATGTTGCACATATGTATTTATTAGCTATTTTTATGTTTATATCTATACTCATTTTTTGAGACAGGGTTTCTCTGTGAAACAGAGCTATGGCTGTCCTGAATTCATTTTTTTAGAACATGCTGGACTTGATCTCACAGAGATCTGCCAGTCTCTGCCTCATGAATGCTGCGATTAAAGGTATGTGCCACCACATCCAGCTTGTGCTTCATTTTTTCCGTGACATCTAGTTTCTTCTTTTTTGTTATTTTTAAAAACATTTTTATTTTTACATATATATTTATATACTACACATATATACAATACATGACCTATAGCAAGAAGAACCATGACACAACCAGGAATTATATAAATATTACATTCTTAGAGTTTAGGCTACTTGTATTTGACAGTCTTGAAGCAATCCTCTTTCCTATCTTGTTGCATTTGGATATTAGTCCTCTGTTGCACGTGTAGTTCAAAAAATACTATTTAATTCTTTAGGCTGTTGTGTTTTCTAAATGATGGTGACATTTGCTATCTGCAAACCCGAATATCATAATGCCCCATTTATTAAATGTGGTATTAGTTCCTGTGCTAATGATGTACTACTGTTCAGAAAGTCTTCTCCTATGCGAAAGACTTTATAATTATCTACTATATACTTGTTGATCAGTTTCAGTGTATCTTGGTATCTGCTGATATCTTTGATAAACTTGAGGTTACTTATTTTTGTGCTGAGTGATGAATATTGATCTATTTTTCTTTTTCTTTATGTAGACACGTAGTTTGACTAGTAACATTTGTTGAAAATGCTATCTTTTTTAGGTGTGTTACTGGCCTCTTTATAAAAAATCAGGTATACATATGTTTGTAGATTTATATCCACATATTCTATTCAATTCTTTTGATCAAGATTTCTGACATAGTATCAATAGCATGTTGTTTTTATTAGTATAATTTTGAATGACAAATTAAAATCAGGAATGGTAACACTTCTGGAAATTCTTTTATTATCTGATATTGTTTTAGAGTGTGTGTGTGTGTGTGTGTGTGTGTGTGTGTGTGTGTTCCCATGTTACACTGAAGGTTGCTTTTAATTTCTGTGAAAAAGTTGTCTACATTTTGATGAGTATTATATAGAATCTGCAGTTTGGTTTTTGTAAGATGGTCATTGTCACTACATTTGTCCTACCAATCCATGAGTCTGAGAAAGTTTTTCATTTATTCTAACTTCAATTTCTTTTTTCAATTAACTGAGATTTTATCATACAAGATTTTCACTTGCTTGATTAGGTAAACCTTATAATATTTTATATTATTTGAGGATATTGACAAATATAGTTTCCCTGTTTTTTCACTGATCATTTGGTGTTTGCTTATAGGGACCCTCCTTATTGTTTGAATTAATTTTATAATTCTCTACTAAATTTAATACTTATCAGATGTAAAAAATTGTGGTTGAATTTTTTAAGTAGCTTGTATATTCTATCATATTTTCTCCTGTGCCAATGAGTTCAAGGGTCTTCCCCACTTTTTCTCTTAGCAGATTTAGTGTATCTGGTTTTATGTACAGGTCTTTAATCCACTTGGACTTCAGTTTTGTGCAGGGTGATAGATATGGAGCTATTTGCATTTTCTACATGTAGCCATCCAGTTAGACTAGGGCTATTTGTGGAAGATCCTATCTTTTTTTCCATTGTTTGCATTTGGCTGCTTTGTCAAAAATTAAGTGTTCATAGGTATGTGGCTATATTTCTGGGTCTTAGAATCTGTTCCATTGATCAACCAGCCTATTTCTATGCTGGTACCATGCTGTTTTTATTAATGTTGCCCTATAGTACAGGTACAGGATGGTGTTGTCTACAGAAGATCTTTTATTGTACAGGACAGTCTTAGCTATTCTGTTTTTTGTTTTGTTTTGTTTTGTTTGTTTGTTTTGTTTCTCCTTATACAGTGGAGAATTGATCATTCTAGGTAGATTTTTTTTTTTTACAAATGTGGGTGCTCCTCCATTTGGGGCATAGATGTTCAAAACTGAGACATCATCATGACATATTTGATGAGGATGAAGTGACCTTCCACATCTCTTTTGATTAGTTTTGGTTGAAAGTCTATTTTATTAGATACTGTAATGGCTATCCACCTTGCTTCTTGGGTCCATTTGTTTGTAATAGAGTTTTCCAACCCTATACTCTATCTCTCTTTAATGCTGAAGTGTGTTTCTTGTATGCAACAGAATGATAGATCCTGTTTTCTCATCCAGTTTGGTAGCCCATGTCTTTTTCCTGGGGAGTTAAGGCCATCAACATTAAGAGATATTAATGATCAGTCATTGGTAGTGTCTATAATTTTGATGTTGGTTGTGGTAGAGTGAGTATGTGTTTCTGTGGTTTTGATTTGTGGATGTGAAGTTATTTAATTCTCATGTTTCCTGCGTGTAATTAGCCTCCTTGAGTTGTAGTTTTCCTTCTCATATATTCTGTAGGGCTGGATTTGGGCTTAGGTACTGATTGAACTTTGTTTTGTCATGGAATATCTTGTTTTCTTCAACTATGGTGATTGAAAGTTTAGCTGGGTATAGTAGTCTGGATTGCCTCCTGTGGTCTCTTAATAAATGTTTGCATGACATCCATCCAGGCCCTTCTATCTTTCAGTCTCTGTTGAGAAGTCAAGTGTAATTCTGATGGATTAGCCTTTATATATGACTTGACCTTTTTCTCTCACAGTCTTTAATATTCTTTCTTTCTTCTATACATTTAATGTTTTGATTATATGTGGCAGGAGGATTTTCTTTTCTGGTCCAATCTATTTGGAGTTCTGTACACTTCTTGTACATTTATGGGTATTGCTTTCTTTAGGTTGGGAAATATTTCTTCTACTATATTTTCAGGGCCTTGAAGCCTAGAGTATTCTCCCTCTTAATTCCCATATATCTTAGATTTGGCCTTTTTATAGTGTCCCAGATTTCTCAGGTGTTTTGTGTCAGAAACTTTTTAGTTTTAAGGTTTTCTTTGATTGATTTATTGATAACCTCAATCTTATCTTCCACACTTTGAAGTTCTCTCTTCCATTCCTTGCATTCAGTTGGTATTGCATGTGTCTGTGGTTCATGTTCTCTTCCCTATGTTTTCCAACTCAAAGATTGTCCCAGCTTGCAGTTCCTTTGTTGCGTCTAATTTCCTCTTTAGGTCTTGAATAGTGTTATTCATTTCTTTCTCTAATTTGATTCAATTTTCTTGTAATTACTTACAGGATTTATTCAATACTTTATCTTTTTGGGTGTATTTTCCTCTAATTCTTTGTAGGGTTTATTCAGTTTCTTCATCTGTCTGAATGTATTTTCCTGTGTTTCTTTGAATGGTTCATTTTCCTTTTTCAAGTCTTCTATCATTTTCATCACCAAAGATTTAATGTCTTCTCCTTGAACTTAATGGGTGTTCATATCCCCAGGGCTTTCTGTGGTAGGATCACTGGTTTCCAGTGGTGTTATAGCTCTGAGTTTTGTTGCTAGTCTTCTTCCATGATCCTCTATGCATCCAGTTGGGTTAGCAGGCCTTGAGGTTCCTCCAATGAAGTTGTGTTGGTGCCGCATTTGATCCAGGCAGGTTGTGAATAAGTAAGGACAGCTCTAAGCCAAAGGTTGTTAACCACAGAGGCCGTCTCTGGATTTTGAACAGTGGAAATTAGAGCTTGTACCCAGCTCAGTATAGCTGGGTTGTCTTTCTGTATCCCAGTTGGGTCAGTCAGAAGAGAAGTGGGCTGATTTCCAAACCCAAAGCTGCTCAACTGTTTACAGTCCTTTTCAAGATATCAGGGTTTAGCTTTCTGCTCTCTGTTCCAGATGGAATAGGCCTGTAAGAAGCTGGGGGGGCTGAGAAACATTCAAGTTTGAAGTTGCTCAGGTGCCCCACTGACCTTCTTGAGAGGACAGCAAATGTGAGTTGTGGCTCACAGCAGAGTCAGCTTTACCTTTCTGCTCTGTATGCCAGATTGGATAGGCTAGAAAGAAGCTGGAAGACTGAGAGAAACCAGAGCCCGAAGCTCCTAGGGTGTTCCACAGGCCTTCTTCAGATGATAGGACTTACTTATCTGTTATGTGACCCAGTTGTTCTAGGCAGCTGAAGTGTGATGTACGCACATCTCTCTGCTCTGCCTGTCTGCTCTGTGATCTAGATAAATCAGGGACAAAAGCTGCAGGTTTGTGGGGAGAGATGAATGTCAGAAGCTGTTAGCAGTATGGCATCTAATACGGATTGTGGCCCATGCAGGTCACTGCTCAACCTGTCTGCTCTGTATTGTAGCTGTGTCAGAGTAGGATGCTTCAGGGGTGTGAGTAGAGATAGACCCAGGCCCAAAGTTGCTCACAGTGTAGCAGGCTACCAAGAAGAGACCTGATATTCTATGAGCATATATAGGGAGAGGAGGTCTCCCTCAGTCACAGCCATAGGGGAGGGGAATAAGGGGAAAATGGGATGGAGGGAGGAACAGGAAGATACAAGGGATGGGATAACAATTGAGATGTAATATGAATAAATTAACAAAATATATTTTAAAAAAGAAAAGAAAAATAACATTTAAAGATTAACAGAAATATTAAGTATATTGACAATCACATCTGTTACCACTAGAGAAGATATTTAAAATAGCCATATGGACATATTTTCATACATATATTATGAAATGCTAAAAATAAAACAGTAAGATTAAATGCAGGAAAAAAGCTTGTATATTGGTGTCTTGCACAATTAGATACCAATGCCCACTAAAGTCTGTGTTTTAAACAAAAACAACAGTGTCACATTCAGAATATTTAAGAAGGAGTAGATGGTCAGGGATGCTATGGCCTTTGCTCACCAGCACTAGAATTTAAGAATGTAATTCTGAATGTACAATACATTTTGTATATAGGACATGGAACAATCAATCTTAAATTGAGAAGAAATATTTATAGTATCAGAAGATGTACGCTATACTCCCTGCTGGAGCAGAAATAGCAATAACCACATGGCTCAGCATTAGACCCAATGTGCTGTAGTATACAACTGCCAAAAAAATAAGTCCATTGGTGCAGTAGTGGTTTGACAGCGCATGCAGAACTGCTGATTGGGTTTGAAGTCCACTCCATAGAAGTGAATTAAATTTATACCTGTGAGCATAAATCTGGCCTATTTGGACATTTCACTACAGATGTTTGGTTGAGTTGAACATTTAGTTAAACTGTGTTCTAAATATTTATATTTATATGAACATAAAAAACACAGTTTCAAGCTTGGTCAGAAAAAAAAATCTGTCCATAAGCAATTAGTTAAGGCAGAAGTTATAACTGGACAATGTGCAGAAAATAAAGTACTGTTGTAATATCTTCCCTAAATATTTATCATCTCTATAAGGTTCAGGGAACATTATAGAAGTCAGAATAGAAATAGAATAAAAACTGCAATATACGTTAACTTGCTCATTATGATCATTTCTAGCTCAATCCATTTATCCACAAATTTTGGGAATTCTTGTTTTTAGTAGCTGAGTAATATTCCATAGTGTATATGTACCACAGTTTCTTTATCTATTCTTCTACTGAGGGACACTTAGGCTGTTTCCATGCTCTGGCTATTATGAATAAGGCTGCTCAAATGGTCTATACTCACTTTTATCTGCATACTAGCCCAAGGGGCATGTCCCACGAAAGCCTTCACTTGCCAGGAAACTAAGATAGAGGGGGGACTCTAGATGAGGGAAGCATGGGAGAATAGCAATGTAGAAGGATCCAGAGGGTCCTAGAAACCTACAAGTAGAACATTATTATAGGCAGATTTGGGCGCAGGGGTCCCGCTCAAACTAAGGCACCAGCCAAGGACAATATAGGCGGTAAACTTTAAACCCCTACCTAGATCTAGCCAATGGTTAGAACAGTCTCCACACTTGAATGGAGAGTGGGATATGACTTTCTCACGTACTCTGGTGCCTCACATTTGACCATGTCCCCTGGAGGGGGAGACCTGGTGGCACTCAGAGGAAGGACAGCAGGTTACTGAGAAGAGACTTGATACCCTATGGGCAAATACAGGGGGAGGTAATCCCCCTCAGGAACAGTCATAGGGGAGGGGAGTAATGGAAAAATGGGAGGGAGGGAAGAATGGGAGGATACAAGGGATGGGATAACCATTGAGATGTAACAAGAATAAATTAATAATAATAATAGAAAAATAAAGATACCAAAAAAGTCAAAATGTAAAAAAAAACCTGCAATATAAAGAGAAATGCTATAAAATATTCTCTTCTGAATGTGACATCACTATTGATAACATAAACAATGACTATACAAGGTCTTTAACCACAAAACCATAGTACTTACACAGGAAATAAAAAAAAAACATAGTAGTAAATGGGAAATTGTTGGAAAGAAGTGAATCATTAAGTATGAAATGAGTAAGATATGGGAGTGTGGGAAGAAAATTACAATACAAGTATGAAATTGTATTACATATACAAGTACATATATATATAATTACATATAAAAATATGTACTTATTAAAGTAAAAATGAGTTTTTTAAAGATTATATAATATATTTTTGAATATGCAAAGTAAAAGATAAATCAAGACCATTCCAAAATAATTTCTGTGTTGATGACCCATTAAATATTCCTCAGAGCAGGCACCACAATATATTGATGAAGCAGTAAGCAATAGAATAAGATAAATCATCTTGAAGTAGAATAAATTAAGAATGAGCTCAAATTTGAAACTTTTATTTTATTTTATTTATTTTGGTTTTATGAGACAGGGTTTCTCTTTGTAGCCTTGGCTGTCCTGGACTTAATTTGTAGGCCATGCTGGCCTCAAACTCACATTGATCCGCCCACCTCTTCCTATGTCTGTACTTTGTGGTCCCTAACCTGTCTTTGTCCCTAACCTGACAGTTCTTTGTGTCTTTTCTGGCCTTACTTGGGTCTTCATTCCCTGTCGCTCAGTACCAAAGATATTTTCTCAGTATTTATTGGACAGGGAAGAAAAGATAATATGGGAAAAGAATGCAGCCCTTTTTGCAGAGATCTTTAACAGTTTCAGAAGCAAACACTTGTTGGTTGACTTCAATTGATTCAGAATAGCACACAAACCACAAAGAATGCTTTAATACTACATCCACATGTTGCTCTAAATAGTTATGCTGGATATTGGATGCTTAAGTATGCATTCAACCTGTTGTCCTCTTTTAATCAAATGATCCCATAACACAAATATATATACACATGCACACACAGAGTGGGCTCAGTCACATGTATTATAGAATACACTCTCTAAAATTAAAATTATGCTTGTGTCTTAGGTTGAAAAAGTTGAATATATGGACAACTTAAGAAATAGCAGGATTGTTTTTATCATTATTTTAAAGACACGTTAAACTTAAACTGGATGAGTTTATAGGATCTCAGACATTGTTAACTTGGATGCAAAAATATTACAAAAAAATGAATCTATAGCAAAGAAGTATTTTTAGAAAATGATATAAGCACAGTCTTTGTCAAGGCACAGTTTGATAGGGTATGTGTATGATTTTTATTTAAGAAAAATATTCAAGCAATCAATCTTTAATTTAGGTATAAAAGCAATGGTAAGAGAATATGTACACATATACATGTATATACAAATATATGACTTATTACAAACATACAGTATTAAACACTATATATTAGTTAGTATACAATAAAGTAGAACATCAGGTTGAGAAGGGAATTTCCTAATCAATAAATCAATACATCAATAATCCTATTCAAACCTGCTTAATATATGACAGACTGTTTTGGAGTTAATAAGAAAGGCAGAACTGCTAATAGTACTGTTGG
Source organism: Acomys percivali (assembly GCA_907169655.1). Classification (NCBI taxonomy): domain Eukaryota; kingdom Metazoa; phylum Chordata; class Mammalia; order Rodentia; family Muridae; genus Acomys; species Acomys percivali. Next base: position 61,941,268 of record OU015750.1, read on the forward strand.
CAGCACTGATAATCCAGTAGCTTGTGATCTTATACTCTATCTTTGTTGTTGATGGTGGTGGTGGTATTCTTTGTTGGTGGTGGTGGTGGTGGTAGACACTTATGATATTTTTACCATGTGATACTTTTTATCTATTTATCTTTCATAAATGTGTTATTCTTAATGAAATATATTATTTTATACAATATATCCTGATTATATTTTCCTTTCCCTTTACTCCCCTAGGTCTTTCTTTGAGTCCCCTCCTGTCTGGATCTACCACCATTTTATCTCCAATTAGGGAAGAATTGGCTTACAAAAGAAGGCCTGTTCTTTTGTATCCAGGAAACTTCCTGTGGTGGTACTGGGATACCAATCCAGTCACAAAACCTCCAACATACCATATCCTGCCTGCATGTTGAGCTGTGACTATGGAGGTTCAGAAATTGTAGGAGAAGCCAACCAAAGACTAGTCTAATTTGTATCCCCTTCCTATGATAGGAAGACCATGTATGACACTGCCAGTGTGACTAGAAACTAGAGGATGAACAGATAAGACACCTAGGGTAGACAAACATCAGTAAATGATTTCTAGTGACGTTCTGTTATACTCATAGATTGGTGCCTAGATCAATCATCTTCATACAGTCTTCCTCTGGCAGCTGATAGAAGCAAATTGAGAGTCCTACACCCAAACATCAGGTGAAGAGAGAGCCCAAATTGGAGACATCCATTATTCCTTCCCTTTTAGACATCAAAAAAACAAAAAACAAAAAAACAAAAAACAAAAAAACAGTAGAATAGATGGAGGGAGAATTGTAGGAGTTAAGGATTGTGGTGATAAATCAAATGGGCTGAGGACACCAGAACAACTCATGCCCCTAATCAACTCTGCAGAGCTCATAAAGGCTCATCAGAGACTGAAGTAATAATCATAGAGCTTGCATGAGTTTGTGTTAGGTCCTCTGCACATGTGCTATGGTTCTTAGTTTGGTCATTTTCAGGGACTCCTAACAATAGGAGTGGGTGGTTTCTTTAAATACTTTGCTTACTCTTGGAACTCTTTTCCTCCTTCTATGTTGCCCAACTCAGTCCTGCTACAAGGTTTTGTGTTTTATTTTATCTATTGTATCTTTTTGTTCTTTGGTAAGTTTTTAACATGGGAGGCCTTTCCTCTTTTGAAAGCAAATGAAGAAAGATTGGGTCTGGGAGAAAGGAGAGGTGGAGAGGGGACTTCTAGGAATGGAGGGAAGAGAAACTATGGTTGGGATTTATTGTATGAGTGAAGAAAAATAAAGAAAACAAGAGATTTCTAAAACATAACAACTCAACATGACAAAATAAAGTAAAATAAATCCACCATATTAAAATCAGACAAAGCAAACCAGACAAAGCAAAAGATCTCCAAGAATAGGGAAAAGAATTAGAGACCCACTGGTTCATACACTCAGGAGTCCCCACAAAAATAATAAGGTAAAAGCTACAGTATATATGCATCAGACCTGAGGTAGAGCTGTGCAGACCCTGTGCTTGCTGCTTCAGTCTCTATGATTTCGTATGTTCTTTGCTAATCTTATTCAGAGGGGCCTTGTTTTCATCATGTTCTCACTCCTTCCTTGCTCTTACATTCCTTCTACTCCTCTTTCAAAGCTTTCCTGGAGCTCTCAGGGTAGGATTGGGAGTGATAGTGACCTCCCACTTAGACTTTTCTAGCAATGCCTGTATGTAGTATTGTTCATCTGTTCCCATCTCCTGCCAGAAAAATCCTCTCTGAGGATGAATGAATAAGGCACTGACCTATGAGTATAGGAGAATAATATTTATTGATATTTATTTTAGACTAGGAGTGTTAGTGTTTGATCCCAGAACTCTGGACTATCTAATTTCAGGATGTTGATTACATGAGCAGTGTTGGGTATAGGTTCCATCTCTTGGAATTGGCTGCAAATCAAATCAGATTTTGGTTGGTTATTCCCATAAGTTCTATCTTACCATTAGCTTACTGTAATTTTATCAAAGTCAATAGTTTTGTGGCTTGTATGGTGTTTCATTTTTCTAGTGTATCTTCCCCAACTAAAGACACTATAATATAAGGATGAAGTCTCCACGTATACACAAGGCCTACATCTGCATGTTTAATGAATTGTGTGAGTGTTTTTCTCAGCAATGCTCCACTGTTAGTTTGTAGAGAACAACCCACTGTCTTTGTAACAGCGTGCAATGTTACCCTGAGCAGTGTTGCAGTGGTCGTAGAAATTCAAATATCTCTTTCAGATTCTGATTCCACTATTGTGTATATAATGTATTTAAGGAAGCAGGATTGATTATTTTTTCCCTAGGAACTTTATTTTTCTTCATGGATAAATCATTTTCTGTTATTGCATCGCTGGAATTGTTATGTTTACTTTTGTGTTAATATTCTTCTTTACATGTCTCAATGTTATCTAACTATGGTTTTAGTTTCAATTCTGTATTTTACGTGAGCATAGGTAGATGCATAGAGATTAATGTAAAATCCTCTCCTGTTTCTTAGGTTTCTGTCAAAGGCAGTCTAGTAAAATAAATTGCCTGTAGGTATCCTGGGTCATTGGAGAAACAAAAAACAAACAAACAAATACTATGGAAATGCAAGCAGATCTTATCCACATTAACTGATTAATAAGATTCATTCTGTGTTATGAACATTGTGACGGATTTTGTCAATACTGAATTATACGCATAAATAATGTTTTTAAAGAAAAGAATATTTTACTACAAGGTTTAAGACATAGTATGAGTCAATAGAAATTTGCTGGATAATATTGTTTCCATATAAAACATCGATAATAGATACCATGACTGCAGAAATCAAAATAGGCTGCTCACATAATTTTCTCTTTCCTATGTTACCTCCAGTTTCAATTCCTAGTTTTATCCATAGCTCTGCAACAGAACATCCTTGTTAGCATTACCCCTGCATATGTTACAATCTTCCATGGACCTCACTGATCTTCCCCTTCTAAACTTTATTTCCTTTATTTTTATTTTCTCTCAGATCCAACCCCAGCATATATCCCTTGCCAGCACAAGCGTTTTTTCATCAGAGCAAGTAGGTTTAAGGCAGACTCACACATGTTCTACTGTTCCTGTTCTCATTCCCAGGTATGTAGTAAGGAACCATTGCAGTTTGTCTTTCCTCCCTTATCCCACTCACACCTGTGCAAAAAGATCTCTCACAGCCTCTCACCTCAACTCATCCTATTACCTCACCCTTAAAATCCACAAGTATTCACTGGAAACCTGCCAACAAAACATAATAAGAAAAGAGCTCCTGTCTCCAGCAGACACCCCACAAGCTAAACTACAGGAGATAAACATTGGGAAAATCATAGTGAGTCTTGTGGAAAACTCTCTCTCTCTGTGTGTGTGTGTGTGTGTGTGTGTGTGTGTGTGTGTGTGTGTGTGTGT
>OU015750.1:61944703-61963132 GCA_907169655.1 Acomys percivali
TGTGTGTGTGTGTGTGTGTGTGTGTGTGTGTGTGTGTGTGTGTGTGTATGTTTGTATGAGCATTTGTGTGTCTGGGAGTGCATAGAAGTGAGAAGAGCTCCACACAAAGAACAAAAGAGCCAATGAAACAAGACCCAGAAGAGCTTGTGAAGATTGAAGCACCAACCAAGGATCACGCATAGACTGGACTTAGGCCCCCTACATGGATGTAACAGATGATCAGCTCAGACATCAGTGGTTCCCCTAGTGGGGGGAAAGAGCACAGTCTCTGACACAGATTTGGTTGCTTGCTTTTTTATTCTTCCCCTGCCATATTTGGGGCTGCCTAGCCAGTCCACAGAAGGAGAAGATATACTCTGCCCTGCTACAACTTGATGAGCTAAGGTTGGAGCTCCTTTTTCTGAGAATTAGGGTAGAGGTAGAGAGGAAGAGTATGGAAAAATGAGACACGATAGAGAGGAGGAAGATAGCTATGATGTGACTGTAACATGAATAAGTATATAAATAAAAATTTTTAAAGTATGTTAGATGAAGACCTTCTATTCTTTCTTTCCAACAGGTCCAGTCCCCAAGTTGCACCACCAATGTTGCATAAAAACACCATTATCTAACTTATCTGCCAATATATGTGAATCCCACATATATTCCCCTTCTAAGAGTACCACCCACCTTTTTGCATTTTTTAGACCCAAACACCAGCAGGCACACCCTGCTATCCAAAGAACTTTTCCTACTATGCAACAAATAGGATGATGGGTGACACACAACTTACAACTCACAACTCACTGACAGCTCTTGTGATCTAAGCCCCAGTTTTATCCCCAGGTCCATAGGAGGAAATCAGTTTTGGTCTCCTTTTTCCTTCTGATCTCAATCCAAATAGATCACAAAGATATTTTCCTTCTACATTCTATCATTCAATTTATCCTAGTATTCCAGCCTCCAACACCAGCAGGCATTCCATGTGAACATCTTAAATGTGGCCTGCTGAAAGCCATACACAGCCATCACCATCTCCAAAAATGTAGGCAAGAAACAGAAATCAAAGAACAAAAACACCTATCCAACAAAGACAAATCCAAAAATCAATGCCTAGATCTAAAATCAGCCCAAACCCACGTGCTTAGATGCTAATGTAAAACCAAAATGAATTACTTCCAGTAAAATATGTTTCCCCTCGATTCTACCAATCCTAACAAAGCTGGACTTGAGTATTCCAAAACCCTTTAACTATAATAAAAATACTTTAAATTTAAATATATAAAGTCAGCAGAGGTCACATAAAAATATATAAAAACAAAACAAACAAAAACCCCAAGAAGATGAAATTAATTAATCCCATTACAAATTCAGGAAAAAAGACACAAACTGTAGGGAAATGAATAAATCTCTTAAAGAAAGCAAGGAAAATACAAAGAAATGAAGAAATCTATTAATGAAAACAAATAAGATACAAACAATTGAACTAAAAAAGGTAAGACTTTTGAAGATCAGAAAATTATAATAGAATCAATAAAGAAAACATAAATGTAGAGAATACTGGAAATAAAAATTTTCGGAATTTCGATAGGAACTATGGAGAAAAAGTTTCACTAACAAAATGTAGGAGATGCCACTGAAGGTGCAAAAGAGGAAGCAGATATATCAAACAAAGATAATGTTAAATCCAAAAAAAAAAAAAATCTGACCCAAAAATATCCAAGAAATGTGGGTAACTAATAAAAGACCCAACCTAAGAATATAACAGGCATAAGGAAGTAGAAAAATCCAAGCTTAATGGTCCAAAAATATTTTCAACAAAACCATAAAAGAAAAGTTTTCCAACTTAATTAGAAGATGCCATAAAATATCAATAACTTGGGAGAAGATCCAAGATGACGCCAAGCAGTATAACCTGTATGTAGAAGCTCCAGTAAATGATTCATGGAATTGCATGGAATCCCTAACCAGGAACACCAAGCTCCCCACCCCACTACAGTGGGAGTACTCCACAGTTCAAAAGGACCAAAATACAGAAAACCTGCATACCCAAGAAAACGGGAGGAATGCAGAGGTTCTTGGACCAGGGAGGCAGTGGCAGAGACTGTGGTTTACAAATGAGAACCCTCTGGCAGAGGCGACTGGCATAGTGACTAGTGGGAATTGCTGAGGGAGAGGGGACTCAGTGCAAAATTTGGGCAACATGACTCTAGCTTAACTCGGCATGCGGTTCGGCCCCTGAGACTCAAGCTCAACTCAGTGTGCAGTTTGGGCCCAGAGTCCCTAGCTAAATTGGGCATGCAGTTTGGGCCCAGGCCCATAGCTGAACATGGGGGACAATTTGGGACCAAAAGACCTAGCTGTAATCAGCTGGCAGTTTGGGCCCAGAGACTCTAGCTGAGCTAGGCATGTGGTCCTGGCCCTGAGACTGTGTCTGGACTTAGAGTCCGCTCCGGGCACTGAGATTGTGGCTGAGCTCAGTGAGCTCAGTGTGGTTTGAGCCCGTGACCCTGAATGGACTCAGTGCTAAGCGGACTAAGTACGTGGATTAGGCCCTAAGACCAGTTTGGGTCCAGAGAAGCGAACTGGACTCAATGCTCAGGTAGGGTCCATAGATGCTAATTGGACTCAGTGAGTGTGTGGTTTGGGCCCCATGACACTAAGCTGGACTCTGTGAATGGTCCTGAATCACTACCGGGAACCATAGACTAGTGGAGCATCAGAGCTCTGTGTCTGAGGAAATCTCAAGGAGACAGGCAATAGAGTGGCCATCAGACCCCCTCCGCCTGACCTGCTTCAGTCCTTAGAGAACTCTGGTGCCACAAGGGGATGCAGAAGGATGTTGACACTTTGGCCCGACCAGGTGCACATTCTGAGAGCCAGGAGAAGTACAAGGGAGATGGGGATCCCTGGCTGTGAGAGACCCAAAATACAGGGCTGGTCTCCTGCAATCCAGACCAGTGAAGCATCTGAGATTCTGGCCTAGGGAAATCATGGGAAAATGGATGAATCTACTTTCAAACTCCCTTCACAAAACTATGGAAACTGCCTGCCAAAAACAGAGAAGGCAAGATGATTAAAGGCCAGTGTAAAATCATATGCAAAGAACCCCAAAACAATATGGCGTCTCCATATCCCACCTATCTGAAAGAACACAACCCAGAGAATTCCAACACAATGGAACTACAAGAAAATGAATCAAACCCTTGTTAATAAGGATGGTAATGGAGGAAACAAATAAAATTCGTAATCAAATTTAAGAAGATGCAACCAAACGTGGAAAACACAAAAGAGGCCTATAGAAAAAGTTCATGAAAATACAAACAACCAGATGAAGGAAATCAATAAAAACTGTTCAAGCTCTGAAGGCCTATAAAGAGGCAATGGAAGAAACTTGGGAGTGGACAATCAATCAAATGAAAGAAATCAATAAAACAGTTCAAGATCTGAAGATGAAAATAGATTCAATGATAAACATACAGACAGAAGAAAAATGGGAATGTAAGAGCTCAAAGTGGAAGACAAGCAACACAGGGTCAAGCCTTTCTAACAGAATCTAATAGATGGAGGAATAAATCTCAGGTCCAGAAGGTACAATCGTAGATCTTGAAGCAATCATGGAAGAAAACCTTAAATCTGGAAAAATCCTGACACAAAACATCCAAGAAATCAAGAACACATGATAAAAAGAAATCTGAGGATAGTAGGCATTGAGGAAAGTGAAGATGCCAGACTTTAAGGCCCAACAAAATCACAGAAGAAAATTTCCCAATCTAAAGAAAGAAATGCCTATGAACATACAAGAGGCCTACAGAACCAAATAGAGTAGATTATAAAAAAAGCTTTCTGTCACATAATAATCAAAACACAAAATATACAGAAAAAGAAAAAAAATATTAAATGCTGCAAGGAAAAAGGACCAAAAAATACTTAGTGGCAAACCAATCAGAATTACACCTAATTCCTCAGCACAGATCATAAAATGAGAAGGGCCTGAACAGAGATTTTGCAAACCCTAAGAGATATTACCTCAGAGAAAAAGACTGGAAAAAAATATCCCAAGCAAATGGGCACAAGAAGCAAGCAGGCGTAGCCATTTTTATATCGAACAAAATAGACTTTCAACGAAAATTAATCAAAATGGATGAGGAAGGACACTTCATACTCATCAAAGGTAAAGTCAACCAAGATGACATCACTATTCTGAACATCTGTGCTCCCAATACAAGGGCACCCACATTTGTAAAAAATCTATTAAAGAAGGGTAAACCACACATCGATCCCCACACAGTAATAGTGAGAGACTTCAACACCTCACTTTCACTGAAGGATAGGTCATTGAAACAGACTCTAAGCCAAGGAATAACATCGTTACCCAATGCCATGAATCAAATGGACTTAACAGATATCTATAGAACTTTTCACCCAAACAAAAAGGAATTTACTTTCTTCTCTCCACCCCATGGAACCTTCTCCAAAGTTGACCACATAATAGGCCACTAAGCAAGCCTCAACAGATACAAGAAGATTCAAATAATAGCTTGTATCATATCAGATCACCATGGTCTGTACTTCAACAACTACAGAAATAACAAAAATCCTACACACACATGGAAACTAAACAACTCTCTACTTGATGACACCTGGGTCAGGGAAGAAATAAAGAAAGAAATTAAGGACTTCCTGAAATTCAATGAAAATAAAGGAACAACATACCAAAATATGTAGGAGACATTAAAAGCAGTGCTAAGAGGAAAATTCATAGCACTAAGTGCCTTTAAAAAGAAATTGGAAACATCCCACATTAGCAACTTAACTATATAGCTGGAAGCCCTAGGAAAAAAAGAAGAAGAAACACCTATGAGAAATAGACATCTGGAAGTAAACTCAGGGCTGAAATTAATACATTAGAAATAAAGAAAACAGTCCAAAGAATCAACAAAACCAAGAGATGATTCTTTGAGAAAATCAAAAAGATAGACAAACCACAAGCCAAATGAAATAAAAGGCAGAGAGACAGTATCCCAATCAAAAAATCAGAAATGAAAAGGGAGATATAACAACAGACACTGAAGAAATACAAAGAACCATAAGATCCTACTTCGAAGGTATATAACCCACAAACTTTGAAAATCTAAGGGAAACGGATGAATTTCTTGATCAATTTCACTTGCCAAAATTGAGTGAAAATATAAACAAGCTAAATAGTCCCATTTCCCTTACAGAAATAGAAGCAATCATTGATAGTATCCCAAGCAAAAAAAGCCCAGGGCCAGATGGTTTCAGTGCAGAATTCTACCAAACCTTCAAGGACGTGCTAATACCGATACTCTTCAAGCTCCTACAAAAGATAGAATGGATGAAACATTACCAAATTCATGGTATGAGGCCATAGTCACATTGATATATAAACTTCAGAAAGACCCAACAAAGAAAGAGAATTTCAGACCAATTTCTATTATGAAAATTGATGCAAAAATACTCAGTAAAATACTTGCAAAATGAATACAAGAACACATCAAAGATACCATTCACCATGACCAGGTAGGCTTCATTCCAGGCATGCAGGGATGTTTTAATATACTGAAGTCCATCAATGTAATTCAGCATATAAACAAACTGAAAAGAAAAGAAACATATGATCATCTGCTTAGATGCAGAGAAAGCATTTTATGTAATCCAACACCCATTCGTGTTTAAAGTTTTGGCGACAACAGGGATAAAAGGCACACACCTCAACATAATTAAGGCTATATACATCAAGCTAATCGCCAAAATCAAATTAAATGATGAGAGACTCAAGGAAAAACCTCTAAAATCGGGAAAAAGGTAAGGCTGCCCACTATTTCAATATCTCAATATAGTACTGAAAGTTCTAGCCAGATATTAATACAATAAAAGAAAATCAAAGGGATCCAAATGGGAAAGGAGGAAGTCAAATTATCCCTATTTGCAGATGATGTGATTGTGTACATAAGTGACCCCCAAAATTCCACCAGAGAACTTCCATGGCTGATAAACACCTTCAGCAAATTGACTGGATACAAAATTAACTCAAAAGAGTCAGTATCCTTCCTATGTACAAATGACAATCATGCAGAGGAAGAAATTAGGAAAACTACATCCTTCACTTTAGCCACAAAAATTATAAAATATTTAGGAGTTAATCTAACCAAGCAAGTGAAGGATTGTTTGAAAAAAAATCAAATCTCTGAAGAAAGAGATTGAAGATGACATAGTAAGATGGAAGGATCTTCCTTGCTCGTGGATCGGGAGAATTAACATAGTAAAAATGGCCATCTTACCAAAAGCAATTTACAGATTCAATGCAATCCCTATGAAAATACCTACACAATTTTTTAAAGACACTGAAAGTTCAATTCTCAACTTCATATGGAAAAAGAAAAAACCCAGAATAGCTAAAGCAATCTTTTACAATAAAAGATCCTCTGGAGGAATTTCCATACCTGATCTCAAGCTGTACTATAGAGGAACAGTAATTAAAACAGCATGGTACTGGCACAGCAATAAGCTGGTTGATCAGTGGAATTGAAGAGAAGATGCAGATATGAATCCACACACATTTGGTCACATGATTTTTGACAAAAAAGGCAAATCTATTCCATGGAAAAGGGATAGCATATTCAACAAATTGTGGTGGTCTAACTGGATGTCTATGTGTAAAAAAAGTGCAATTGGACCTACATTTCTTACCGTGCACAAAACTCAAGTCCAAGTGGATCAAAGACCTCAACATAAATTCAGAGACACTAAATCAGTTAGAAGAAAAAGTGGAGAAGAGACTGGAACACATTGGCACAGGAGACAAATTCCTGAATAAATCATCAACAGCCCAGGCCTTAATGTCAACAATTAATAAATGGGACCTCATGAGGCTGAGAAGCTTCAGTAAGGCAGGAGACACTGTCAAGAGAACAAAGCGACAGTCTACAGACTGGGAAATGAACTTTACCATCCCTACATCTGACAAAGGTCTAATATCCAAAATATATAAGGAACTCAAGAAATTAAACACTACAAAAACAAATAACCCAATTGAGAAATGGGGCTCAGAATTAAACAGAGAATTCTCAACAGAGGAATATCTGATTGGCTGACAAACACTTAAAGAAATGCTCAACCTCCTTAGTCATTAGGGAAATGCTAATCAAAACAACTCTGAGATTCCATCTTACACCTATCAGAATGGCTAAGATAAAAAATTCAAGTGACACCACATGCTAATGAGGATGTGGAGAGAGAGGAACACTCCTTCATTGTTGGTGGGAATACAAACTAGTAAAGTCACTTTGGAAATCTATCTAGTGCTATCTCAGAAAACTGGGAATAAGGCTTCCTCAAGACCCAGCTATTCTACTCCTTAGAAAATACCTTGAAGATGCTCCAGCACACAACAGGAACATTTGCTCAACCATGTTCATTGCAGCCATATTCATAATAGACAGAATCTGGAAATAGCCTAAGTGTCCCTCAGTAGAAGAATGGATAAAGAAATTGTGGTACATTTACACTATGCAATACTACTCAGCTCTTAAAAACAAGGAATTCCCGAAATTTGTGTGGACAAATGTATTGAACTAAAAATGATCATAATGAGTGAGTTAACCCAGAAACTTAAAGACTCAAATGGTATATACTGACTTATATCTGGACACTAGCCCAAGGTGCATGTCCCATGAAAGTCTTCACTTACCAGGAAAGTGGGACAGAAGGGAGGACGTCCAATTGGGACTCCCAGTGATATAAGCATGGGAGAATGGGGAAATAGATGTATCCAGAGCATCCTAGAGACCTACAATTAGAACATTATGATGGGCAGATCTGGGCCCAGGAGTTCTGCTCAAATTATGGCACCAGCTAAGGACAATACATGCAATAAACTTAGAACACTACCCAGATCTAGCCAGTGGAAAGGATATTCTTTTCTGTTGAGTGGAGAGTGGGGTCTGACTTTCATACAAACTCTGGTGCCCCATATTTGACCATATCCCATGGATTAGGAGACCTGGTGGCACTCAGAGGAAGGATAGGAGGCTAGGAAGAAGAGACTTGATACCCTATGAGCATATACAGGGGATGAGGTCCCCCTCAGTCATAGTCATAGTGGAGGGGAATAACGGGAAAAGGTGAGGAATGGGAGGATACAAGGGAAGGGATAACAATTGAGATGTTATATGAATAAATTTATAAAATACATTAAAAATCATCAATAAGTTAATCGACTTGAACTCTGCCTTGAGAGAGAACCCACCACTGATATGACTAATTTCCTGCTCTTTTTGCTGACAGGAGTCTTGCATAACAGTCACCTGAATGGCTTCACACAGCAGCTGAACAAAAAAGATTCAGTGACCCAAAACCATGCAACAGATGGAGCTTATGGAATCTTAGGGAAGGAGAGGTCAAGGATACCACAAGAAAAACAACAATATCAAATAACTTAGATCCATAGGGGCTATAAGAGACTGAACCACAAACAAGAGTGCATTCATGAGGCAGTTCTAGGACCCACACATATATGTAACATGTATACAGCTTGGTCCTCCTGTGGGACCTCTAAGAGAAAAAACATGCAGGGTCTCTGACTCTGCTGTTAGCTTTTGTATTCCTTTCTCCTAACTGTACAGCTTTGATTAGCTTCAATAGAAGAAAATGGGCATAGTCTTATTTGATATGCCAAGGGAGATTTATATTCATGTGAAATCTTCTCTTTTCTCAGGAGCAAAGGAAGTAGGCACAGGGTAGGTGAGGCAAGAAGAGAGGGAGAAACTCAGGGGCAGGTGAGGTGAGAGCTAGGGACTGGGAGGAAAGTAGGAAGGGGAAATTCTTACCTGGATGTAATTTAAATAGGTAAATTAATTAGTGAAGATATATAAAAATACAAGATATTTGCCAAACAGAAAGTTGATTTGAGCAGAAAAGAAAGCCCTCTCACCACATATTAACCTATATATTAGATATACCAAAAAAAGGAAATATACTAAAAAAAATTCCACAGCCAGATGGTTTTAGTGCAGAATTTTACTAGATTTAAAAAAAATTAACACTAATATTCCTCTAAATATTTCACAAAACAGAAAAAGAAGGAACATTGCCCAGATACCCAATACACATAAAGACTCAGCCAAGAACTGCAATTAATGAAAAGTTTCTCTCATGAATTTAGATGTAAAAGTACTCATTAAATTATTTGCAATCTGAGTCTAAGATGACATAAAAAGATCATTTACCATGATCAAGTATGCTTCATTCCAGAAATGCATGACTATTTCAAAATATAAATTTCAGTACAATTAATATACCACATAGAAAGACCGTAAGAAAATCTCCTATATCCGATAAACACTTTCATCAATGTAGCTGGATAATAAGTTAACTTAACAAAAGTAAATAGCCATCCTATCTACAAATAACAAGAGACCTAGAAAGAAATTAGGGAATCAATACCTTTCTCAGTAGCCTCATATTATATAGAATATTTTTAAATGACTTTAACCAACTAGGCAAAAGTCTTGTATTATAAAATCTTCATGTCTTTGAAATTAAAAATAAAAAAAGGTATCAGAAGATAGATACCCATGTTCATAGATTGATAGCATTAACAGATTAATGAAGACCAATATATATGTCATTCAAAAGCAATATAAAGATTCAATGCAATCCCCTTTCCATTTGCAACATAAATTTTGTAGACATTCAAAAGATAATTCTTGAAATGCAGGGTAACTGAAACAGTCCCGAATAATAAAAGAACCACCAGAGTTATCACCATCCCTGATTTCTGATTGTACTATAGAGGTATAACATCATGATACTGGCACAAAAACAGACAGTTTGATCAATGCAATCAAATAGAGGACCGAGACATAAATCCATACACCTACGGACACCAGAATGTTGCTAAAGAAGCCAGAAATATGCAGTGAGAAAAAGACAACATATTCCACAAATGGTGCTTCTCTTCATGCACAAACAATACACAAGTAAAAACTTGTCAAAGATATAAACATGAAAGCAAATATACTAAAATCAACAGAAGGAAAATTGGGGTGTACCTTTGACTGCATTGGTACAGGAGATGGCTTTTTGAACATAACACCAATAGTTTAATCATTATGACAAAAATTAATAAATTTGACTGCATAAAACAGAAAAGCTTCAATTGGACAAAGCAGCCTATGGGAAAAGAGTTTACAAATTCCATTTCAGATAAAGGACTAATATAAAAAATATATAGAGAATTGAAGAAACTAGATATCAACATTATCATCACCACCAACAACAGCAAGAACAAATCAAATTTAAAATGTGGTACGGTTTGTAACAAAATTCTAAATTTAGGAAACTCAAATGGCTGAGAATCTCTTGTAGAATATTCAACATCCCTGTCCATCAGTAAATTGCAAATAAATACAACTTTTATATTCCATTTTGCACCAATATGAATGGTAGAAATCAATAACTTAAGTAACCATCAGCTCACATGTTCAAAGTTATACCAGAAAATTTCTTTTATTAGGTTCTGTGTATTTGATTTTATGTTGATGTATTTGATCTACTTGTACTTTCATGCAGGGTTATAGATATGGATCTCTTTGCATTCTTCAACATATTAACCATGCAACTAGACCCTCATTTTGTTCAAGAAAACCTTATATCTTCCATTATATATTTCCAACTTCTTTATCAAAAATCAGGTATTCTTAAGTGTGGGTTTACATCTGGGTCTTTGATTAAATTCTATTGACTAACCTTTCTAATTTTATCAAAATAACATGTGCCTTTTGTTACTATAGTTCTTTAATAAAGTTGAAACCTTGGATTTCATTTCCTTTCAATTTTTTATAATACAGCCATTACAAATGTAGATTCTTTCCATAATAATTTAATAAATTAATTTGGACCCTATCAAAAATATGTTAAACTGTTATAAAATGAATTGGCCCAAATCAAACTAAAATAAAACTAACAATTCTTTTTGAAGGACAAAACTATGTAGGCAATAGCTTCTTTTATTGCACAGGATTCTTATAGGTATCTTGGGTGTTTTGTTTTCCATATGAAAGTGAGCATTATTATTTCAAGGTCTGTTAAATTTTGTGTTGGAATTTTAATGGAGACTGCATTGAATCTGTCGATTGCTTTTGGTATAATGGCAATTTTTAATGATAATGATAATAAAATTGATCCATATGCATGGAAGATATTTTAATTTTCTGATATTTTCTTTGTTTCTTTCTTTAAACATTTGAAGGATTTTTCATAAATATCTTTCACTTACGTGGTTAGTGTCACCCCAAGATATGTCACTATTATGAGGGGTATTGTTTCCCTGATTTTTTCATCAACTTGGTTGTTGTTTTTGTACAGGAGAGCTACGGAGTGTTTTAAGTTAATATTCTATTTAATCACTTATCTGAAGGTGTTTAAAATTTTAAGACTTCCCTGGTAGAAAATTTGTGGTCACTTGTATATACTACGATATCATTTGTGAATAGCTATACTTTGACTTCTTCTTTTCCAATTTGTATCACCTTGATCTCTTTAGTTATCTTAGTGTTCTAGCTTGAACTTCTAGGACTGTATTAATTAGTGGGTGACATTGTCCATTTTCTGGATTTAGTGGAATTGTTTTGAGTTTCACTCCATTTAATATGATGTTGACTAGGCTATAGGCTTACTGTAAATTACTTTATCATGGTAGGTATGGTCTTTTAGCCTTTATCTGTCCGAAACTTTTACCAATGAATAGTGTTTAATATTGTCAATTACTTCTTTATTTCACTTAGAAGGCTTAGAAAAAAGACTCAATATCACTTCCTTTCAATCTTGTATACTATAGCCATTAATAGTGTAGATTTTCCTCCTGAAAATTTAATGAAGTAAATAGGACTCTGACAAAAAGATGTTAAACTGTTATAAAAAAGAATTGACCCCAAATCTTACTAAAATAATTCTAACAATTCTTTACTACAAAAACTATGTAGGTAATAATATATTAATATGTTGTTACTTTCAGAAATTGTTGTTATATGCTCAATTTTTAAATGAAGAGAAGTGTTAGAGATTATAGGATCCCATTCTTTTCAAATTCTATCAATTTATCTGTAAATTTCACATTTCATTTTACTTTACACTTGAGAATGAACTTATGGGTCACATCTTTTGTCTATTAATCAGTTGGTAGCTTAGATTTCCTAGCTACTTTGAATAGAGAAATAACGAATATAGTTCTGCAAGCATTTTTTTATTTTATGGAATGTAGGCCCATGAGTGGTACAGGTGTGGCAAAATGTATTTATTTGTATTCAATTAAAGCCAGGGAAAGTATGTGCATGCTTGCAAGTACAGGTACACACACACACACACACACATATGTGTGTGTGTGTGTGTGTGTGTGCTCACACAGGCACACATACCCAAGATACAGACATCCAAATTAACAAAATGTAAAACAATATTTTAACAAAATTTTGCATGAAAATTCCAAAGTTAAAGATAATACATTTTCTAGCTAAAATGCTGTCAACATTTTTAGTTCTTATTTTTAATGAAAGACAGCAAACCATGCTAACATCACTAAGTGTTAAGATTTTATTTGTAAATAAGAAAGGTACATTGCAGCCCCAGTTCTCTACATGAGCTATAGTATAAAATGTAAAGACATGTTAATCCGTTTAACTAAATACTGCATCTATTAAGAGTCTGCTTAACTTTCTTTACTCTTGTCCTCTCTCTGATTTTCAGCTCTTTATGCATTAAGGAGCTCTGATTTAACTATGAATAAAATTAACCCTCGATTGAAAAGATAAAAGAAATTATTCACTTATTACTGTATGACAAAAAAGACCAAAACTAAAGCCATAAAAATTATACAGCAATGTAGATTAGAGCAGATGCAGTATAAAAACAAAGCAAACATGAGGACATGACAGCTGAAGTGAAAGAAAGGAATTGCCACAAAAGGGAAAATGATGATTTAAGAAGAACCTTAAATGATGAGGGATACAGTTAATCAATAAGACATATTTGAAATAATGATCTTCATTTTATAACATAATCCAGTGTTCATAATGGTATATTGCTGTGTATGAATTCTTACAATTATATTGCACCTCATTTGCAATGAGCCAAATGAGAGTATCAACAGTGTACAAACCATATGAAGAAGACTAATTTCAGGCAAAAGCAAAAAAACCAGCAAATTCAGAAACATGTAAATAAAACCAAGAGATTTCTATTTCCAATTAGGTTGTAACAAACACTCATCTGGAGTTTACTTCCCAAATTAACAAGTATAGCTTTAAACTTCACAAACTCTTAAAGCTGGGTTTAATGAACAAAATTACAGATTTTTTTCCAAAGGCAGGATTTATCTAAGAGAAACATATTTTGCTTTGAAGGCAAATGAAAAATGAAAATCACACAGAGTTAAGTGGATTCTTTTAAATAAAAATTTATATAAATCTTGTAAGTAGTGCAGTTTTCATATTAAAATATTTTTCAGGTTTTAGTATTTACTATGTTTTACCCTTGAAATTATGATTATTGCAATATTTCTTTCATCCCATTCCTTTTTCCATATCTTTTCTTGTACTTTTTCTGTTCCGCTTATCCTTTATGGCTCTCTTACATTAATTATTGTGTGTGTGTATATATATATATATATATATATATATATATATACACGCACATATGTATTCATATATTCCTGAATATAATCTGCTCAGTCTGAATAATCTTATTTATATATAAAATTTTTAGGGCTGACCATTTGGCATTGGACAATGTATTGGTTTGTTGGCAACTGGGAAGCACCACCTAGATTTTATTGATATGTGCTCTTTTCATTTATTTATTCCTTCTCTTTTTCCTCCTCCTCATTTTCATCTGTTTTCCATCCTTTTATTCTTATTGTAGTTTTACTTTGGTCAATAAAAATATCTGAAATAATAATATATGGCCATTATGTTGATAAATATTCTATTATTAAAGATTAATCACCAAATTATTATATGATATTTTAAGGAATTTTTAAAGATCAGGATGCTCTGAAAATATGAGTAATATTACATTACTTAAGATATATTGGACAAATTCTACATGGGCTCTAGGAAAACTGTAGTGGACGTTTCTGGTTTCCTTGAAGATTCAGTTGTATCATGTGAAGTTTTTTTTTTTTAAGATTTTTTAAATTTATTTTTTAATGTATATGAGTGCTCGGCTTGCATGTATACCCGCAGGCCAGAAGAGGACATCAGATCACATTATAGTTGTTTGTGAGCCACCATGTGGTTGCTGGGAATTGAACAAAGGACCTTTGGAAGAACAGTCAGTGCTCTTAACCTCTGAGCCATCTCTCCAGCCCTCATGTGAAGTTTTACTGGAAGAGATCCTGTGAAGAGGCATGTGATGATTTGCTGGAACCAGAGAAATGAGAATGTGCTTGATGTTTTTGTAGGGTATAAATTGAACCCCACAGATAGTGGAAGAAGGCTTTTGCACTGCTTCCTTGCCATGCTATGCTTCCCTGGTTTTCTCTGTTCTTTAATTCACATAAAGAAATGTACCAGAGAACTTCCCATGATATTCTCTCTGATTCTATCTCCATTATTGGACTCATTCTGATTATGTGGATCTTTGCAATTTCTGCTGGATTGTGCTGCCACCATTATGGGTTACTGTGACTGTTTGGTGTTGGCTGTTGGACTGGAGTGCCAGTATCTTGACAAAGAAGAGTGGTATTCACCAAAGGAACTACATCTAAACAAGTTTAAAACCTCTTTTTCTTATTAACAATTTTTCTCTCCTTCCTCCAGTCAGTGTTGTAAAAGTGAGGTTCAAGTGTTTAAGAACCTTAATTAAAGTAAGTATAGAAAATCTAAGCTTACAGATAATTTTATATTTAATCTTAGCAAAGCTTATCACCCACAGTGCTTTGGGATATGTGGTGGTCCAACTAATTAAAGAAAGAAATAGTAATAAAAGCATAAGATAAACATATTTGATCAGATAATGAATTATATTAATAAATAAAATACAAGAATTAGATATATTTATTATATATACTATATATAGTATAGTATTACTAATATTATAGAAATTTATAAAACTGATGGTATCATTATAGGCATACATAAAGAACTCATTATACATATATACATATACACATATATATTTATCAGTGAATATATATATATATATGTATATATGTCATACTATTCCTTCAGTAGAGACTCCCATTTAACTTTTAAATATCACTATTTCTTTTTGAAAGGAAATGAAATATGTTGAGATCATCTATAACTTTTCCAAGAAAATACAGCTAATAAATGAAAATAAGTTTGTAATTTTGGTTAAACTCACTTTCAGCCCAATCTTATTTTTAATCTTCTTGGGGATAAGAAGGCCATGCATTATGATAATTCTGTTCCAGCTTCTCTTTTATACATTTTCCTGGTCAGAGGAAGCTTAGGCCATGCACTGAATAACATTGAAGACATTATAAAAGAGAAACAAGCCAGTCACAGAAAAGGATGCAGTTTTAATTACATGAAGTATATGGAGTCATAGAAATTTAGGAACAAAAATTAGTGGTGTTAGGGGATTTAAGGAAAGAGAAGAGCAGTTTATAGTTTTACAAGTTGTAAACAGCAATGTAGCATGCATGGAGTACATTGGAATTCACGTAGCATACTTCATTTAAACATTTAACAGAATAAGAATATTATTTTATTTCACATATAATAATGTACTTAAAAACAAAAACTTGTATCAAAACAAGATGCAACAATTAAACCGACAAACAAAAAGCACTCTGATCAGTAGCCCTGTCTTTGGTTTTTGACCTTATACTATTTTCCAGGGTTAGTAGAGTAGTGCCTGAGCCAAATTCAGGAAGCTAATGAAGCTTCATACAAACATTTCCTTTGTGGAATTCTACATTCAGAAACTTTCTGTGGTAACTGAGGCTTACTATGGTCAATTTTTTGTTGTGGCCAACATGTAAATGTCATTCATGTTTTCTTCTTTTTTTCATGTTGAGAATGATACCCTGGATTTTATAGGTTTCTGTTACTTACACTATAACAGTTTGCAGCACAAATCTTTTAACAAAAATTTTCTTTTCAGAGATTGAAGAAAATACCCTCAAATCCCTCTTGGAGAAAAAAAAAATGCTACAGGTTTCTCTAAATATTCCTGTGTGATTTTATACTCAGTATGAATTATGGATTTCTCTTACCATGTGCACCCAAAAGGAAAAGGGAAGCTTTTGTTAGAGAATGTATTTATGAAAATTAATATAATGAGTCTTGGAAAAGTTCAAATATTATAAAATTTCCACTTGTCTTTACTTTTACAAAAATTTGGATAGCTTATTCCAAATATTTCTATGATGAAACAACATGAACCAAAACAAAATTGAGGAAAAAAATTCACATTGTAATCTATCACTTAAGACAGTTAGGACACCTAGAATACCCCCACATCCTCCCAGAAGTTTACCCTGTATTAGGTCTCCATCTTATGACAGATATGCTGTTACCCATGGTTTCACTCTGTAGAAACTCTTTCCTCCAGTACCTACTGCCCTTCCCTCAAGTCTAATATACACCCTCGCTTCTTTCTGTATTCCTTCTCCTAACATTTTTTTACTGTCTTTAACCACTTCCTCTCTCTATTCTATTTCTCCTTCTCAGAGATATTTAAGAATCCTCTTTTGGGTCATCCTTGTTACTTATCTTCTTTCGGTGTGAGGATTGTTGTTTTATTCTGTCGTATATACATAAACTCTGATTAATTGAGTACATACCATGTGTGCTTTGCATATATGGTTGACCTCACTAAGCATAATCTTTTCCAGTTCCAATAGTTGGCCTGTAATTTTCATGATTTCCTTGTTTTTAATAGCTTAGTAGTATTCTATTGTGTAAATACACCACAGTTTCTTTATCTATTCTTCAGTTGAGGGACATCTGAGTTGTTTCCAGATTCTTTCTATTACAAATAAAGTTGCTATAACCATAGCTGAGCAAGTGTCCTTGTGGTAGGATATGTCATCTTTTGGTTATATTCTCAGAAGTGGTATAACTGGATCCTGATGTGGAATCATTCCCAGTTTCCTGAGAAAGAACCAACTTGAGTTCTTGTTCCTACCTTCCCTCCCTTTTCCATTCTATTCCCCTTCCCTAGATCTCAGACAGGTGGGATTCCCTAGTACAACTTACCCATTAATGGAACTGCCTACAGTGAGCTTTGCCATCCCTTTTTAATAATAAAACAAGACGATGCCTTACAGATTTGCCAATTTTGTGTAGGCAATCCATAAATCCCTCTTAACAGATGACTCTAGATAGTGTAATTTTGACATAAAAACTAGTTAATACATGTGCCAAGACACCGTTTTTGGTCTCTAATGCCTTATTCAGAGAGTCTGATTCAACACACTCCCTGAATTTTTTTGAATGACACAGATATGAATATCATTTTGCATAGGTGATAACCTTCATGAACATTACCCTCAGTACTTAAAATGTTCAGTATGATTCATTTTATTGGATTGTGTACTTTTCTTATATTAAATTATGCCCCTTTCTGTTTTATATTCAGGAGAAGTATGAAGGTAAGAGAGAAACAAGCAACTGCTTGAGATATGACTGAGGGGGGGGTTACACATTATGATACATCTTTCTTGCTATGGGCAACATTTTTATATAGTATTTACTGACAACCTGTAATTCTGAGAAAACATCAACTATATTGTACTATATCTCAAGTGATAAACATTGGTATGTAATCTATATAATCTATGTTCATGGTATTTTTAACCTCAACTTAGAAATAATACTTCTTTATAGTTTCTTAGACATTTGTATAACAAATACTTATTAAACTTTTTCCAAGTGTTATCTCTTTGCATTAGAAGTAGCCTAGGTATACATAGGTCAGTCACTAAAGTGGTAGAAGTCAGATTTCTACATTACAGTAATGTAATGTGAAATAATAATATGATTTATTGTCACTAAGTGTCAAACAGAGGTTTAATGTGAAGAACAAACTTTTTTATTCCTTAGGATCACTGATGTTGATACAACCTTACTGTGCAGATTCTCAGCAAATAAGTCATCACAAACTGCATGTGTTTGGAAATTACCATGAACTGGTTTTCTTATAAATGTCCAAACAAGCTAGAGACAAATTTTCTGAAATCAATTAGAATTTTATTACAACTTTATATGGTGACTTCAGCAGTCTTTATAAACAATAAATATTCCTATGTATGGTATTTACAGGGATATTATAAAATATATTTTTACTAATTGTGTATGTGTATGTATATTGTTTCCAATCTTCACTGGTTTTTCTCACTTGTTCTTCTTCCCCCACTTTCCTTTTCCTCTCCCTATCCTTTCTCTCTCTTCCTCACCC
>OU015750.1:61963532-62068552 GCA_907169655.1 Acomys percivali
ATATATATATATATATATATATATATATATATATATATATATATTCTTAGGATGAACATTTGATATTGAATAACCTGTTGATTTTTTCTTCCCTGGATAAGATTATTTTACTCATTTCACAATTTCTGAGTTTGCTGGAGTTCTATATGTAGGACTGATGCTTCATGGACTCTCTCATGTCTAAGAGTGTAAGAGATAAAAGTTGACAATTAACATTAATTTCAAAACATCTGCTACTCTTTTAGATCACAAGAAAAATATTTCAGTAGTGAAAATAAAGAAATAAATGTATCAAGAGGAAGTTTTTCATTGCAGAAATTATTTTGGAGGTGCAGTGTGCCCAGCCTTTCACCAAGAGATAGTGTTTGATAATAAGATTTAAATGTTCTGGTACTGAGATTACTCTCACCAATAGAATTAATGAAAAATATGAGCCCAAGAGTAATTGGTAAAAGCAATTTTTTTGTTCTGTAAAGGAAACCCAGTCAGCAGTATCAGTCAGGTAAGAAGGATTTTCTTTTTCAAATAAGACAGAATACGATCAAAATTAGTGAGTTAATTAAAAACATGTTAAAACTTAGGCACAGAAAGAAGGCATGAAATCTTATACCTGGCTAAATTACATATTTGCTTAGAAAGAAAGATAAAATATTATACATGTTTGGTAGGAATGTGCCTTCCTAATAATAGTATACAAGAACACAGAAAGGAGCCTTAAATCAGGTGTATCTGGAAGAACATATGACTATATTATGAACATGTTAATGAGGCCATGTTGTATGTGTTTCAAAATTAATATAAGACTCATACTTGTAAGCAAACAAAATAGGAAGTGATTCTAAAAATGTTCAATTTAGAAAAATTTTGAGAGGGGTAAAAAATATATCTTTATTAAAAAAGAATTAGACTAGTGTTCTCAGCTATTCAGAACTTATAGTGTTTAGGGTTTGACAATTTATTATATGGAAAGATGCTGAATTTTAGAAAACACACAGTAGTTTTGCACTAAATGTTTGGGCTAAAATTAACACCAATAATGAATATTATTTATTCAATTATGTGCCTTTAAGCATTTTATTTCTACTCTTAATTTATATTAATTAAATATGACATACTAACAAAAACAAGTAAGGCCATGACTTGCCTTTTCAGAAGCAAGAATTAAAATACATTTTCCTATAAATAGAAGTCTCTTCCCTAAGACTTGATGTTACTTCAAGTAAATTTTTAATAAATAGAGAACTAGTTTACCATGTCAGTACTGTGTACACAAACAAAAGATAGATTTTGCATACACATTACTGAGTTGTATCCTTCAAATCACTTTTATTGTATAAATATAAATATGTGGTCATTTGAGAATTTTTTAACCTATGGTATGTACAAATAATGAGAACAACAGATGGAGACATCATCCAATTGATTTTACTTTATTTACTTACTATGTCTTCTCTAGGATCTTCTATTAGAATTTGATTTGCTAAAACAATTTTAAATTTTTATTTAAAAATAAAATTATTTGAGTGTATTCAAAAGGAAAGGATGGGCCAATTGATCACTACAGATATCCTATTCTATTGACATTGATATTAAACTCTGTATAAATTCATTGATATATTTGCAATGACCCATCCTGAGATTTAATAAGTTCTTATGGAAATAAGAAAATTTCGTCGACTAGAGAACTGAAATCTAATCCTTGAAAAGTAAAAATCTACTTTGGAAATAAGATAATCTTGTGGATTTGAGCTATACAAGGGCACTGAGTTTGTGGGTAGTTAACATTACTTTAATTAAAAATGATCCTTAAATATAATTGTCACACTCTTACTCAATGTAATAAGCTATTATAGAAACAATTATGAAATTTATTTCCCAGATAGATTCCCAGATAGATTTCCAAAGTGGGAAATAAATTTAAAATATCGATTGTGTTGACTAAAAATATTATTTTCACTAATTTTTTTTATTTAAGTAATTTATTCAGATTACATCTAAATTTTTATCCCCTCACATATATCTTCCCATCCCTCCTCCATTCCTCTTTTATCCTATTCTCCTTCTTTAGGTCTTTGCCCTAATTAAAAATAAAAAAAAAAAATAAATAAATAAATTTATTTCCCAATAATTTTCTACATTTAGAAGTTTTTATTTCAGTTTATTTTTATTTTTATTTTTAGTAATTTATTCTTGTTACATCTCTATGGTTATCCCATCCCTTGTATCCTCCCATTCTCCCTCCCTCCCATTTTCCCCTTATTCCCCTCCCCTATGACTGTTCCTCAGAGGGATTACCTCCCTCTGTAGAAGTTTTAAAATACATAAACATTCTCATATGCCATTAATAGGTATTTCAGATACTAAACATTTTATTTGCTGTCCTTCTTGAACAATTGTGATTATTGTTTTGTCATTTAAATTTTCATTTACCAATCTTTGACTTTGCCTCTTTTTTCTCATAGTTATTTATTTTGTCCAACTACTTTTTTTTCTGCTATATTCTCTATTACATTTCAACAATGAATGCTTTGCTAAAACATGTCTTCAGGTAAAATATTGATATCTTTTCCAAGATTTGTCTCTTTTGTTAAATTTGTGGATAATGGTTTATAGGTTTTTAATTTTTCTCTTTTGATGTTATCTTTTCTCCTTTTTTTACATAAATGAGAGATTATAAAAACCAAAACAACCATTTTCTTGGAATTTTATTCATTGTTTTGGCCTTATGATACTCTCCAAATGTGAGTCAAATTACTCCCCTCTACATTGTAGCTGTAAAAATGACCACTGTGCAGGAATTCCTTGTTAACAATATCCTGGAAGCCATTCTAAATAAGTATATTACAATAACTAAGATATTTAGTAAATTTACTTCATCACAGCAATCCGTCATCTATCTACATTGTGTCATATGTAATAAAATGTTTAATATATAGATTTATTTCATAAAATCTAGTGTTTTGTAACAGAAAAATAGTTTTAGAATTTTCTACCAAAGGTTTTACAATTAGTAAGTAACACATGAATATTAAGTATTGCAAGCTATGCTTGTGTTTGGTTTTAATAAATCTAATCACTCAAGTTTTGGAAAGAAACCTCTTGAAGAAAATTAGACAAGGATGAACAATTAAAATGTCATCCATGAAATGTAATAGGTAAAATTCTGAAATTTTAAGTCTAATATTGATAAGAGCTCTATCTATGAATTTTTGACATGCCTTGGGGAAGAACTTTCCACTATATATAACATCATGTTTTTAGAAAGTAGGAGAAGGTAAACTAACAGCAAATCTTTCTATCCTTTGGATCTAACTTAATAGGGAAAAAATCTTGAAGATCCATTACTGAAATATCATCATTTATTGAAACAGCCACTGAACAAAGAGACGTGGCTGCAAGGCTTCCATAACTTTCATGTTGTCATTTAATTTTCTTGAGTCTTTTAACAATATTCATTTCCCTTATTTTTTCTTTATTACAAATATTGGAGTATTCCAAGGGCATTGGAAGGTTCCATATGGCCAGAAGCTACTTGTTCTTCAACAAGTACTGTAGCAGCAAACAATTTCTCTTGAGATATGGGCCATTGTTTTACCCAAACTGGTTTATTTGGCTTTCAGTCTATGGGGTCATCTGTTAAAAGAACAGTGGTGCCTATGTTAAATCCTGAAAATATCCCAAACACTATTCATAATTTTTTAAAAGGAGGCATTATGGGGATGCTTCTACCCTGCAAATCTTTTCCTAATCCTTCCTTAGGATGAAATCCCATTTTTAACATTAGCACAGCAACTTTATCATGCTACCAAGTAGCATTCCCATCTATCCCAAAACAACTCTTTCCCACAAAGTAAATAATACATCAAAAATGACATAGGAAAAAACTTCCTTCATTCTCCTCATCCATTCACTTTAAAATCCATGTACTTCTAGCAACGTTGGTAGCTTGTACTAGTCCTGATAAAGTGGAAGAAGTAATCTGAATAGGCTCTTTCCCAGGCTAATCATTTCCTGCAATGCAGGAAGCATCTTCCCCAGTATCTTTTAGTCTTTCAACAGTTTTAGCATGTATCTTTACACTCTTAAAAGGGTGACTAGACTCTTCTTATTGAATCCAAAAACCATATCACTGGACTAAAAACATGATTTCCTCTATTCTCTTTAATGACAGAATTCCCTACTCTATGGAAGGGAGATTCAAAATCTGTGCAGTTTTGACCTGGATAAATCATAATAGTTTTTGTGGGTTGTCTAAGCATATTTTTTTACCCAAAAATCAGAACCTATAACTCCAGAAATAACATTTATACCAGGTATTGATGTACAACTTCTTCCCAGAACTAACTCCATGGTATTTTTAGACAAAGATCCCATTACTCCCATAGAGACACAAAGTACTGGGGATTCAGAAGTTAATATTGCTGAGGTGGATTAACAAAGGAACAGCTCTGCACAACCTGGGGTGGCACCCCTGGCATCTGAGAAGGTCCTGTAGGTGCAAAGACATTCATAGTTGACAGCCATTGAGTGACACGTACTATTTGAAGGGCTTGGGGCTGGCCATGAATACACTTTCCTGACAGAGGGCCATCATTTTTAATTACAGACTGATGATACCAGAATGCAATCATTCTTATGATATTTAGAACAACATTCCCTTTGCCCATGGAATCCTTCTTGACATCTATGACATAAAGTTTAAAGAACAGAGATGCCAGGCATACCCTAGTAATTGTTTGGGCATGTCTATAAGGCAAGTAATAGTACAATAGCCAGAATGTCCACGGAAAATCACAGGACACTTTGTCCAGTCTATGTTTTAGGTGGCAAACCTTTGCCACCTTGGTTCTCCTGTCTGAAACACCCAGGTGAGAAATTAACTATAAATGATCCTTGTTAAACCTTATCTGACAAATAGATGTTCTCCAGTTACATCAGCATGTACAAAATCACATTACCTTTCTCTTTTCAGGCACCATCTGCCAAAGTTCAAACAAGTGCACGTGAATAGCTCTAGGCATCTTTATTTACACAGAATTCAAACATATGCAATAGCAGATTCACCATTAATCATTATTGAAAATTATCAATATATAATTTTATGTTTCCCTTGTGGTCATTGATTATTCTTTACCCATAACTAGGTAGTATAGTATGAGGATCCAAATGATTGTGTCAGAGGTAAGCACACCTGAATATTGCACGTCATATGATTATATCTAGCAAGGAGCAACCAGTTTGATTTGTGTGTATAACAGGAACAAACATTCAGATACAATGTAAAAACAATTAAAATCCAAGCAAACACTTCCAACAGCAATATAACCTTTGTATCTTATCAAAGTCTAATTTAGTTTTCACAATAGATTTTAAGTTATCTTATACACCATTTTCTGTCTGATTTTACAAAATAGCCCTACCCTAAAAGGTTTTTTCATAGAACAGAAGATATCAGTTAACATTTTTATCAACCTATGCTGTTTTCCCCTTTTATATATAAGCCCTTGCCTACAGCAAGCATGAATCTATCAAACTTATATTTCTTTTTATGAGCATAGCAAATTTTACTTACTAGTTTTCCTAAAAATGAACAAACTTATCCTGAGGATGAATTCTTTACTGTTTACCTATAGGTCATATCTCTTTAGGCCTTATCTTCTCTTAGCTAGCTTTGAACTTTTCCTTCCTTCAACATATTGGCATACCTAGGTCCTCAGACGAAGTATATGGCACTCTTAAGCCCTTTCTTTCTTTGTTATAAATTCTTATCGTTTTACAGACCACCTACTAAAGAATCTTTTTCAAATGTCCTAGTCAATCCTGTCTTTATTTAACCTTTATGCAAGCAGGAATCATAGCCCCAAATCTGAGGATTAGTGCAGTTGTTCAGATAATGTTCCATTAGAACTTGCTAGATGGGAGAGAAGCTCCTAGGGCATTATTTCAAGAAAGTCAATTACAGAACATGCAATTACTTTCCCCAAGAGATCCAATTGGCTCCCGCCAATTTGTACCATAGTTTCACTAGGAAATCTTGCAGGCAGTATGCCACTACAGATAAAAGTGGTCTTTTTAAGTGGTTTGCAGCTTAAATTTTTTTCTTTCAGTAGCCTCTAGGGTATTTTCCAGTACTAAGAATATTAGCCTGTAGATATGAAGGTACTAGATAGTTATCAGATACATTTCTCCATGTCCAAGGAGTTATGTATTTATGGTCTTCAGCAACAGGTATTTTATATGAATTTCTGGTGAGAAACCTGTTACCTTGGCAGTAACCTGGGTTGCTTGTGGGTTACCGTGAGACCCTTTAGACAACAACTCAATTACATATAACCCACTTCTGAAGCTACATTTGGTGACAGGAGATGTCAAGTTGGGATTCTGTCTTTTCTATAATTTGGTGGTTTTATTTAGATCTCCACTCAGAGACCAATGGAGCCAACAAATCCAGTTGACAGAGGAGAGTATTACAGAGACTGATGCACCAACAAGGACCACTAATTGGGCAGTTATAGACCCTTTCTTCAGGTATAGTAGGTAGTCAGTACAGCATCTTTCTGGGTCCCATAATATGTGGAGTAGGGACTGCTTCTGACATAGACTCTGATCCCCAAATTTTGATTACTTCCACTGGCAGAGCAAGTCTGCTAGGCCTCAGAGGAAGAGAATACGGAGGTCTGATGTTAAGGGAGGAGACCTCCTCATTTCTGAGGACTAGGGGAGGGAGGAAAGGGTAATGAAAGTGGAAGTATGGGATTGGGAGGTGATGAGGTAGGGGGCTACAATCAGGATGTAAAGTGAACAATTAACAAAAAAGGAATAGACAAGTGAAATTAAAATTGTTATTTTATTGTAGAAACATAATATCAAAGGGTCAAAGATAAGTTAAATTCTTATCTCTACAGTCATAGATTGATTGGTCACTAGGACTTCTTCAGAGTTTCTTTCTGCTGTGAACTGTGTTCCTCCTAGGGAATAAGCTTATGTTGAGGTCTCAGTAACAAATGAGACATTTATATCTTATTCATCTCTTTTTTTTTTTAAGATTTTATCTCTTTGTGGCTTTACGAATTGAAATAGAAACAATATTGCTTTTGGGGACATTTGACCTCCATTGTTTTTTAGCTTTCCAAAGAATAAGAGCTTGGATTCCAATGCCAGTGCTCAGAATTTTCTCAGGTGAATGGCCAAACACACCAAGGAAGTTGGTTTATGACAGAAACTGAACCACCTTAAAATGCCAGGAGAACTGAGGTGAGTCTTTGCTTTGGCCTCGATGGCTTCCTGAGCTTGGACAAAAGCAGTGGATTAAGCACATAATAGTTGCTCATAAATCCTTGCAGTGCTCATATTTCCCTGCACCTTTCTGAAAGGCAGCTTTTCAGTGTCCACAAACAGGAATGTGTTGACTTTGTGTTTTATATTGCTCTGACAAAACCACCTTCACACACAGAAACACACACAATTACACACACACACTAAAAATTTTAAACTCCCCAGACCACTCTGTATGTAATTTTTAGATGAACATTATTACCTTTTTTCTTTCTTTCTTTTCAGATAATTTGAAAGTGGCACTGAAAACCCAGGTTGTCAGCCTACAGTGCAAAGGGGAGGGAAGGACCCTTTAAGAAATGGGGTCTTGCTGGCCGTAGTGGTGCATGTCTTTAATCCCAGCACTCAGGAGGCAGAGGCAGGTGGATTGCTGTGAGTTCGAGGCCAGCCCGGTTTACAAACTGACTCTAGGACAATCAAGATACACAGAGAAATCCTGTCTCGAAAAACAAACAAACAAAAATAAAATAAAATAAATAAAAGAAAATAAAGAAAAGAAAAATGAAATGGGGGTCTTCTGTTAGGAATTTGAGTCATAGGACCTGTTCTATGAAGAGGACACTTGGACCCAGGACTCTTCCTTTCTCTGTGAGTATCAGCTTTGAGTGGTCACCTTTGCTGCATGATCTCCATTGTGAAGTAGAGGCCAGGTAATAATGTGACCATGCGCCCATGGACTGAAACCCCAGGAACTGTGAGGCAATGCCAATATTCCATCTCTCTTATTCATCTCTTTATGACTAGGGATAATTGAGAATTATAGGGCAGAGAGACTATAAGAACCAGATGTCAAGCAGGACAAGAATAAAACAGTGTCCTATAGAAGATAAGCCTCTACCCCAATATATCAGAGCAATGATAGATTCCTTCATAAGATCTAAAGAATAAGCCAATGTTTCATCAGAGAGGTGAGGGGAAGGTCATCAATCCCTAGCCATAACCAAGGAGCTGTAGACATTTGATGACCTTTGAGGAAGGAAAGCTATTTTTAAGGTGTTACCTCTGATAGATAGATCTTACTCCAGTGAATGATCACATACACATGAGTATATGGACAGGTAAAATTTGGTACAGTAACACTTAGATGTCAGGGATGGGAGGGTAGAGATATGAGAATCCTAAAAAAAAAAAAATGGAAAGACATTGGTAGAGGGTGTGTAATGTCCAATATAATTGGACAAATGTAGGAAATTCTAAGAGGGGTAATAAAAGATTGTATTTCATAAGGAAACAAAAATTGATTTTTGTATTATTATATTTTCACATTCTAACTTTTAAGACAGATTCTAATCAATGATGGCCTTGCTTTGAAATAGTTGTACAAAAGAGGATACACTTCCAGAAACTGCAAACTACCCAGATGTCCCTCAATGAATGAGTAGATATAGAAAAGGTGATACATTTACACAATGGAATGCTACTTACCTATTTTTAAAAAGGAAATCACAAAATTTGCAAGCAAATGTTTTGAACCAGAAACAGTCATTCTGTGTGAAGTAACTTGGACACAGAAAGATACACATGGCATCACTCATTTAAAAAGGTATATAAAGTGCAGGATAACCAAGTGACAATTCACAGGCCCAAAGAAACTAAGCCACAAGTAGGGCCCTAAAAGGATGTTTCATTCTCATTCAGCAAGGAAAATATAAAAGAAAACAGAAATGGGTAAAGAGAGAGAGAAAGTTATAGGAGAAGGAAAAGGAAGGAAATGAGGATGGAGATCCAATATGGGGAAAGTTGGGGTGAAAGATAAGATGATTTGGAGAGAGAAGAGAAACTGAGATCAAATGTATCTTTGAAACAAGCTGAAGACCTATGGCATGGTATGCTACTGTAGGATATCAGTGTGACTCTAACTGACACTCCTGGATATCAAGTGTCAAGCCGACTGAAAGGGAAGCTGTCTGGTGACAA
Source organism: Acomys percivali (assembly GCA_907169655.1). NCBI lineage: Eukaryota > Metazoa > Chordata > Mammalia > Rodentia > Muridae > Acomys > Acomys percivali. Next base: position 61,972,785 of record OU015750.1, read on the forward strand.
CAAGACCTCTACTTCCAAAAAACTTTGGCCCAAATTTTACCCTGCCTAAAAGATGTGCAGTGATAAATATAGAGCAGAGAATCAAGGAATGTCCAAACAGTGTCTAGCCCAACCTGAATCCCATCCAATGGGACAGAGTCAATGAAAGCATATAGGAACAGATGCTGAGACTCACAACCAAATATTAGGTGTAGAGGGGGTAGTCTTGTGGAAGACGAAGGAAAATAAGACCTGTGGGGAACAAAATCTCCACAAGAAGTCCAACATAGTCTAATAATCAGGACCCAGAGTGCCATATAAAGACTAAAGCACCAAAGAGCACAAATAGAATGGACCTTGGATCCATACGCATATGGTCAGCTTAGTCATTTGGATGCCCTAGTAAGAAGAGTCAGCAGATGCTGTCTCTGGCATGGGCTTTGCTGCCTACTTTTCAATCATTTCGTCCTCGAGGGTTTGCCTTGCTAGGCCTCATTGGAGGAGAATGTGTGTAGTACTGATGCAACTTGATGTGCTGAGGAGGGTTTCTGGAGCTCCCTTTACTAAGGAATAGGGAGGAGGCATAGGGCGAAGAGAGAGGTACTGGGAGAAGAGGTGGGAAAGGACTACATTCAGTATGTAGAGTGAATAAATAAAATAAAATGAAGTTTAAAACAAAGTGGGTTCTCTTCCACTAATTGTCCTGTGACCCTGTCGCAAGTTCAGGGATTTTAGGAATGTATCATGGGTTGGAGAGATAACTTATCCGTTAAAGGCTAGGCTCACAACCAAAAATATAAAAGAATGTATCACCATGCCTGTCTTGAGGCTTTATCTTAGGTATTTCAACACTCATTCAAAAGCACGGTTTTTTTTTTTTTTGTTTTTTGTTTTTTGTTTTTTGTTTTGTTTTGTTTTTTGTTTTTCTGTTTTCTCTAATTCATTGGGCTTTTAAAGTTCTTAGATTGGTCTTGCTGTCACTTAAGAGACATTGAAATACCTCCACATATAGGAACAGGAGTTTTAATATGACCATAATTTTTTCATTCTTTACTTGGGAAAATTTGTAAATACATTCAAAACTGAAATGCTATACATTTGAAATTCTTATACAGAGATATTTGGTGTAAATCATTATTTTAGTATTTGAGGAAAAGAATATATCACATAATATTTAAACCTTGTTGTCATCAGATCTGGCATGCATGACCTTCAGCCTATCTGTCAGGTTGTCATGGAGCCACGCTGAGAAAGTGACAAGCTAGTTTCAAGTAGATTTAAATGCCAACAAAGGAATAATTTAGTGGAGAGATTGTTGACTGCAAAAGTGACATCTTCTATAAGAGGAAATTCTTGATTAACAATGCCAAACTGGACTCTGGTGTTACATTACTTGTAAGTGTATCTGTTGCCACTTATAGGCCCGATGCCATAAAAGAGAACGAGTTCCTCTGTGAAAAATCCTTTGGAGAAAATTGGTAAAAATAGGTAAATGCACAACTTGTAGAGGACCAACCTTACAATTGTACATTGAATGGAATTTCTGGATGAGTCATTACTGAAAAATATTTTGAAATTAAAGAATATATAATATTTTCCTAAGGGAATTACACTATATAGTGGAACTGTTATAAAACAAAACACAAAAAGAAATGTATAATTAATAATGTTTTGGATAAATAGTTGATATATAACCTTATATATTCATATATTATATTTTAAAAATATACTTTGTATGTCAATACCATGCTCAAAATGTTAGAAAAAAGATAAGTGCAATAAACACAACAGCTGACATTTTCAAAAACTATTTTAGATATTGAAAGATAACTGCAACGTATGTTTTTCAATACTGAAGATGAAATTTTACAGAAACATTGAAAAATAAAATTTTTAATGGATGCTCTCACATCTTCAGATCAAACATGCAACAGCTGATATCATCATAATTCCTTTCTTCATTGACAGATAAACAGAGGATTCTGGAAGATTTTGGAACTTGATTAGGTCTTTGAGCTGGTAACAGATTTAATACAAGGTATCTGTGTTCCTACAGTTAAACTAAATTAAGTATTGAATGACCTGAAATTCATGTATCCTCCCTTAGTTCCTCCTGGTCACTTAGCTTCTTAGAAGTTGTGCACTATAATATACTTATCTTGTGCTGTATAGCTAATATCCACATATAAGTGAAGAGATATGTGTGTTTTTCTGGGTCTGGATTAACTCATACAGGATCATCTTTTACATTTCAATCCATTTTCCTATAACTTTAATTATTTATCTTTTTAATAGCTGAGTAGTATTCCATTGTGTAAATTTACCATAGTTTCTTTATCCACTCTTTGGTTGAGGAAAATATGGGTTGTTTAGAGTTTCTGGCTATTACAAATACAGCTTCTATGAATATAGGTTGAACAAATGTCCTTGTATGATGGGGCACTTTTTGGGTATATGCCCAGGAGTAGTATACCTGAGTCTTGAGTAAGAGATGTTCCCAAATTTTTGAGATATCTCTAAATTGATTTCCAAAGTGGTTGTACAAGTTTTCACTCCAACTAGAAATGGATGAGCACTCACCTGTCTCCACATCCTTGTCAGCATGTGCAGTCACTTTAATTTTTGATCCTAGCTATTCTGACAGGTGTAATATGGAATTTCAGAGTTCTTTTGATTAGCATTTATCTGATTACTAATGGTATTGAGCATTTATTTAAGTGCTTCTAGGCTATTTGTGATTCCTTTGGTGAGAATTCTGTTTATCTCTGTATTCCATATTTAATTGATTCATTTGGTTTGTTACTATTTATTTCTTGACTTCTTTATATATTTTGGATATTAGTCTTTTGTAGATGAAGGGCTGGTGAAATCTTTTTCCAATTTGTGGGTTGCCATTTTGTTCTGTTAACAGTGTCCTTTGCCTTAAAGATGCTTTTCAGTTTCATAAGGTCTCATTTATTATTATTATTTTTTTTTATCTTAGAGCCTGAGATGTTGGATTCTGCTCAGGAAGTTGTCTTCTGTGTCAATGAAACAAGATTCTCTCAACACTTTTTCTTCTAATAGATTTAGTGTTTTTTGTTTTATGTTAAGGTCCGTGAACAACTTGGACTTGAGATTTGTGTAGGATTCTAAATATGGATTTATTTGTAATTTCCTATGTGTATGCCTGTAGTTAGACCACCATCATGTATTGAAGATGCTATCATTTTTTCCATTGTATTATTTTGGCTTCTTTGTCAAAAAATAAGTGTCAGTGTGAGTGTGAATTTATTCCTAGGTCTTAGTTTCAATTCCATTGAGCCATCATTCTGTTTCTAATCCAATGTCATGCAGTTTTTATTACTGTTGCTGTGTAGTACAGCTTGAAGTCAGGAATAGAAATTCCTCCAGAAATTCTCTTACTTTAGAGGTTTATATTTAGCAATTCTGGGTTTTTTGTATTTTTAGTATATTTTGCTGTTGCTATTTTTCCATAGGAAGTAGAGATTTGCCTTTTCAATATCTCTGAAGAACTACGCTAGAATTTTGATGAGAAGTGCATTAAATCTCTTGATTGTTTTTGGCAGGATGGATATTTTTACCATGTAAATCCTACCAATACATGAGAATAGGAAGTTTTTTATCTTCTGATATCTTTTTTAATTTCCTTCATCAAAGACATGACTTTTTTTGTTCAATTCTTTCACTTGCTTGTTTAGAATTATACCAAGATACTCTCTGTTTTTTGAGGTTATTGTGAATGTTTGCAACCCTAATTTCTTTTCCAGCCAGTTTGTCACTAATAAACAAAAGTGGTAATGATTATTTCAAGTTAATTTTTTATCTATTCACTTTGCAGAAACATATTCTCAGCTGCAGGAAGTCCTTGGTAGAATTTATAAGGTTACTTATGTATGAAATCTGATCATCTGAGAATATTTTACTTTTTCCTTTGCAATTTTTATCCCCTTGATCTTTGTTAGCTGTATTATTCCTCTAGCTAGGACTTCAATCTTATATGAAGAGATATAGAAAGAATGGATATCCTTGTATTTTCCCTGATTGCAGGGGAATTGCTTAATTTCTCTCCTTTAATTTGACAATGGCTACTGGCTGGCTGTATATTCTCTTTATTGTGTTTAGGTATGCATCTTGCATCTGCGTTTCCTCCAAGACTTTAAGAATGAATAGGTGTTGAATTTTTAAAAAACTTTTTAAGCATCAAATGAGATGATAATGGGTATATTTCAAGCTTATGTACATGGTGGATGATGTTGATGGATTTTCATGTGTTGAAACATCTCTGCATCCCTGGGACTAAGCTTACTTGATCATGGTGAATGACATTTTTTATGTGTTTCTAGATTTGGTTTGTGAGCACTTTATTGAGAATATTTGCATCAATGTTCATAAAGGAAACAGATATGAAATTCTTTTTTGCTGTTGCATCACTGTGTGCGTTAGGTATCAGGGTAAGTGGCTTCATAGAATGAGTTTGGAAATGTCCCTTATGTTTCTATTTTATGGAGTAGTTTGACATAACTGGTATTATTTCTTTGAAATTCTGATGGAATTCTGTGTCCTGTTTTTTGTTCCTGTAGCTGTAGTTGTTATAGTTTTTTAGTTTTGAGGTTTTTGTTAGGAGACTTTTACTGACTGTTTCTATTTTGGGGGAGATTATAGGTCTCCTTAAATTGTTTACCTGGATTAACTTAGTGTTATTAAGTTGTATCTATCAACTAAATCATCAATTTCATTTACATTTTCCAATTTTAAAGGATACAACTTTTGAAGTATGACCAATGGATTCTTTGGAATTCTTGGGTAACTGTTGCTATGTCCCCCTGTTCATTTGTAACCTGTAAATTTGGATACTCTCCCTCTGCCTGTTAATTAATTTGGCTAAGGGTTTATCTATGTTGTATATTTGTTGAAGAACCAGTTCTTGGTTTGTTGGTCTTTGGATTGTCTTCTTTAGTTCTGCTTTATATATTTCAGCACTGAGTTTGATGATTTTCTTCTGTCTACTCCTCTTGAGTGTGATTGTATCTTTTTGTTCTAGAACACTAGGTGTGTTTTTCAAATAGCTTCTTTGAGATCTCTCCAATTTCTCCCCCTATGGCCTGGCAAGTCAGTCTCACCAGGGAGAAGTAATTAAAAAGCTGGTAACAGAGTCTATATCAGTAAAAGCTCCCACTTTCCCTAATAGAGGACCCATATTATGTCTGGGCTTAATTGGCTACATCTTTGTAGGGGACCTTTGTCATTCCATACATGGTCTCTGTTCCTTGGGCGATGCTCCCACTTTTTCACAACACTCGCTACACATTGCCCAAAGTTTGTCTGTGAGTCTCAGCATCTCTTTACAAGTAACGTTGGATGGAGTACCTCAGAGGACAACTGTGCTAGGCCCCTATCTGCAAACATAGCAGAGTAATGTTATAATGTCAGGGGGTAGGCTCTCTCCTATGGAGTGGGTCATGAGTTGGGCCAGAAGTTTGTTGGACACACTTTTAATCTCTGCTATTTTGATCTAACTTTATCCCTGCACACCTTGTAGTCAAGGTCAGTTTTGGGTTGAAAATTTTGTGGGTGTGTTGCTGTTCTTCTTCTGTTAGGAGACATGTCTAGTTAGATAGTGTTCTCTTCAGTCTCTATGTCCCTGCTACTGTGCGTCCCTGTTAGAGTCCTCATTATGTCCTCCCAGTACATAATGCATACCCTGACTTAGGAATGCAGCTTGCTCCCAGAGGTGTTCTAGCTCATAGTTTCTTCTTATCTGCATAAATTCTGTCATTTTCACCTTTTCCTTATAGAAGTGTCTCAGTTTTATGAGGTTCCATTTATGAATTGTTGATCTTAGAGGCTGAGCTGTTGGTGTGCTGTTCAGAGTGTTGTCTCCTATGCCAATGATTTCAAGGTTCTTCTCCACTTTCTCTTTTAATAGAGTGTATCTCTTGTTATGTTGAAGTCTTTGGTTCATTTGGATTTGTATTTTGTGTAGAGTGATAAAAATGGATCTATAGGCATTTTCATATCTAGATATCCAGTTATCTCATTACCATTTGTTGAAGATATTGCCATTGTTCCATTTCATGGTGTCTGTAGGTTTGTGGGCATATTTCTGGATTTATGATTTAATTCCACTTGTTGATTGATATATTTTTATGCCAGTATCACCCAGATTTTATTAATAATGATCTCTAGTATAGCAAAAAGTCAGAGATGGAGATATTTCCACAAGTTTTGTGATGTTTGTTTGTTTTGTATAGAATTGTATTAGCTATTCTGATTTTGTTGTTTTTATTTTTCTATATGAAGTTTAGAATTGTTATTTCAAGGTCTCTAAAGAATTGTTTTGGTATTTTAATGGGGATTGCATTGAATCTGTATATTGTTGTCGCAAAGATGGCCATTATACCATGTTAATTCTACTGATCCTTGAGCACAGGACATCTTTCCATATTCTGATATCTTCAATTGCTTTCTTCAGAGACTTGAAGTTCTTGTCATGCAGGTCTTTGGCATCTTTGGTTAGAGGTGCACCAAGATACTTTATTGTATTTGTGGCTGTTGTGAAGAGTTTAGATTCTTTAATTTATTTTTTAGCCCGTTTGTCATTTGTATCCAAGTGGGCTGCTGTGTTTTGGTTTTTTTGCTAATTTTTAAAAATTAATCTTGTATCCAAACACTTTGCTAAAAGTATTTATGAGCTGTAGAGTTTATCTTGTATAATTTAGGGGCTCAATTATATATATTATCATATCATTTGTGAAAAGTAATATTTTTACTTCTTCCTTTCCAATTTGGATAACTTTGATCTCCCTTGGTTGTCTTATTACTTTAGGTTGAACTTCAAGAACTATATTGAAGTAATATAGTGAGAGTGGGTAGCCTTGTCTTGTCCCTGATTTTATTGGAATTGCTTTGAATGTCTCTCCCTTTAATTTTATGTTGTCTAACAGCTTGCTGTAATAGACTTTAGTATGTTTAGATATGACTTTATATCACTGACCTTTCTAAGACTTTAAACATTAATTGGTGTTATATTTTGTCAAAAGGGGTTTTTTCCAGAACTTAAAGGAAGTAATTATGTTTTTTTTCTTTCAGCTTGTTTATGTGGTGAAATAATTGATGTTTTTTATATGAATCATCCCTGCATCCCTGGGGTGAAGCCTACTTTATCATGGTGGATCACATATCGAATGTGTTCTTGTATTTGTTTTCAGAGTATTGTATTGAGTATTTTTGCATCAAATATGATGGCTGAAATTGGTCTGAAATTCTCTTTGTTGAGTTTTTGTGTGGTTTAGGAATCAGTGTAACTATTGCTTCATGGAATGACTTTGCCAATGCCCCCCCCCCGTTTTGATTTTGAGGAAAAGTTTGAGAAGTGTTGGTATTAGCCTTTCTTTGAACATTTAATAGAATTCTGTGCTAAAACCATCTCTGCCTTGATTTTTTTCAGATGGGAAACATTTGGTGACTCTTTGTATTCTCTTAGAGGATATAAGACAGTCCTCTACGTCATCATTTCCCACTTTTCACTTCTGATTTTATTAATTTTCATATATTTCTACTTTCTTTTGATTATTTTGGCTAAGGGTTAATATAGCTTGTTAATTTTCTCAAAGAACCAGGTCTTGGTTTTATTGATTCCTTCTATGGTTCTTAGTTTTTAATTTACTGACTTTAGTCCTGAGTGTTATCTCTTCCTGTCGTCTACTCCTCATTGGTGTGTTTGCTTCTTTACATTCTAGAGCTATTGTGTTTGCCTTTAATGAAGGGATTTCTCCAATTTACTCATAAATGTTATAAATGCTATGACTTATCCTCTTAACACTGCTTTCACTGTGTCCCATTAATTTGGTAATGCTGTGCCTTCATTTTCACTGAATTTTAGAAATTCTTCAATTTTCTTTTTTATCCCTGACCCAGTGGTCATTGAGTAAAGAGTTGCTCAGTTTCCATGAGATTTTGCACTTTATGTTGTTTCTGTTGTGAGTACCAGTTTTAATCCACGGTGATCTGATAAGATGCTATTGGTTATGTCAGTCTTCTTGACCTTTTGAGGAGAGTTTTTCTATTGACTCTATTGTGAATTTTGGAGAAGCTTCCATTATATGCTGATAAGAATGTATATTCTTTTTTTGGTTTGGGTGAAATTTATGTATACAACTACTAGGTCCATTTGATTCACACCCTCTGTTATTTTCATTATTATCTATTTAGTTTCTGTCTTATCTGACTGTCATTTGGTAAGAATGGAATATTGAAGATGCTAACAATTAATTTCTTGAGATCAATGTGTAATTTAAGCTTTAATAATGTTTTTTTATAAATGTTGATACTTCTGTATTGGGGACATAGATATTCAAGATAGAGATGTATTCTTGGTGGATTTTTTTTTCTTTGATGAGAATGAAATGTCCTTCTCTATTTCTTTTTATTTATTTTGGTTAAAAGTATATTTCATTAGATATTAAAATGGCTATTCCAGTTTGCTTTTTGGGTCATTTTGCTTGGAAAACCTTTTTCCAGATGTTTACTCTTAGGTAATATCTATTTTAGTTGCTGAGGTGTGTTTCTTGTATGCACCAGAATTTTGGATCCTTTTTATGGAACGATTCTTTTAGCCAGTGTCATTTCATTGAAGAGTTGAGTACATTGGTATTGAAAGATATTAGTGAACAATGATTGTTAATTACTTTTATTGTGGTGTTGATGGTAATAATGTGTTTGTGTGCTTGCCTTCTTTTGCTTTTGCTGCTATCCTGTGTTTTCTTGCGTTAAGTTGACCTTGTTGGATTGGAGTTTTCCTTCTAGTATCTTCTGTGTTGCTGGGTTGGTACACTGATCCAGCCTAAATTTGCTTTTGTCATGGAATATCTTGTTTCTTACTCTATGGTGATTGAGATATTTGCTGGATATTGTAGTCTGGCATGACGTCTTTGCTTTCTTAGTGTATGTAAGGCATCTGCCCAGGTCCTTCTGGCTTTTAGAGTCCCTCTTAAGAAGTCATGTGTGATTCAGATAGTTCTGCCTTTGTATGATACTTGGCCAATTTCCCTTGACATTTTTAATATATTTTCTTTGCTCTGTAGGGTTAGTGTTTTGAACATTATGTGGTAGGAGTATTTTCTTTTCTGGAATAGTCTCTTTGGTGTTCTGTAAGCATCTTGTATGTTTAAAGACATTTCTTTCTTTAGGTTGGAGTAATTTTCTTCTATGATTTTCTTGAAAATATTTTATTTTTTGCCTACTCCTGTCATTCTTAGGTTTATTCATTTTATGATGTCTTTAAATTTCTGGATTTTTTCATCAGGATTTGGTTTTTTGATTTCATATTTTCTTTGACAGATAAATCCATTTATTCAATTGTATCTTCTACTTCTGAGATTCTCTTATCCATCTCTTATATTATTTTGGTGACGCTTACCTCCAAAGTTCTTTTTTATTTCTCTATTTTTTACATCTCCAGTTTTTTTTTATATTTTCTTTACTGATTCTCTATTATATGCCTTGAATCATTATATTTCTTTTTTTCACCTCTTTGATTGTTCTTCTCTGCATTTCCTACATAGATCTACTTGTTTTATTTTTAAAAGTCCCAAGCCAGATTATAAGCATAGTTTTAATGTCATTTTCCTGTGTTTCAGATGCATTAGAATATCCAGTGTTTTGGGGGGGTTTCTGGTGAGCTGAGTCAAAAATTGCATCTGTGAGTCTCTTTATTCCAGGGAGGCTTTAGTGTTGTGGTAGAAATCTAGAGAAACATGAAGTGGTGTGGGTGTTTTTGATCTAAAAATAATGCAGGACACTGAGATTCCAAGTCCACTCATATTTGGCTGGATCCAGCCATCTTGGAATCAGGATCATATGTGGTACTATTTTCCAGTCTGTTTACAATCAGGAAATAGCAGAGCCATGGTTTAAAGGATGGGGAATCAAGAGGAATTTAAAGTGTGTTTGGGGAAGGAAAGCATCCCTGTGACTGAGGATCTGCATTCAAGTAGGCAGAAAATGCCAGGAAATGCAAACCACACACCTTCTTCTACTCCTGGACCAGGAAAATTACAACAGTAAGAGGAGTGGTGGAGCTGTGTGTTCCTGTCTCCCAGGATGTCCACTCTTATCCAGGAAAATCTCCTTTGATGTTTCAAAATCAATGGTCAGGTTGCTCAAAAGATTGACAGTCTCTGATCTTCCACTGCCCAGATACTGAGGGCACTTACCACCACCATTTTGATTGCATCCTCTCCAATTTAAGAAGACATATAATGCTTTAAACTTTCCTCTTACCACTGCCTTCATTTTATCCCATAAGGTTTGTATTTTTTTTACTTAATTCTAAAAATCTTTGATTTCTTTATTTTTTCATTGACTCAGTTGTCAATGAGAAAAGAGTTGTTCAGGTTCTATGAGTTTGTAAGCATTCTGTTGTTTCTTTTTTGTTGATGTTCAACTTTAAACCATGGTGGCCTAAAAAGTATACAAAGTGTTATTTCAATTTCCTTGCATCTAATTCAGGCTTACTTTCTGACTGAATATGTGGTCAATTTTGGAGAAGGTTCTGTGAGATGCTGAGAAGGTATATTATTTTATGTTTGGGTGGAATGTTCTGTATATAACTGTTAGGTCCAATTGACTCATAACATCAGTTACTTTTCTTATTTTAGTTTCTGTTTAGTTTCTGTCTCAATTATCTTTCCATTGGTGAGAGAGGAGTACTGAAATCTACTATTAATGTGGAGGGTTCGATGTGTGATTTAAGATTCAGTGATATTTATTTTACAAATGTGGGTGCCCTTACATCTGGGGCATATATGTTGGTATCTGAGACTTCATCTTGGTGGACTTTTTTTGGATGAGTGTCTAGTACCCCTCCCCATCTCTTTTGATTAAATTTGGATGGAAGTCTAATAATTATATACTACAATCTCTACTCTAGGTTGTTTCTTGTGTCAGTTTTCTTGGAAAAACTTTTTCTAGCCCTTTATTCAGAGGTAATGGTTATTTTGTTGATAAGGTGCTTAACTTGTATTCAGCAGAATTTTTGCAACAATTTTGTTAGCCTGTATCTTTTTATTGGTGAATTGAGATGATAGATGTTGAGAGATATTAATAACCAAAGATTATTATTTCCTATTATTTTGATGCTGGTGATGTTAATGTTTATGCACTTCCCCCCCTTACCTGCTGTGGAATTATTCATTTCCTGTGTTTTATTGGATACTGCTACCTTCTTTGAAATGTAGTTTTCCTTCTAGTATTTTCTGTAGGGCAGAATTAGTGGATAGATATTGTTCAACTTTAGTTTTGTCTTATAATATATTGTTTTCACCATCTATAGTAACTGAGATTTTTTGCTGGATACTATGCTGATATCTATGGTTTCTTAGAGTTTGCAAGACATTTTTCCAGGTCCTTAAAGATTTTAAGATCCTTGGTAAAAAGTCATGTGTAATTCTGGCAACTCTGTCTTTATATGTTACTTGGCTTTTTCCATATGCAATATTTTAATATTCTTTCTTTGTTCTGTAGATTTGTTTTTATTAGTATGTGCTGGAAATATTTTCATTTTTAGTCCAGTCTAATTTTTGTTTTGTATGCTTCTTGTATATTTATAAGCATCTGTTTCTTGAGGTTGGGGAAATTTCCTTCTTTGACTTCTTGAACTCTTTTTTGGTTCTTGGAGCTGAGACTCTTTAGCTTCTTCCATTGTTATTATTTGTAGGTTAGGTGATTTTTACAGTATCCCAGATTTTCTTGATTTTTTTTGTCAGAAATTTTGTAGTTTTAACATATCCTTTCACTGATGTATCAATTTCTTCTATTGTACTTTCTATGCTTGAGATTTTCTCTTCCAATTTACAGATTTTGTTGGAGATTCTTGCATTTGTTAGAACTGTTCTCTTCCTTAGGTTTTCCATCTCTAGGATTCCATAATATTGTGCTTTTTTATTGCTCCTACATCCATTTATAGGCCTTGGAAAGTTTTTTCTTTTCCTTCACCCAATTAATTTCATTTTCTTGTCTTTCTTTAAGGGATTTATTCATTCGTTAATTAAAGGCCTCTATCATGTTCATAAGACTGTTATTAAGGCTGTTCTCTTCTTCCTTAGCTGTTATGGGATACCCAGTGCTTTCAGCAGAATTTTACTTGTTTTGTGGTGTTGCTATATTGCCAAGGCTCTTGTTATTTGTGTTCTTGGACTGGTGTTTTTTCTTTTTTTTTTTTGTCTCTGATATTGACTGGTGGTACCTGAGGGCATCAGGCTTCCAGGAATGCACATAGCGTTGAAGTTCAGTAGTTGGATAGTGCAGGAGGCCAGGCATAGCTGTTGTATTTACCTGCAGTCTGATGGTCTCTGGTGCTTATAGGCCATTCTCTTCCCCAGGTGCTTTACGAGGGCATCCAAGAATGGGGTGCTGGACCAGGAAGGGGGTATATGAAGAATGTATTGGGTCTCTTGGCTGTTAGTTTGCCAGGAGAACAGTGCAGGATGGGAATTGCCATCTGCCAGATCTCACCTGGTTGCCCCTGGTGGCCACCAGGCTCTCTTGTCAAGTTAGCTTCCAAGGGCCTCCAGGGATAGAGGTGCTAGTAGTTCTTGTGGTATGCTGGTATCCAGGAATTCAGGTAGGGTTGAGGTCCAGTGGGTTGAGGGTGTAGGAAGTCAAGTGCAACTCACCTCTGTTGTGTTTACAGAGTTGCCTGGTGCAAGCAGTAGGCTTGCTGATAGAAATCTCACCTGTCAGGATGGGGCCAAGATGGCAGAGAAAAAGAAGCACTATGTCTGATCTGAATGGAAGAGATCACAGATGCTAACTGGACCCATGGACCTCAGAAGCTGGGGATAACTGGATGAGAGAGATCCACACAATGCAGACCACAGGTGAGTCAGACCTCCTGTCATCCAGCACCCAAGGAAGGATGACAGATCAATCCCCAGTACCTGCACAGGACCCAGACTGTAATTGGTGGGCTGTGAGCAGAGGCCTTTCTTAGAGGTGTGAACTCAGTACTCAGGGACTAAAATGCAGCAGATGTGCTTCAAAACTTCTATCCTAGGGAAATCCCCAGGAAACAGGTGTACCAGGACCTCAGACCTGCCCCCACTCAGCCCACACCTGTCCACAGAAAACCCAGATGCCATATGGTACACAGTCAGCAATAGGTACATTCCCCAGCCACTGTGCGCTCTGAGAAGGAAATGTGGAGTCCTTGCTTGGCAGGTGAACTCAGGATTCAGGACAGAAATTGCAGGGGTGCTTCAAACATCATGGACTAGGGAATTCTACAGGGAATTGGTGGGTTGGGACCTCAGACCCTCTACTCACCACACACCAGACCTTAGAAAATACAGGTGCCATTCTAGCACCCAGTCACTTGTGAGTAAGTTCCCCAGCTGCTGCGTACTCTGAGAAGGAAACATGGTGGCCTTGTTCGATGGGTGAACTCAGGATTTGTAACTGAAATGGCAGCAGAGGTGCTTCAAACCTCCTGGACTAGGGAAATCAATAAAAATAGGTGGATTGGGGCTTCAGACAGCCCTCCCACACTTGGCCCATGGCAGTCCACAGAAAGCCCAGGTGCCACAAGGGCACCCAGACAGCAATGGGTACATTCCCAGCTGCTACACACTCTGAGAAGGAGACTTTACAGACTGCAATCCAGTCAACACCACCTGGTCAGGACCCTGCCTGCAAGCTGTGAGCTGATAAAACAAAGGATACACAGGCACAGCAGCTTGATCTGAGACCAGAGGTGCTGCTGTGAGTTAAGGACTGTAGCAGCCCTCTGAGGAGGGCTGGATAGAAGCCAAAAAGCTGGCCTCAAAGCACTACCCTGTCACAACTGGTCACAATGGACACAGCCTAGCCAGGCTCCACAGCCTAGCTGGGATTCTCATGCTCTTGAGAGTGGCTGGGAAGATCAGAGGAAATAGAGCAAAATCTAGCTAACCAACAACATTCAAAAGGCAATAGCTGATCTCCCCCTAGCAGGCAGAACCTAGGCCCCATTACCTGGTTAGAGTTGGCAGAAACCTAAACATTTCTAAAAGCCAACAGGGCTTCAGGCACTCTAGGGTGATCTGAGCCTAAGACCCAAAGCCCAGGGCCTGAGGCCAGGGCATTCAAAGCCAAGCCAAAGATAGGAAATTTGCTCTACATACTGTACCTCAAACCAACACTGGAGCTGCAGAGCTCCAGCACCTACCTCAGCTAATCAAGTAGGGAGCCCAGGGTGTAGAGCAAAGGCACCAAAACCAGGGTGCCTCACTGTCCAAGGGAAGAGTTCCCTGACTACCATGGGCAAAGGATCTTAATGTACAATCACTCACCAACAAACTGTTCTCAGCTACCAGTGAAGAACTCCAGAAGAATCCTCACAACATTAGACACAGCAAGATGAGTAAAGTTCAGCATAGAAAAATGAACAACAAAAACAAAAACAATATAGTACCTCCAGATACCAGCTACCTCACAGAAAGCAACCCATAGAACTCAAGCACAATTGAAATACAAGAAAATGACCTTAAATTCTTAGTGATAAAGATGATAATATAGGAAATAAATAAAATCTGTAAACAAATGCAGGAAGATGAAGCCAAATAGGTAGAAGACATAAAAGAAGCCTATAGAGAGGCACTGGGAGGAATCCAAAAAATTACAATCAGTTGAAAAAAATAAATAAAACAGTTGAAGATCTGAACATGAAAATGGAAACAATTATAAAGATCCAGACTGATAAAAAAAATGGGAGTGAGAAAGTTTAGAGATTCAAGCATACAACACAGAGGTGAGTTTCTCTAACAGAATCCAAGAGATGGAGGAATGAATCTAGTGACTAGAAGATACAATCATAAATCTTGAAGCAACCATCAATGAAAATGCTAAATCTTAAAAATTCCTGATACAAAACATGCAAAAAAATCAAAGACACCTTGAACAGATGAAATCTGAGGATAATAGGCCTCGAGGAAAGAGAACATGCCCTACTCCAAGGCCAAGAAAATATTTTCAATAAAATCATAGAGGAAAATTTCCCCAATTTAAAGGAGATGTATATAGACATAAAAGAGTCCTACAGAACACCAAATAGAATACACCATGAAAGAAAAACATCCCGTCACATAATAATCAAAACAAAATATACAGAACAAAGAAAAAAATATTAAAAGACGGGAGAGAAATGGGTCAAGTATCACTTACCGGCAAACCTATCAAAATTACACCTGACTTCTCAGTAGAGACCATAAAAGGCAGAAGGGCCTGGGCAGAGATCCTGCAAACTCTTAAGAGACCAGAGATGCCAGGCCAGTTTACTTTACCCAGCAAAATATTCAATAAGCATTGATGGAGAAAACAAGATATTCCATGAAAAAACAAATTCAAACAGAACCTCTCCACAAATCCAGCTTCACAGGAATTACTAGAAGTAAAACTTCACCCCAAAAAGGCAAGCTACAACAACACAGGAAATAGATAACTACACCATCACAAAAACACAACTACGCAAACTCTCTACTGTAACCAATAACAAAATTAGGGGGCTTAACAGTCACTGGTCATTAATATCTCTCTACATCAATAAAGTCTCCAATAAAAAAAACACAAACCAGCTGAATGGATGCAAATTGACATGAAGTGGGAAAATCTCATATTTTGCCTCCTTCATTGTGGCTTTTCAACTTTAGACCAAACTTAAGCTTTAAAGTAGCTCGTTTGGTTTGCTTAGCTTTTGTGCTGCTCATTTAATGTGTTTACAGTTCTTCAAGTTGGTATGTAGGTGTGCATGAGGGTGTGTGTGTGTGTGTGTGTGTGTGTGTGTGTGTGTGTCTGTGTGTGTGTCTGTGTGTATGTATGTGTGTGTGTGTGTAGGAAGAGGAAGCTGGAGTTTACTCAACCAACCTTTTTTGCCTCACCATGCAAGACGTTAACAACTTAAAAATACCATCTACACTATATAGCCACAAAGGTTACATTTTGTAATCAAATGGGATTACTCCAGTTTTTTAATATAAAATCTTCAATATCCACAGCTTGCACTCAGTATCTGAATAAAGGTAAAGGACTTGAAATATAACTCATATCTATCATGGAAAGCATTAGGTAATATGAAACAATATTTCAATCTTAACAAACAATTTGATTTCATACTTCATATTTTTAAAAAATTTAAAAATTATGTTCATAAATCTACAAAATTTTAAACAAAATCATTTTGCACAACGAAGTTGTCGCATCTAGTTTTTAAAGTTAAAAGCATTTGAAGCTCAAAACCTTAAATATTTTTATTTATTTAAAGCTCAAAATAAAATAGTTTTTATTTTAGACAGTGTCATGTTTTCAGCATTTAGGTATATGGAGCTTTTCTTAAAAGCATATTGAAGTAGAACTAGGTTTTGACCCTTGTATAGACTTGTACATGTATTATAACATAGAATTTTATAATAGCATTTTAGAATACCGAATTGACTTATAAAATGCTTTGTCTGAGCCTATGAGAAAAACATATATCAACATTTTTAAAACTACTCTGAAGGTTTCATTGTACTTAATAAGAACTTTGACCTGAATTAGCATTGAAACACACATGGAAGGTGTGTTCAAACTCATTTTTATTAATTAATGAATTTACTTTGTATCCCCATTGAAGTTTCTCTTCCCTGTCCTTCCCTCTTACCCCGCTTCTACTTATGTTCCTTTTCTTTCTCCTCAGATAATGGGAGACTTCTCATGTATATCAAATCACCTTGGAATATAAATTTGTACTGAAGTTGGCACATATTTTTCTACTGATGCTAGTCAAAACTGTCAAGCAGGGGAAAGGCATGCAAAAGTAGTCAACAGAGTCAGAAACAGTCTGCTGATACAAGTCCCACTTGAGTATCAAGCTGTACATCTGTAATGTATGTGTAGCTTGATATTAGTAGTAGTATCAGGGTGGGCTACATCTCATGGCATGGGACTCAAATTGGGCCTGTTGTTGGTTGGCCATTCCCTTACTTTTTCTTTTCCTATTTATGCCTGTAACTCTTGTAGCCAAGAAAAATTGTAGCTCTAAGGTTTTGGTGCTGAGTTGGTATCACCATTTCTCCACTGGACATCACTCCTGGTAATAGGTGGTGACTATTTGATGTTCCATATATCATATTACTGGGAGTCTTACCTAGAGTCACCCTCATAGATTCCTGAGAGTTTCTATTGTCCTAGATTTCTAACTCATCGCATAGATACACCACCCACTGATTCCAGTTTTTTCTTCCACCATCCTTCCCACGCATGATTGCTCCTCTTTCCCTACCCATCCATTCTACTCCCCACTTCCTTCCTTTCACTCACACTAGATTGTTGGTTCTGTGTTTTAACAATTGGACTTTATTATACAACCCAATTATTTTATACAAGAGAGAAAAAAATTGAAAGGGAAATAAGAGTAAACATTTTGGTATTTGTTCTATGGGACAAATCTTTAGGTGTCTCTGGTTGGTATACCTGTCCAACCTGTACATTGGTATTTTTTTCTGATCCATTTGTGCTCTTGTTTGGTTTGAACCTGTAGCCTCTTTTTTTCCTCTCCACAGGTCTCGTTTTCGGATCTCTCTTCCCATTGATGTTTGATTAGAAACACAATATCCTGGCCGGAGTGTCTAGTCCGTATTCTGAATTTTGGACCCTGAATGGTTTCTCTCTGTCTTTAATCATTTCCATCTCAGTGGCATATTGGTGGTGCTTCCAACCAGCAGAGCCTGAAGCAAGACCCCCCTAGACTGCCTTCACCTGGGATATTGTCTATAATCCTTCAACACCAGATGTCTACATTTTTTCTTGTAAAAATAAATTTAAAATAAAATATTTGTATTAAACAAATTAAAAGTGTTAATTGCTACTAATAATATATTATATTGAATATTTTATGTGACATATATCTTAAATATAATTTTATATTATGTTTCTTTCATATATTGTTTATTTTAAGCAGACTTTGCTATCCAACAATGTTTGTCAGATGAAGGGTTGGTGAAGAACTCTTCCCAGCCTGTAGGCTGTGGCTTTGTTCTGTTGACAGTATCTCCTGTCTTTCAGAAGTTTCTCAGCCTCATAAGGTTTCATTTATTAATTGTAGAACTTAATGCATGGGCTGTTGGTGTTCTGTTCAGGAAGTTGTCTCCTGTGCCAATGTGTTCCAGGTTCTTCCCAATTTTTTCTTCTAACTGATTTAGTGTCTATGGTTTTATGTTGAGGTTTTAATCCACTTAGACTTGAGTTTTGTGCAAGATGACAAATATGGGTCCAGTTGCATTTTTCTACCATGTGGCCATCCAGTTAGAACAGCACCATTTGCCAAAGATATTATTGTTTTCCATTGAATAGATTTGGCTTCTTTGTCAAAAATCAAGTGACTATATGTGTGTGGATTCATTTCTGGGTCTTTGATTTGATTCCATTGGTCAACCAGCCTATTGATGTGCCAGTACCATGCTATTTTAATTACTCTTGCTCTATAGTACAGCTTGAGATTGGGTATGGAGATTTCTCCAGAGGATATTTCATTGTATAAGATTGTTTTAACTATTCTATTTTTTTTGTCTTTTCATATAAAGTTAAGAACTGATTTTCAATGTGTTTAAAAAATTATGTAAGTATTTTGATGGGAATTGCATTGAATATGTAAATTGCTTTAGGTAAGGTGGTCATTTTTACTATGTTTATACCACTGATCCATGAACAAGGGAGATCCCTCCAACTTCTCATGTCATCTTCAATCTCTTTCTTCAGAGATTTAAAGTGTTTTTCAAACAAGTCCTTCACTTGCTTGGTTAGAGTAACTCTTAGTTATTTTATACTGCTTTTGGCTAACGTGAAGGGTGTAGATTTCTTAACTTCTTTCTCTGTATGATTGTCATTTGTATATAACAAGGCTACTGACTTTTTTGAGATAATTTTGTATCCAGCCAATATAACTGAACGTTTTTATCATCTCTATGAGTTCTCCTGTGGAATTTGTGGGTCACTTATGCACACTATATTATTATCTGCCAATAGACCTAATTCAACTTCTTCCTTTTCCATTGGGATCCTCTTGATTTTATTGTGTTGTCTTATTGCTCTGGTGAGAATTTCAAGATCTACATTGAAGAGATGTGGAGATAGTGGGAAGCCTTTTCTGGTCCTTGATTTTAGAGGAATTTCCTAAAGTATCTCTCTGTTCAATTTGATGCTGGCTTTTGGCTTGCTGTATGTAGGCTTATTATGTAGAGGTATGTGCCTTGTATTCCTGATCTCTTCAACATTTTAAAGATGAATGGGTGCTGGATTTTGTCAAGTGCTTTTTCTGCATTTAAAGAGATGATCATGTGGATTTTCTTTTCGTTAGTTTATATAATGGATTACATTTATGCATTTCCATATATTAAGACATCCAAGCATGCCTGGAATGAAACCTACCTGGTCATGATGAAATGAGATCTTTGATATGTTCTTGTATTTGTTTAGCAAGTATTTGAATTGAGTATCTTTGGGTGTATGTTCATAAAAGGAATTGGTCTGAAGTTCTCCTTTTTTGTTGGGTCTTTGTAAAGCTTAGGTATCAACGTGACTGTGGCCTCATAGAAAGAATTTAGAAATTTCCATCCATTTCTATCTTTTGGAATAGCTTGAAGATTGTCTGTATTATCTCCTCTTGGAAGGTTTGGTAGAATTCTGGGCTGAAACCATCTGGCCTGGGCTTTTTTTTTGTTGGGAGACTATCAGCAGTTGCTTCTATTTCTATAGAATAAATAGGAATATTTAATTTGTTTATCTGATCATGATTCAATTTTGGCAAGTGGAAGCAACCAAGAAAATTGTCCATTTCCCTTAGATTTTCAATTTTTGTGGCATATATGCCTTTAAAATAGGATCTTTTAATTTTTTTTTTATTTCTTTAGTGTGTGCTGTTATTTCTCTCTTTTCTTTTCTCATATTGTTGATTTGGACATTGTGTCTCTGCCTTTTAGTCAGTTTGGCTAATGCTTTGTCTATCTTGTTGCTTTTCTAAAAAACCAGCTCCTGGTTTTGTTGACTTTGAATTGTTCTTTTTGTTTCTTATTTATTGGTTTTGGCCCTGAATCTGATTACTTCTTGTCATCTACTCCTCTTGGGTGTTTCTGCTTCTTTTTTCAAGAGCTTCCAGATGTGTTGTTAAGTTGCTTATGTAGGATGTTTTCTATTTCCTTTTAAAGGCACTTAGTGCTATGAATTTTCCTCTTAGCATGACTTTCAATGTGTCACAAAATATTGGGAATGTTGTTCCTTCATTTTCATTCAATTTCAGGAAGTTCTTTATTTCTTACTTTGTTTCTTCCTGAACAAGGTGTCATTAAGTAGGAAGTTGTTTAGTTTCCATGTGTGATTAGGGTTTTTGTTATTTCTGTTGTTGAAGTCCAGCCTTAGACCATGGTGATCTGATAAGATACATGGTATTATTTCAATCTTCTTTTATATATTCAGACTTGCTTTGTGACCTACTATGTGACCTATTTTGGAGAAGGTTCCCGGGCCTTCTGAGAAGAAAGTATACTCCTTTGTGTTTGGGTGGAAAGTTCTGTAAATGTCTTTTAGATCCATTTGAATCATGGCATTGGTTAAGGATTTTATTTCTCAGCTCAGTTTCTGTTTGAATGTCCTAATCCTTCAGTGAAAGTGAGGTGTTGAAGTCTCACACCATTTCTGTGTGAGGATCGATGAGTGGTTTAAGCTTTGTTAATAGTTCTTTTACAAATGTGGGTGCCTTTGTATTTGGAGCATAGATGTTCAGAATTGTGATGTTATCTTGGTTGATTTTACCCTTGATGAGTATGAAGTGTCCTTCTTCTTCCCTTCTGATTAATTTTGGTTGAAATTCTATTTTATTAGATATTAGAATGGCTATACCAACTTGCTTATTGTGACCATTAGCATAGAATACTTTTTCCCAATCTTTTACCCTGAGGAAATATATGTCCTTGTGGGTGAGATGTGTTTCTTGGATGCAGAAGAATGTTGGGTATAGTTTATGTATCCACTTGGTTAGTCTGTGTGTTTTTATTGGAGAACTGATACCACTGATGTTGAGAGAAATTAATGACCAATGACTGTTAATTCCATTCATTTTGATGTTTGTTACAGTCGAGAATTTGTAAGGTTGTTATTTTGTGATGGTGTAGTTATCAATTTCCTGTGTAGCTTTGGTTGTAACTCATCTCTGTGCTGTGGAGTTTTCCTTCTAGTAACTTATGTAAAGCTGGGTTTGTGGATAGATTCTGTTTGAATTTGTTTCTCTCACGAAATATTTTGTTTTCTCCATCAATGGTTATTTATAGATTCACTGATTATAGTAGTCTAGTCTTTCATCTGTGGTCCCTTAGGGTTTGCACGACCTCGTTCCAGGCCCTTCTGGCTTTCATTGCTTGCAGTTAAGAAGTCGGTTGAAATTCTGATAGGTTTGCCATCGTATGTTACTCTGCGTTTTTCTCTTGCTGCTTTTAATATTTTTTTTGTTCTGTATATTTTGTGTTTTTATTATTATGTGAGGGAATGTTTTCTTTTCTGGTCTATTCTATTTGATGTTCAGTAGGTCTCTTGTATGCTCATGTCAAACTCCTTCTTCAGATTGGGAAATTTTTCTTCTATGATTTTGTTGAAGATATTTTCTGGGCCATGGAACTGAGCATCTTTATTTTTCTCCATGCCTATTATTCTCAGGTTTCTTCTTTGCATTATGTCCTTGATTTCTTGGATGATCTGTGTCAGGAACTTTTTGGATTAAGCATTTTCTTTGATGGTTGTTTAGAGTTCTAAGATTGTATCTTCAAGTCTCGAAATTCGTTCCTCCATTTCTTGGATTCTGTTAGAGAAGGTCATCTCTTTGTTGGTTGCTTTCTTCTCTAATTCCTCTCAGTCATGTTTTTCTTTGTGTGTTCCTTTATCATAGATTCTATTTTTGTCTTCAGATGTTCAAGTGTTTTATTGATTTCCTACATCTGTGTGTTTGTATTTTCCTGAAAATTTTCCAGTGACTCTCTATATGTCTCTTTTATGTCTTCAACCAGCTTGGTTGCATCCTCCAGCAGTTGTTTGCAGATTTTATTTGTTACTTCCATTATCCTCTTTCTTATTAAGAACTTGATGTCATTTTCTTGTATTTCGATAGTTTTTGGTTTCTCAGGGTTGTTTTCTTTGGGATAGCTGGGATCGGGAGGTGCTGAGCTGTTTTGGTTTCTGTGTTTGCATTCTTACACTGACCTGTAGGCATTTTGCTCTTTTTGTTGATGGGATGTGGTTTCTTGTGCCCTTCACTGGTTGTTGAGAGTGAATACTTAGTGAAGGATTATAGGTCGCATGCTCTTGCCTGTTTAGATCAGGGAGTTTTCCCCTGAAACGGGCAGGTGACTTGTTTCCACTCCTATAGACTTTGCTCTACACCTTAGGCCTCAGGCTGGGTCAGCAGAGGTAGGCTTTTGTCTGGTCCCATTCATGTTAGTGTTTCAATTTAGGCCTGCTGTTATAGGGTCTCAGATTGAGGCTGGCAGGCTCTGCCTGGTAAGTTGTTCCCAGTTGTGGGTACTTCTGGCAGACCTGTAGCCCAGATCTCACACTGCTCAGATCCACTGAGCTATGGGCACGTTTTAGACCAGTGTATAGACATCTCAAGGGTGCCCAGGCTCCCCCAAGAGCATGGGAGATCCTCCTGGAGCTGTGTGAAGGCTCCAAGCTGTGTTCTAACTGCTTGGATCTGCAGGCTGAGTACCCTGATTTCAGCTCCAACTTTGACCATTCCACCCAACTGGTTGAGCATGCTTTCTCTGAGCTAGGTGAACCCAGCCCCATTGGAGAACCTGCAGGGACTATGTGAAGTGTCCAAGCTGGATTCTAACTGTTCATATCTGCAGGCTCTGTCCCCTGTGCTCTGTTCCAATGTGGGTGTGGTTTGGCCCCGTGGGTTGCCTGTGCTCTCTCTGAGCTAGGTGGACACAGTTGCCTGTGTTTCCCCATGTTGCAGGGTCCTCAGCAAATTTGCATGGGGCCAAGGGCAGCTTCCCATTTCCCTGTTACTTCTACAGGCCAGAGGCTCCAGTACTGACCCACACACTGAATTCGGGCTTTATCTTCCAGCTGCAGCCTGCAGTTGGGTTCCATTTGAGCATCCAGAGAGTGGGTTCAGGACCTCTGTGGTCTGTTACTTGACCCAGGGGCCAGACCCGCCAGTAGTCTGTGCTGTGCGGGACCCCACTCACCTAAAGTTCTCTGGATTTAGCAGTCTGTGTCTCCATTCAAGTCTCTGATCTCCATGAAGTAGATCAGATACGGTGCTTACTGGGTGCCACCATCTTGGAACCCTCTTTGCTATCCAATAATGTTGAACTTGAGTTCACATTCCTATCTCAGCCTCAGAGTACTGTGAATTACAAATATTTGTCACAGCCGGGCGGTGGTGGCACACCCCTTTAATCCCAGCACTCGGGAGGCAGAGGCAGGCGGATCGCTGTGAGTTTGAAGCCAGCCTGGTCTACAAAGTGAGTCTAGGACAGCCAAGGCTAGACAGAGAGACCCTGTCTTGAAAAACAAAACAAAAAACAAAAAACAAAAAACAAAAAAAAACCCAAATATTAGTCACATTATCTAATATATTTACTGATATTTTAAGTTCAAGAATGTATTGGGTTATACGGTGGCAATTCAATACCTATATATACAGTGTAATGATCATATTGTATAGATTAATGTTTCTAAATCATTAAGTGCTCATTATTGAATTATATAATGTGGCATATTCATGATATCCAGTGTGATATTTCAATACCTGTACAAAATGCTGATAAAATCCAGGTAACTAATACAACCAAACCTTGTCATTATTTTATATTTGGTGACTTTTATACTCTTCTTTATCATTGGTAGCTTTTTTTTAATCTTGAATACATAAAGAAGTACTCTGTCATATACAATATTACAGACTATTTTCTATAATATTCTGTTTTTGTACTTGTTATAATATTTAATATTATAGAAATGTTAAATCTATTTTCACAGTTTCCCTTACAATATTTAGATTTTCCTTTCCTTAAATTCCAAAGCATCTCTTGAGAAAGTAAATACATATCTTGTGATCTTACAGATTTTTAATTAATGAATTTTACTTTTCCCTGGTAAAACAATGATTTATTTTAAATACAAATACCTTCCCTCATTGATGATACTGGAATCGGAGTGGGAACAATTTACTTAATCCTCTCAGGGGAATAAAATGTTAAACATATAGTTCTAGGGAATTTTTTTGAAAAAATCCATAAACTATTTATTAATGTACATGAATATAAAGAACACTCACCAAATCACACACCCTACAACAGCCACACAAAGTAATTGAGCAAAGAAACAGAAAAATTTGCAGATGTTTCACATGGCAGAGAACTGAATGTCTCCTCTTATAGGATATTATCTTATTTTGTTTTTTATATTTCAGACAGGTTCTAAATCAAAATGAAGGTAGGCATTGAAGAGTCTTAATCTTCTTACTTTCATCTTACATGTGCAGGGAAATATGAGCCAATTTTATCTATCATACCTTTAATGCTTAACTTGTCCATGATCTGACCAGCAAAGCCCTTTTGTGATAGCTCCACAGCAAACATGTCTTTAGGTGAACACCTAGTTGTTATCTGCAAGAGCAAGAAGTCCATGTATGTTTTTTTTTACAGCTCTTCAGAGCTCAAATGAACCAAAAGCACATAAATCTTTAAAACTCATAATTTCCATGTACTAGAGAATGTTGTAAACCACAATGTAAGGACCTGGTGTAGTTCTTGTAAGATATATGTAAGAAATGAACTGGTTATTTAATTTAAATGTGTTTGAAAGGAATGCATATACCATGTTGATATAATTTTCTCTCTTTATATATATTAAAGAGACATATATATATATTATATAGAAAAATAGATATATTTGTATATTTACATTTATATATTTTTATTAGGCATATATGTGCATATACATATATGTGCACACACAAACCCCCACACACATATGTATGTGTTTGTGTGCTTGTGTGTGTGTGTGTGTGTGTGTGTGTGTGTGTGTGTGTGTGTGTAATGATGGTTGCTATACTTCCAAACCTGTGCCTCAGAAGATATTCAAATCTTTAATTTTAAAAATAATTGTAAACCCATTTCCTAGCAGTGACAAATTAACATTAATTACTGATAATTCCTGAAATTATTTTTTATTTCTCATAATTCATAATGTAAAAATTATTATAAGAGTAAATATAAACTATAATAGCTAGAGCATATTTTTAAAAATATATTTATTAAGCCTAAAATGTGTTGCTTGATTGACAGACCATGAAATGCTTCTTACTTATTAGTAGAAACATGTGTTCATTTAATATAATTAAATGTAGTAATTGATTCTTAACATAAATTTGTTAAGGTAGTTGCTTGCTTTTATTAACTAAGTCCATTTTATTCCAAATCTATCTGTTTTTAATTTTTATGAATTTGAATATAGAATAGTCTGGTTTCATATACTTCAAGTTTTTAAATATTCATCATGCTTCTATAGAAAATATATCTATTATTTGATTGTACCACATACTTCGCTATCATTTTGTTGCTGTATGTGACTTTTATTTGTACAAATTACATTCAAAAACAATTTTAGCTCAACATATAAATTTACAGTTTAAGGTCATCAAATAAACACTCAGTGGAGAAACATAAATTATACAGAGACTCTTCATAGGATGATTATGTATAAAATATTACAACAATACTACATTATTTGATGTATGAAGTACATAACACCTTGTACATGATCTTGCATTCAATTGTGCTTTATTCCATTTGTAATGACATAAAAACAATAATTTTGTTATTTATATTTGTGAGAAAATTAGTTTATATTACTCATTATTAAATACATCACACTTTCTCCATAAGGAAAGGCAATTCCTTGTAATCATCATGGAAATCAAGTGTAGACTCATGAGTGACCCCTTTTCTCTAGCCAGTTAACTACTTAACAACTTAATTATATTATATTCAAGTTTACTTAGGTAATTATACAAAATCACTTGATGATCTTTAGTTATGAAAATAGTTTGGTTAATTTTTTTACAATAATTTTTAATTTATTGTTTGCTTTTTGATAGAGGATTTCTCTGTGTGCCCTTTGCTGTCTTGTATTCACTTTGAAGATCAGGCTGGCCTTGAACTCAAAGAGATCAACTTGCCTCTTCCTGGTATTACAGGTGTGTGCCACTGCCACCAGCCGAATTATTCATTTTTACTTTTATTTGTGTATATATGTGTGTGTGTGCGTTTTTTGTATGTGTACATTTAGATGTGTACATATGTACATTTGCATGTGTACATTATATTTGTAAGAGCCCAAAGAATACAGATGAGACCATTAGATTACGTGGATCTAGATTTACAGGTCATGAACAGCTCAGTATGAGTGCCTGGAAACTGAACTTACTTCCTCTGCCACAGTACAAGCTCTTAACTGCTGTAGCACTTCTTCAGCTCAGTGATAAATACTTTAAAGCTGCGCTCTTAATTCTTAATATTTTCACTTACCTGCTTATCAATTCTTTACATATTGCCTGATACTTTTGATGAAATTTATCACTGTGCTGAGCAATTTTCCTTAATCCTTTTAAAGGAATTCCATGGCTACCTACATGAAATTATTCTCATTAAAATCAGGTTTCCTTCCTAATAGATTAAAATATTTTAAACTGTGTTTTTATGTGAATAAATATAAAGAGAAATTGTCTCTCTAACTTCACTCTACTATTTCAAACAAATTTTTTTTTGTTGATTCCTACTTGGTGAATGAATTCAATAATGACTATTACATTTTTTTTCCAAAAAGGTAGTTATCTTGTAAAGCTGATGCATTAATGCATGACTTCTCTGAGAGCACTATATTAAAATAATATTTAACTAATGATAATATAATCCACTTATGCAAATTATTGGAAATGTAGTGGCTGTATTCACCCTTTTACTGATTTTATAATTTACTTTAATTTTAGTTAATATTGAATTACATGGTTTCTCTCTCTTCTCTATCCATTTCTCCCATGCTCCCTTAAAATACATTATATATTTAATTAATTAATGGTTTGCTACATATTTAATTAATATTGTTATATATCTATAAGAATCTGTAAATATAAAAATTAGCTAACTGGACTGTTTAATATTATTATAAAGCATTTGAAGCTGATCATAGGGTAGTGAATAGCTATTTAGGGAACTAATCTCTTGGGAAGATTAATTCTACCTCTTTTACAGTCATTATTTGCCTGCAATTCCTCATCTAGGAGTGAGGCCACATGAACTGTCCCACTTCAATGTTGACATGACAATTTGTGGTGATGTTATTGGGTTCTTTCTGTTTAAACAGTAATATTGATGAGATCTCAGTGATTTTGGTTTCCTTTCAGTATAGAAGATATAATCTTTCAGCCCAATTACTGTTCCTCTGGCTTCTAACATTTTTTTCAACACCTCTTTTGTAATTGTCTCTGAATCTCAGCAGTATGCCTTTTTATTTTTTGTTGATGTATCAATTGGATCTGGACATTCTGTGATTAGTGCATTTTTACTGCGGTTTTCTGTAATAGGCTCCATATCCTGCTAACAAAAGCTATGTTGTTACATGAGAATATATATATATATATATATATATATATATATATATATATATATCATGAACTCTGGTGATGCATATTTGTCCACTTCCCCATTCTGGAGAGGCCTGGTGGCACTCAGAGAAATGATAAGCAGATTACCAACATGAGACTTGATAGATAACCTATGACCATATAGTGAAGGTGGCGGTACCCCACAGTCACAGACCTAGGGGAAAGGAAATAGGGTGAAAATGGGAGGG
Source organism: Acomys percivali (assembly GCA_907169655.1). NCBI lineage: Eukaryota > Metazoa > Chordata > Mammalia > Rodentia > Muridae > Acomys > Acomys percivali. The sequence goes on from OU015750.1 coordinate 62,000,685, forward strand.
AGCGAGGAACTGATGGGTACAAGAGAGAGGAAAACAATTGTGATGTAATCTAAATAAATTAATTAAATACAAAAAGAATACTGGTATGGTAGAAAAGTAGCAGCAGTAGATTGAAGTATAAAATCTCCAACTTCAGTGGTAGTATGTAGGAATTTGTCTGGGTTTATAGAACCAGACCTGATTTTCCCATGTTGAGTAAGCCTTAAGGCCAATTAGACAACTGTTGTATACTACCCATTTGAGTTTTTAAGCATCTGGGTTAACTCACTCATTATGATCATTTTTAGTTCAATACATTTGTCCACACAAATTTCAGGATTTCCTTGTTTTTAATAGCTAAGTAGTATTCCATAGTCTAAATGTACCACAGTTTCTTTATCCATTCTTGGGCTATGGGACATCTACGGTGTTTTCAGTTTCTGGCTATTACAAATAGGGCTGCTATGAACATGGGTATGCATATTTCCTCATTGTGTGGTAGAGTATCTTTTGCGTATATTCCAAGGAGTGACATAGCTGGGTCTTGAGGTAGCCCTATTCCTGGTTTTCTTAGAAAGTGCCAGATTGATTTCCAAAGTGGTTGTACAAGTTTCAGTCCCACCAGAAATGAAGAAGTGTTTCCCTTTCTCTACATTTTACCAGCATATATTGTCACTTGAGGTTCTTTTTTTATTTTATTGGTTAGATTTTCTTATCTGACAAATTTTGCTTTCTTTGTGGTGCCAAATCCAGAGTTCTCACATACTTGGAGTAACAACTGAATCCCAATGTATACTACTCAGATCTTCCACTAAAGAAGACTGAATCATATTGGCCAATCAGAATACTCAAGGATCTTCATTAAGTAACTGTTCCAAAATTAATCTCCCTGAGCTACACAGGTACAATAAGCACCATGCCAAAAGTTATTCCTAGATTCTCAAAAGACTTCCTTTTGAAATCTTAGGAAGATATGTTATGCCAGTTTGGGTTTTCCAAGGCCATTAACGTATCAATGCTTTATTCATATGCCTGAAAATATTAACACACTTTTAGAAATGCAGTGTATGTAGAAGATACCAAGTGCTAGCTAATTTTTACTTTAGTAAGATAGAGTATTTTAAAACCAAATCCTGAACTTCAGTATTTTAATAAAGTAGATTCTCAGTCTCATGTAATTTACATGTTCTCTAATATAATTTCAGTAGACTAGAATCATCTATTCATGTAACCAGTCCACATTCAGAGATTCTTTTCTTCTATATTTAACTTCCACATTGAAATAAAATATAGAGGAACCAAAAATATCATAAATTATTTACTTCCAAATCCTCTTTGCTACCTTCCATTGCAAGGCACTTGATGATTGTGGGGTAACATGGAAAATTTTTGTTTGACTCTGTATCTGATTAGAAAAGTAGCACACTTTGTATTCACTGTGCTTCCCATGCCTGGTATTATGCAAATTACCACTTCAGGCAATGGGTAATAGCGGTAAAAAGGAGCATGTGGTGAATGAACAGACATCATAAAAGTGGGAAACTGTGGGAGTATAGACCTGGATGATGCTCTGTATTCTAGCTGTGAACAGCAATATATGTGAAAAGGTCATTTGCTGCTGTTTTACTACACAACTATGAAAGCCTGTCCTCAGGGAAGGGCCAGTTTCAGTTCTGGGAACTGAAGCTTTTACTAAAATATGAAGCATGCCATGTTTTTCTCCACAAGATGATGCACATTTGATAGAGAATATTGCAAGTAATTGAAGTAAGAGGAAAATATTGGTATGAGTGGAAAGCAGCCAACATCATATAAAGGAACATATGTTCAATGTTGCTGCTATTATGTAAAATAATAAGTTACAGTAAAGATAAAGATAAGGCATTGAGCTACAGGACATAAAGTATATTAATTCTTAGTGAAAAATACTATATAAATAAGTGTTGGCACAACTATACCAGAATCAACGCTTTCAGTGTTGATAAACACATATTTGCTGTACTATGCTATATAGTAAAATATTATACTATATGTAACCTCATGTTTATAAAATTACATATACATACGTGTGTGCTTTTTTATGCTGTTTCTTACTCACTGATATAAGACCCAGAGATCAGATTTTCTTAGGGCAGCAACTACTAATATATACTGCTCAGTTATTACAAAAGAAAGGATTGGTCCAAAATGATCAAGTAAAATATATATAAATTATATGTATATAACAGAAAGATGAAATAAATAAAAAATATTTTAATAAAATAAACAAAATTCTATTATGGAAATGATAGGAGAAAGTAAGCAATAATATTAAAATTATTTTTTGTTTTAGTTTGTTTTGATTGACTTGGGATTTTTATTACTCTCAATAATATTTTTTTAAAAATCTGCTTTGCTAAAACCATGGAGAGTTTCAGATAAGGTAGTATAATATGTTTTCTTCACCTTTCTAGTGACATTTAGCTTGTTAATTTAGTCAAAGTGATTTTATTATGCCTCATTGGCATAGGGCTGATTTTCAAATGCTTGTAAAACACTTGACACAAGAATTATCTCAATAAAGATCATAAGAAAAAATTAACAATATGTTAAACATTATATTTAATAAATTTATTTAGCAGTGTTGTATGTGGCAAATTAATCAAGAAAAAATACTTGTAAATTATGGACTAACATTTTTTCAAGAAAATGAGATGCTGTATATATGATGGATAGATAGATAGGTTGATATCTTGATAGATGATAAATAGATAAATAATAAAGAGATACTAAAATACAGTATCAATGGTCCTTTAAGTACTTAGCATAGAACTTAATTTAGACTTCCAAATATACTTCTAACTTCTTAATATACTTAACACTTCTTAATTATCTCTCTTGATCTGAACTTAATCTGGTGTCTTCCCCTTTATACTCCTATTAAGCTTGTAAATTGAGTCAATGTGATTTTATTATGTCTTCTTAGTATAATGTTAAAATGACTGATAATATGACACATGAAGGAATATCAAATGCTTTATGGAGAGAAATTAAAATTAGTACAGCATGGGTCCATAGGCTTCCATAGTTTAGTTGAAAATTTCCCTGCTGCTACAATGAAAAAAATAGTAAAGCCTGACCTTCATCTGGTGAAAAAGACAAAACAAGAGGGCAGAAGAGGGATTTTCACTTATTCAATTAATGGGCACACAGATGACTGGCCCTTGTGTCTAAGGTCCTGTCTCACTCTCTGTTTTGTCTCATATCTCCATGAAAAGATCTAGTGGCAATCAACTTAGCATCAGTTAGTTTCAAACTGATCAAGAGCCATGGTAACTCCAGCTATTGTCAAAGTTTATGCCAAAGAAGAAGAAATGGAAAGAAAGCCTGTCTTGTGGATTGGGAAAATGATATGCTGAAATGTCTTATCTCATGTTAAGCTTTCTGAACAAAAACACAGCATGTGTGTTATTTTTGTCAACTTAACACAGGTTAGACTCATCTAGGAAGCAAAAACCTCAAGTGAGAAAATGCTATACAGTATTGTCCCTGGGCCAAGTCTTCAAGCATTTACCCTGGCATATGGTTTTTGTCTTAGGGGAAAAAAGAGCCAAAAGAACTGTGGAACAAACAAGTAAGCAACATTCCTCCATATTCCATAGTCTTAGTTTCTGTTCCTTCCTCCAGGTTTCTGCCTTGAGTTTGTGCATGATTACCTCTTAGTAATTTACTGTTATCAGGATATTTAAGTTAATAAACTTTTATTCACAAACAGTTTTTATTCAGTGTTCTATCACATTAAAAAGCCAATATAGTATACATGATATGAATGTACATAATGTTTCATTTCTAAACTGACTTATGCATTAATTTGTATTGATAACTTAGTGGAGGCAATACATGCCAAACTACTATCAAACTTTGCCTCAAAAACATTCCAAATATGAAAATTTATGCAGCAATATAGAAAAATGTGGTAAATGGTTATTTTATTTTTCTACATTTTTTTGAAATAAGCAACAGTTTTAAAATTCATATTCTGATTGTGAGGATTGCATTCTTAGAACTTTGAGCGTAAACCTCATGTACATAACTTTGGATCATAAGGCAACTTTCTTATTTCTGGAACAGGAAGAATTTAAGACTATAAAATATTATAAGCCAATTATTTGCACATGTGAGAAAATACGCGGTATCGTTCTGTGTCTACTGTGGGTACTTCTGCAAGTTTCTGTTTGACTCCATGTTCTTGATTTTTACTGATGATTTATGTTACTCTCTCAGCTAAGCACAGAGATGATAAAAGTTAATGCAGGGTTATTAAGAGACAAAGTAATTGTCACTTCATTGTTTTGGATTATGAAAGACAGAACATTTTCCTAACTGTTGCTATTAAATTACAAACTCTCTTATGAATGATTTAGCTTATTCAGTGACTCTAGCTCTGTGATATTTTGTGACATTCAGCAGAGGCACACTGCAAGAATGCTTATTAAAATGAAATAGAAATAATGACAATAGAAATTAAAGTAGAAGGCCAATATTTAAAATCTTCACTATGAATCTAGTGAAAATTCTATGAAGAATCTACTTCATAAAAATCCTTTACTTTTCCAAGGATTGGCCATTATCCCTTCAATTATTTTTATCTGCAAGGTTGTCATCTTTATTCTGTAACCACAGAAATAGGCTCCATGATTCAGATTGACTCCATCATTTTACACATTTTCTAGTTAAAAATATACAATAACAATCTTTATCTACTTTTATAGCAAAATACTATTAAGTAGTTACAGATACTGAGAAATCTGTAAATGAATTTTGCTAAGGGCATTATGTTCAGCAGTAATATCCTATTCTTAATGACACTTCATATATCTTGACATATGTATTTGTTACAACTTCTGAACCAGAACAAGCAATCCAATTTTCAAGAGAAAATTTTCTTTCTCACAGAATGAACGTATGAGCCAACTGCAGGAGACTGCAGTTAGAAGAGATCAGTTTTGCAGGTAATTTCAAAATACAAGTATATTACTCATATTCTATTCAGCATATCATTTAAAGAACAGCTGGGAAGCCTAAAGCTTGGTAGCAAAGAAGAATTTGAAAAAGACTGAAAGCCTTAAATACAGTAAGATAATTAACATTATATTACTCCTTTTCAATTAAGATTTAATTTTAGAAAATTTTATAGTGACAGTCAAACGTATTGTAAATAGAATAGCTTGGTGCTGTTTTTTATTACATAATTTGATAAGTTCATTTTTCTATTTCCATCCATTTGCCTGAACATTTCAGGATTGCCTTATTTTTAATAGCTTAATAGTTTTCCATTGTTTAAATATACCACAGTTTCTTTATCCTTCCTTTGGTTGAGAGACATCTAGGTTGTTTCCAGATTCTGGCTAATACAAATAATACATTTTTTATTAATTTATTCATATTACATCTAAGTTTTTAGCCCATCCCTTGTATCCTCCCATTCCTCCCTCCCTCCCGCTTCTTCCCACTTCCTCCCCTACTCCCCTCCCCTATGTCTGTGATTGAGGGAGACCTCCTCCCCCTGTGTATGCTCATAGGGTATCGAGTCTCTTCTTGGTGACCTATTATCCTTCCTCTGAGTGCCACCAGGCATCCCCATCCAAGGGACATGGTCAAATATGGGGCACCAGAGTTTGTGTGAAAGTAAGATCTCCTCCACTTAACGGTAGAGAATGTCCTGTCCATCAGCTAGGCTGGGTAGGGATTCAAAGTTTACTGCCTATATTTTCCTTGGCTGGTGCCATAGTTTGAAGAGGACCCCAGGGCCCAGACCAACTTGTAGTTTTCCAGGACCCACTGGATCCTTCTAAGATCAGTAACTCAACTGACACCACATGCTGACGAGGATGTGGAGAAAGACCAACACTCCTTTATTGCTGGTGGGAATGCAAACTAGTACAACCACTTTGGAAATCTATCTGGCGCTTTCTCTAAAAAATGGGAATAGGGCTTCCTCAAGACCCAGCTATTCCACTCCTTGAAATATACCCAGAAGATGCACTACCACACAACAGGGACATATGCTCAACCATGTTCATAGCAGCCTTATTCATAATAGCCATATCATGGAAACAGCCTACGTGTCCCTCAGTAGAAGAATGGATAAAGAAACTGTGGTACATCTACACTATGGAATACTACTCAGCTATTAAAAACAAGGAATTTCCGAAATTTGTGGACAAACGGATTGAACTAGAAATTATCATAATGAGTGAGTTCACAGAAAAACAAAAAGAGTTAAATGGTATATACTCACTTATATCGAGACACTAGTCCAAGGGGTACGTCCCCATGAAAAACTTTACCTACAAGGAAAGTGGGTCAGAGGGGAGGACATCCTATTAAGACGTTAGGTGTGAGAAGCCTGGGAGAATGAGCAAATAATACATTTTAAGCCCATCCATTTTCCTGCAAATTTTTGATTACATTTTACTTTATAGATAAAGCATAGTACATTTTAGATATATGACAAATTTTCATTACCTTAAACATAATATTTGCTATTAGAAACATTGTAAAATCCAACCTACATGTGCTTTTCACAGTGAGGGACACTATACATGTTCACATATGTATATGGACCTGCTTATCAGGTTACTTTTAAAGGAATGAGAATGTGACCCATCTCCTCATGTAAAGGTTGGCAAGAGCCCTGGTGTATTCTATGAATACTTTGTGTGCCAACATTTAGACTTCAGAAAATCCAAACCAAAGAAAGAAATAATGGAAACATGCAAGAGAGAACTATGACCACTAAGACAGACAGGGACAGGATACAGGCACACATGTGTATGGGGCTGCTCCTCAAAGAGAATGTATATCAAAGAAAGAAATAATGAAACTGTGTCAGAGGAAACTAAGAAGACTTCTTCATCTTTTCAGTTATCCTTAAGTGGCCAAGTATGAGGACTAATAACTGTACACAAAGGCCTTTGTTGAATAGTAGCTTGAGTGGTAGTATGCATTCATGACTGAGGTTTTATACTGAAAAGAAATACTTTGAATCTATCTCCATAAGGAGGTTTTTGATGCTCATTATCTTCTTTGAGGTTGGCTGGGTGTTGTCAGCAGTTAACTTGTCTTGTTGTCAGAGAAATTTAGGATTTTAAGAATAACTTTAAATGCCATATTCTGTGTGTCTCTGAGGCATTTGAAGACCTTTTTCAACTATTTTACCACAAATATCGATAGAGTCATATCTATCTGTCAGACTTAGGATATATATTCTTGTGTTAAAATCTGCCAAGTATTTGACATGTTCATGTTTTGTGTCAATATATTAAATTCTATAGCATATACTTAGACATAACCTTCATTATAAGTAACAATTAAGGCCTTGAGTTAAAGAGTAGGTTCAGGCATTTCACCTTTGTTCTATCCTCCCTCTTTGTGCCTAAATATCCCTTTCTTTCTTTTCAGCTCCCATCGCCTTGCTTGTGTATGCAAGATAAAGGCAAAGAGAGATGTTCCTGCATTTTCTCCTTATGGAGATGGCTTCAAAGATGGCAAACCAGCCACTGGGAAAAAATGTCATCGTCCAAGCCACAAATAGAATATGCCTAAAAATGGGCAACTTAGACGTAGGCATAGTCGATGGCCGCACTCTGCCAAGTCAGGGTAAGCAAGTCTTCAATAGTTTCTGCCCTGTGAACAATTCTGGTAGATATATTAGGCCAGAAAGTTGAAGATGAGGCTCCAATGTTATAAAGTGTATTGGGTGACTGGTCAGGCAGTAAACTGTCTTAAGTCAATTTGTACATTTTGGAAGATGCTAATCCACACAGCTTGTTCACTCAAGAATTTAAGTTTTATTCCTTCTCATGTTTCGGAGGGTTATTGAAGACAAGATAGTATAGTTTAACAACAAGTTTAGTTGGTTCGTCGACAAGATTATTTTAGATCAAGATAAAGAAGTTAAGCTATTAGAGCTGAGATAGGATAGATATTGAATTTCATTCAGAAATTTAGACGCAACAAGACAGGAAAGACACTTCAAACTGGATGAATGCAAATAGCCAATTCATTATGAATGTAACATGCATAGAACTCATTATTCTCATGATTGTCACATGGTTCTCCCTGCTGTATATAGTTTGTTTTATACATGTGTAATAAAATAAATGTATAAAAAAGAAAAAAGAAAAAAAGAATTACTTTTATTTCAGAGCAATGACAATGATGGAGATGTTGTATCAAGGCAAAGCTAGTACATGGCACAGTTGAAATGTGAGTCTGGCTCTCTCTACCTTGAAAGAGTTCTTTCTACATTACCATAAAGTCATGCATCCATAAGCCCCTTCACATCTTGCTGCATACCACCAAAAGTTTTGCTGATACAACACAGACTTATAGTTCCTGCTCTGACCGAGAGAAGTTGTGAACATATATCTCATCATCTGCCCAGATATGGGGTGCCAAAGTAGGAAAATCACTACCTTCCAGACTAGTACAGAGAAAATATTATCTCTAATTAGTCTTCATGTTGCCTCATATTTTTTCTTGATTTCTTAGGCAACTATTTTTATGTAGCATAAACTGATTAGAAGATACCTCCTATTAGCAAACTTCCAAGATCTGTTTCTAGAAGGATTATTTTTTATCTGCTGCTTAAACATAAATTCTCATAGCTACAATGTTTTATGTGCCTACATTTTTAAGAACCCTATTAGGCTTGCACTATCTTTTCCTACTGAATAATACATTTTTTCTACAGCAGATTACTATTGTTAGAAATTTAAATTGTTTATCTGATATTGACTTAAATTTGGTAAGTAATATCTATCAAGAAATTTACCCAAAATCTCTTCTATATTTTCCTGTTTGGTAAAGACTAAAATGTTGAAGTATGTACTTATTACCCTCTGGATTTCTTTGGTATCTCTTTGTTATGTCCCTCTTTTTAGTTATGATTTTAATAATATATTGTTTGTTTACTTACTCTACATCTGTAGATAGACCTTTAGTAAAATAGAATTCTCCTAAGCAATCAGAAAAAAAGCAAAAACTAACAACAACAACAACAACAAAACAAAAACAAAAATAAAAAAGCTCAGATGGTGTTAGTGCCAAATTCCACCATACTTTCAAATAGATATTTATATATTAAAAATTTAAATATTTCAATATAGTGAAAGAGATAGAGTTGAACAAATGTGTGGCTTTTTCAAGACATGAAATGGATGGGTCATAGTGTTTATAAAAGCAACAACAATAACAACACCAAAATCTATAATGGAAAAGAGACATGATATACTATATCAAATGAAGTTTGTAGGCTCTGAATACATCATATATTCACATAGAATAACAAAATATTTTATTAATATCTGTTCCATTTGCTAAATATTTTGTTCTTAATAGCTTGATGAATTTTTTGAAATGCATTGACTCTCTATCCATACATGTTCCATTACCAGACTTTTTATTTAATAACACATTAGTATAATCAAATATATGGATTGTTAAAAAATAAATAAATAAATAATTCTCCTTTCTTTTCAGACTCTATGTTTTTTATTTAGCATTAATCATAATTTTTTCTTGTCTTCATAAATCCTTTAATGTCATTTTCAACTCTGTGCTACTTTTTAGCTGTTCTTATGTAAATTTAAATCCACCAGTACATGTTTGTAACTGAGTGGGTAAGTTTTCAATAATGTTGGTGTTAACATAAAACAGAATTTTAGAATTCTTTCACTGTGTTTGCTTGGAACAAAGGCTAAGATATTTGCTCACTAATAGCATCAGGAATCTGCTGCACTCAGAATCCCAGCCTTAGTTGATAGAATTTTCTTCCTCCTTCCATTACTACAGATTAGTATTCTTTTGTATTCTATTCTCATTTCTTTGTTTAACACCTTACATGTTTTAGTAGAAGCATTATTCACTTCCAGAGCTGCTAAAAATTAGCTTAAATTTGAATGCAGTTGCTAATGTGAAGTGAGATTCAAATGCAGTAAAACTCTAGAATATAGTAAATAATAACCATAGTATTTGAAGTATGCTATTAGTTCTATTCATTGACATATTCTTCTAGAATACAGTCTCTTGAAATGATGTTAAATTAGTGAAATGAAAGGTGCCAAATGTGAGTGATAGAATATCTGTTTTCAAACATTGCAGCTTAAATACAGTTGCCTTTATTGAAAATGCACACATTCCACGAATTCAGTGTAAAAAATAATGCATTGACTCATTTTTATGGTTTTGCATGCTCCACAATGTGTTTTTAAATATATTTTATTAATTTATTCATATTACATCTAAATTGTTATCCCATCCCTTGTATCCTCCCATTTCTCCCTCCCTCCCATTTTCCCCTTACTCCTCTCCCCTAAGACTGTTACTGAAGGTGACCTCCTCCCCCTTGATATGCTGATAGGGTATCAAGTCTCTTCTTGGTAGTCTGCTATCCTTCCTCTAGGTGAGAGAAGCATGGGACAATGGTGAAATAGAAGGATCCAGAGGGTCAAAGAAACCTACAAGAAGAACATTATGACGGGCGGATCTGGGCCCAGGGTCCTGCTCAAACTATGGCACCAGCAGTAAACGTCAAACTTCCACAATGTGTTTTTTAATTAAAATTCTACAGTCATTTGCCTCTTTCTTTGAATGAACTACTTTTTCGCAATCTAAGTCAACTATTCTATCACCTCTCTAGTGAAATGCCACTCACTAATACTTTCACAAACATATTTAGCACTCTGTTTTAATAAGCATTTCCATGATAATTGACTTCTCAATATTATTTATCTTTTTTAGACTCACATCATTGGTATATTCTACATTGGATTTTTCTAGTACTGCTAAAGTGATCTATGGACAGCTATGCATTGTGTCTGATTTGTTGGACCCTCCTTATTTACAAGTAACCCAAATATTGAAATATTCCCCTGAGATATTACTATTGTTCTGTATACATTTTTTATCAAATTGTATCTCCAAACTTATCTCCATCCATTGTCTTATTTGAGAGACTAAATTTACATTAGGATGTCCAATAACACTTGGTACTATATAGAAATATTATCAGATTCTCTATTCCTCTTTTGTAAATTCTACTTTGTAAATCACTTTACATCATTGACATCATTATTGATATATTCAATATTGATATAGCTCATGCTTTCATATATCTTTGCTTACATCTTTATTGTTAAATTTTACACATAGTATTACATTTTTACTGTGTCTTAATTATTCCATTGGCTGTAATAATATTTTTACTACTTTGGAAGATTGTCATAATTTCTCATTTAACATTTTTGTGACTTTTTTAAATATATGCATCAAGAAGTTTGAAAACATCTTACTGAAATTCAAATTATTTCATTTGATATTATTATTGAGATAGTTTAGGATACAATTTAAGTCTCTCAACTCATTTTATAAATTTTCCTGACACAATTCTTCCTTAAAGTAACTTAAATACCTATGAATTTCAACACTTTTCTTTATCTACTCATAAAGATCAATTGTAGTTTTAGTGAGGAGTTGTCTTTCTCAAGAGTGTGTCCCAGTTCCTGATATATTGTTCCTTTATGCTCCCCAGAATGTGTCAAACTATACAACACACTCATTATTTGCAGTAAATATAAATGTCTCCACTTTTTAAACTAATTTATGTTTTTTTTTTCTGTATAGTAGACAACAAAGTTTCCTTCATTGAAGCAAATTTCATTTGTTCTTCCTCAGCCTTCATGTACTGTGAAAACTAATATTTCAAGTATCAACAAGTCTTTCTCAACTAAACAGACAGACAAAATCTAAAATCATAAGAAACAGATTGAATTTAATAGAAATAAATAAAAACCATTATGTGTAGAAAATAATTTATTCTTTTTGGTATATGGAGCAAGACACAAGACATTGTACCTAGAGTATCAACAGTAATTAATTTGTGTTTAGAAAACAAGAAGTGAAAACAAACAAAATGGGAGCAATATATTTACAAAATATATAGCATGTCACCAAAAGAATACAATATCTCTTATTAACCTTTTAATCTATTTTAACAGTCTCATATGTTTATCTTTCTTTGTAAAAAGCTAATTCATTTTATTCTATGTTTTCAAATTTTAGTATAATATATTTTCTCAACGTATTTACTGGCACATGATCCATTTTATTTTCACAGAGTAGGAAAATATATTAAAGATGAAGCGCTTGTTCAATGGAAAGTCCTACAGACACCATTAACTTAAGGAAGTAACTATTAATGCACATTGAATAAACTATAAACTGTTTATTTTATCCCTCCAAAAGAATAAAAACATCAAGAAAAAACAATTTTGCTTTTAAGATTTTTCTTTAATTTTATGTGTTTAACTCTAAAATATTTAGTTGAGTTTATTTTCTGTTGCTTCTGGTAAATAAATATTAAGACTCATTCACACAAGCCAGACATTTACCTATTAAATTTGTTAGTGTCATAAAATCCTGTAGTATATATACTTGCATTCTTACTGGATATCACATATAGGATACTAGAGGCTAGCAAGATGACTCAATGATTAAATACACTTGCTTTCTAGCCTGAGTGTCAGCGACCATTTTATAAAAATGGCTCCTCTGATATCTACATGTGCATCGTGGCAGCCACAATCCCCAGTAGCCAAATAAATATAATTAAATACTTAACAGAAAAATACAAAATATCTTACTTCACACTCAAGCTAATTCTTAATTTACTACATATTTTTCATAGTATCATTTTTAAAGAGTAAAACTTATATTAAAATACTAATAATAATGATTGATATAAATGTTGAGTTATGATTTCGTTGTGCATAAAGTTCCTGCTTCTGCACTTTAAACAATTTTATTCTATTTAACAACAAAAAGCTTTATACTTTTCATATAGAGATATTAATTTATTAGTGCTTCTGCTTATAATTTACAAAACATTAAAAATATATTAAGTCATTTTGTAAATCAAATTTTTACTATTTTCCTAAATGTTTTAAAATTTTATTCGTTGATTCTTATTGCCCTTTTACTGAACATAGATTCTTTCCTCATACAATGTATTCTGAATACAGGTTCCCTTCTCTCTACTCCTCCCAGTTCCTCTCCATCTCTCTCCCTTCCAGATCCATTCCATTTCTGACTCTCTTTAGAAAAAAAGCTATTAACAGAAAACCGAAATTATATAACAATATAAAAAATAATACAATAAAACAAAACCCACCACATCAAAATTGGACAAGCCAAGACAATGACAGAATGATAGAGCTCCAAGAGAAAGCATAAGAATCATAGACCCATCTCTTCACATGTCCAGCAAACTTATGAAAGGACTAATCTGAAAGCTATAGTATATATGAAATGGACATCATGCAGACATATAGGCCATGTGATTGCTGCTTCAATCTCTGTGAGTTCATTTGCTTTAGAGGGCCTTATTCTCTTGTTGTCCTCCATTCTTTCCTTCTGTCTTATCTTCCATTGTGTTCCCTGAGCTTTATGGGAAGCCTTTGATGGAGACATCTTCAATAGAATTGTCTGATACTATATCTATATTTCCATGTAATGTCTGGAGGTGGGTCTTGATATTTGTCTACAATTGTTGCAGAGGAAACCTTTCTGAAAATGGCTAAATAAGGAACTCATCTATGAATATAGAATAATATTATTAGGAGTCATATCATTTATAGAATAACTGCCAATTGGTCCTCTACTACAAAATATTTGTGAAGCATGATATTCCAGGCCCACCCTCTACTGCTCTCAAAGCAGATTTTAAAATTATTTTCTACAGCTAAGACTATCTAGCCAGATACTGTTATGTCAAGGGTCTACTTTTTCTGCCAGTTTTTGCTTGGTCAAAGAGAAGACTGCATCACTTTCTCAAGCCTTCATCCATATCCTTTCTTTCAACAGTCTCTGTGGGAAATTTTTCCAGTGTGAAATTCATTAGGGTTGTGAAATAAAGAGAAAAACCTTGTTTTAGGAGAAAAACAAGATTTCAACGTAGTTTTTAGGCAAAATTACACATGGACTGTATTAATATTTAAGAGTACTCAGTGGTGATCAATCAGAGATCTTGGGAACTTTAACAATCAAAGCCTCAACAGCTATTATGGATGTTCAGAAATCATTCTGGACTGTTGGAGGTCTCTGGGTCTTTGTCAAGTAAAACCTCTATGACTTTTCCTTATACCTCCGATAAAAATTTCCCTAGCATGTTTTTCATGCAGGACAGGTTTAGATCAAATATATAGTGTTTGAGTTGGTGTTTGGGTTTCTCTTTTGGTGCCTACAGAGTACCTTTTTATGTCAAAGATACTGGAAAATAAGAGTAAGGTTCCATGCAGGCTCCACCTTGAGGTCAAGTGCAATGAGTTGTATGGGAGTTGTCTTTAGTGATGGGCCTTGTCAGATTTTAGAGAGTAACATATCCTTAACAACAGTCTATGTTTTCTGAAGGTTTGCATTTTGGTCTGTGAGCAAAAACTTTAATTGGATGAAACCCAATCCTGGTACTGGAAGCTTCTTTTGGTAACCAGACATGGTGAGTTGAGGTTCTTTTCACTCCTCAAATGCCCTTCAATTCTTATTTTACCTCCCCTCTTTTCCTCCAGCAATCTCTTCTCTCCTCCTTTCTATTAGATCTTCCTACTTTCCCCCATTCCCTGGCTCTAGTCTGCCCATAAAATCCATTCAATTACCCCCTTCCTTTACCAGAAAGGTACATGGGCAACCCATATTCCCTTCCTCTATGCCTATTTACTCTAGGTGTATGGGTTGTAGTGTAGCTTGATTATCAACAATATTCAGGTATAAGTGAATAAATGCCATATTTAGTTTCCTGAGTCTGGGTTACTATAGTTAGTTCCACTCATTTGCCTGCAAATTTCATGATGTAATTTTTTTAAATGAAAATAAGCTTTATTAATAAAGTAATAAGTATGAAGATTTAACAGTTTCTACTAGATGTTGTGATTGGCCCACAGTGACCATGGAATTGAGATCTACAGTCTCAGGATGGATATTTTTCAGTGCACTTGGGAGGTTGGGAAGATTGTTCTTTCTTCAGTATTTATAACCTGTGCATTTTTAAGATTGACTTCATAGCACTCAGTCATGTAAATATTTTAACAGAAAACTCAGTCAAACAGGGTCTACACTTTATTCAGGCAGGCCATCTACTAAGCAAACGTCCTCTGGTTTGCACTCAAGTATTGAGAGGTAAGTAACCTCATGGAAAGGATGTCAACTCTGGTGATGTAAGTGGAAAATGAATCCAAAGGGAGATAGAAGAGGGCACTGCTATTGAGGACAAACAATAGATTGTTGTGATGTGGCTTCACAAACATCTTTTTTTTATTTATCATAATGAGTGAGTTCACCCAGAAGCAAAAACAGTCAAATGGTATATACTCACTTATATCGAGACACTAGGCCAAGGGGTACGCCCCCATGAAAAACTTTACCTACCAAGAAAGTGAGTAAGAGGGGAGAAAATCCTATTGAGACTTTAGGGGTGAGAAGCCTGGGAGAATGAGGAAATAGAAGGATCCAGAGGGTTTTGGAAAACTACAGGTGGGTCTGGGCCCTGGAGTCCTCCTCAAACTATGGCACCAGCCAAGGAAAATATAGGCAGTAAATTTGGAACCCCTACCCAGTGTAGCCGATGGACAGGACATTCTCCACCGTTAAGTGGAGAAGGGGATCTGACTTTCACACAAACTCTGGTGCCCCATATCGGACCATGTCCCTTGGATGGGGAGGCCTGGTGGTACTCAGAGGAAAGACAATAAGTCACCAATAAGAGACTTGATACCCTATGAGCATATACAGGGGGAGGAGGTCCCCCTCAGTCACAGACATAGGGGAAGGGAGTAGAGAGGGAAGCGAGAGGGAGGAAAGAAAGGGAGGATACAAGGGATGGGCTAACAATTGAGATGTAATATGAATAAATTAATTAAAAAAAAGGAAAAAAAACCACAAACATCTTTTAAATGCTTGGAAAGAAAAGTGCTGTGTAATCCCTAACTACTTAAAATACAGTCAATAACTGTAATATGTCTGTCTTCCCAATCTTTTAAGTGTGGCTTGAGAACTTAATGACTGGGATGGAAAAACTACTGCCATTTTTGTTGTTCTTGTTGCTGTTTTTGTTTTTTCTAAACATTGTTTCTCAGAGTATAGGGCATGCATGTCTTTCTGGGTCTGTGTTACTTCACTCAGGATGATACTTTCAAGTTCTCCCCATTTTCCTGCAAATTTCAAGGTGTGTGTGTGTGTGTGTGTGTGTGTGTGTGTGTGTATGTGTGTGTTTAATAGCAGAGTAGTATGTGTGTGTATGTGTGTGTTTAATAGCAGAGTAGTATTTTATTGTGTAAATTCATCACAGTTTCGTTATCCATTATTCAGTTGAGGGACATCTAGGTAGTTTCCAGATTCTGTCTATAAAGAATAGATTAGCTATGCACATAGTTGAGAAAATATCCTTGTTGTATGGTGGAGTGCTTTTTAGGTATATACCCAGGAGTGGTATAGGTGGATCTTGAGGTAGAACTATTCAAAATTTTTATGAGAAATCACCAGATTGATTTCCAAGGTGGTTGTACAAATTTCCACTCCCACGAGCAATGAAGAAATGTTCCCCTTTAATCATATCCTTTTCAGCATGTGTTTTCATTGGTGTATTTTATCTTAACCATTCCAGTGTTGTATAAGGTGGGATCTCAGAGTTGTTTTGATTTGCATTTCCCTGATTAATTGGGGGTGTTGAGCATTTCTTTACTCTTCCTAGGCCATTTTTCTTTTTTGTTCTTTTCTTTTCTTTTTTTTTTTTTTTTAGAAATCAGTGCTTATCTCCTGTACTCCATTCCTCCTCTTTTTTACTAAATTTGTTCAGATTACATACCAATTGTTATTTTCTCACTTGTGTCTTCCTCTTCCTACCATCCCTCCCATTTTGACCTATTCCTCTTCCCTATACGTCTGACAGAAAGTGACATCCTTCCCCACCTTATGACCACAGCCTTTCAGATCTCATCAGTATAGCTTGCTTCCCTTTCCTCTGTGTGTGGCTCAGCCTCCCAACCAAGAGGAAGTAATCAAATCAGGAATACGAGAGTTCATGTCAGAGGCAATCCCCATTCTCCCTCACAACCATTGTGGACTACCTGTCCATTGGCAGGGTCTGAATAAGGGGACTATGTTTACTTCATGCATTGTTCTTGGTTGGTACAACAGTTTGTGAAGTCCCCTTGAGTCTATATCCCACAGCCATAATGACCTCCTTATGGTGTTCTTGAACCCTCTGGGACTTTCCATCATCCCATTCTTCTACACCACTCTCACCTGGATTCCAGCAGCAAATCCCAGCATCTGTCCCAACCTCCCCACACAGTGGAGAATCACATAGGCCATCTATGTTGGGCTAATACACACTTATAATTAAGTATATACTATGTGTGTCTTTCGGGGTATGAGTTACCTCAGTCAGGATGATCATTTTTACTTCCACCTATTTGTCTGGAAATTTCATGATATCCTTGTTTTTCATAGCTGAATAGTATTCTGTTCTGTAAATTTACCACAGTTTCTTTAGCCATTCTTTGTTTGAGGGATATCTGTTTTCTAGATTATGGATATTATGAATAGAGCTGATATGAACATACTTGAGCAGATGTCCTAGTTGCATTGTGGAACATCTTTTAAGCATATTCCCAGGAAGGATATAGTTGGGTTTTGAGGTAGCACTATTCCAAATTTTTGGAGAAAGTACCAGATTGATTTCCAAAGTGGTTGTAGAAGTTTTCACTCCCACCAGCAATGGAGGAATGTTCCCCTTTCTCTACATCCTCACTAGCATGTGCTGTCACTTGAGTTTTTGATCTTAGCCATTTTGATAGGTGTAAGATGGAATCTCAGTCATTTTGATTTGCATTTTGCTGATGAGTAAGTTATCTTAAAGCCTGGGCTATTGGGGTTCTGTTCAGGAATTATTTCCTGTGCCAATGAGTTCAATGTGGCCTAACTTTTTTCTCTAACAGATTTAATGTGTCTGGTTTTATGTTGAAGTCTTAATCCTCTTGGACTTTAGTTTTGTGCACGGTGATAATTATGGATATACTTGTGTTTTTCTACATGTAGACATCCAGTTAGACCAGCACCATTTCTTGGAGATATTTTTTTGTATGGTTTTGGCTTCTTTGTCAAAAACCAAGTGCTCATTGGAATGTGGATTTGTTTCTGGATTTTCTATTAATTTTTATTTACCAATAAGCCTATTTCTATACTAGTACCATGCCAGTTTAACTACTGTTGCTCTATATTATAGCTTGTGTTCAAGGATGGAGATTTGTCCAGACGGTCTTTTATTTTACAGGATTGTATTAACTATTCTGTTTTTTTTTCCATATGAAGTTGAGAAGTGATGTTTCAATGTCTTTAAATTTTTTATACATATTTTGATAGGGATTTTATTGAATCTCTAAATTGCTTTTGGTAAGATTATAATTTTTACTATGTTGATTTTCCTGATCCACAAGCATGAAATATTTTTCTAGGTTCTGATATCTTCTTCATTTTTCTTCTTCAGAGACTTGTAGTTTGTTTTCATAGAAGTCTTTCACTAGCTTGATTAGAGTTACACCAAGATACTTTATATTATTTGTGGCTATTGTGAAGGGTGTAGTTTCCCTAATTTCTTTCTCAGCCAACTTGTCATTTTTATACAGGAGGGCTACTGACATCTTTGAGTTGATTTTGTATCCAGGCACTCTGCTAAATTTGCTTTTGATGTTAAGGAGTTATCTGGTAGAATTCTTTAGGTCACTTTTATACATTATCATGTCATATGCAAATAGCCATGCTTTGATTTTCTCCTTTCCAATGTGTAGCCTCTTTATCTCTGTTTGGTGTCTTATTGCTCCATCTAGAACTTCAAGAACTATAATATAGAGATATGGAGAGACTGCGCAGCATTGTCTAGTGCCTCCTTTCAGTGGAATTTCTTTGAATTTGACTCCATTTATTTTCATGTTGGCTATTTGCTTGCTGTATATAGCCTTAATTATGTTTAGGTTATGCCTGGCATCTTTGATCTCTAAAACTTTAAACATGAATGGTTGTTGGATTTTTTCTATCTTGTTAATTTTTGTTTTAAAAAAGCTCTTCATTGCATTGATTCTTTGTATTGTTTTGTTTGTTTCTAATTTATTGATTTAGGTCCTGAGTTTGATTATTTCTAATAATCTACTCCTCTTAGGTGTGTCTGCTGCTTTCTAATGTAGAGCTTTTAGGTGTGGTTCTAAGTTGCTAGTTTGGAATCTTTCCAATTTTTTTATCAATGTGCTTAGTGCTATAAACTTTCATCTTAGCACTGTGTTAATTATGTCCCATAAGTTTGCATATGCTGTACATTCATTTTCATTGAATTTTAGGAAGTCTTTATTTTGACTTTTAATTCAATCCTGACTCAGAGATCATTGAGTATGTAGTTGTTCAGTTTCCATGAGTTTGTAGGCTTTCTGTTCTTTCTGCTGTTGTTGAGTTACAGCATTAATCCATTGTGTTCTCATAAAGCAAGAGGTTATTTCAATATTCTCTTATCTATTAAGATTTGCTGGGAGACCAAGTATATGATCAATTTTGGAGAAAGATCACTGAGGTACTGAAAAGAAGAGGAATTCTTTGTGTGCGTGAAATGTTCTATAGCTATGAATTTGGTCCATTTGATTCATGACATCTGTTGCTTTCCTTGTTTCTCTATATAGCTTCTGTCTCAATGCTGTGTCTACTAGTGAGAATGGGGTGTTCAACTCTCCTACTATTAATGTGTGGGGTTTAATGTTTGTTTTAAGCTTTAGTGATATTTCTTTTATGAATGTAGGGCAATGTCCTTCCCCATCTCTTTTGATTAGTTTTGCTTGAAAGTCTATCTTATTAGATACTTGGATCGCTACTTCAGTTTGCTTCTTGAGTCTCTTTGCTTAGAATACCTTTTTCCAGCGCTTTACTCTGAGGTAATGTCTATGTTTATCTTTGTTGCTGAGGTGTCTTTCTTGCATGCAGAAGAATGATGGTCCTGTTTTCACATCAATTCTGTTAGTCTGTGTCTTTTTATTGGAGAGTGGAGACCACTGATACTGAGATATCTTAATGATCAGTGATTGTTAGTTCCTGATTTTTTTGTGTGTTGTTGGTGACCGGATTAATGTTTGTGTGTATGTGTATATATGTGTGTGTGTGTGTGTGTGTGTGTGTGTGTGTGTTTCCTTTCTTTTGGTTTTGTGGATATGGGTTATTTATTTCTTGTGTTTTTGTGAGTCTAGTTAGCCTCCTTGAGTTGAAGTTTTGATTCCAGTATCTTCTGTAGGGCAGGGTTTATTTCTAGGTACTGTTTTTACAGTCCTATGAGCTAACTACATCTCTGGCTGTAAAGTTACCTTTCATTTACTGCACTTTTAACCATGGAAGAAAACTGATTACATTTACTCACATCAGAGAAATTTTTTAGCTTTGTCACTGGTGTAGGCATTCAAGCCTCTCTTGGACAAGTAGTTTGTTAACTAAAATGTTAGCTTTCTGGGTTTTAGAAACTGAAAAGAGAACACTGTCAGTTCTTACAAGGTAGAAGACATGAGTTCAATGGCCAGAACTCAGGTGAAAAAAAAGCCAGGCATGGCAATGTAAACTTGATAATCCATCTAGATCTAAGAAGATGGAGATACACATGTCCTTGTAATGCAGAAATGAGCCTGATGTACCTATTAGAGAGCTCTCAAACAGTCATGGTGTTATTCCTCAAGAAAAAAGGGTAAATTATTCCCAAAGAATTTGTCACATATCTATGGTTATACTCTTCCGTCAATATAACTAATCACAAACATACATCCTCAAATACACATTTTGAGAGAATGTGCATGTGTAAATGCACACACACACACACAAGCACAGTTTTTGAAAGCTTAGTCTTTGAGGATCTATGTATATTTCTACTTTTCTAAAAGTGACATCATAATAGCCTCACAAGTATACACACAACTTTTGCATGACATCTTGGAACTTACTTCCTTTAACATTCATGGCTATCCACAAATACACATTTATAAATTCACAAACACACATGCTTTTTGAAAGCTTATCCTCTGAGGATATTTACATTTTCATGTTTTCTAAAAGTGACAGCCTAATAGTCTCACAGTTATACACACAACAATTGCATGGCATCTTGGAACTTACTTGTTTTAACACTTATGAATAAAACAACAGTAAGGATTCATACACAAGATCTCAATGTTTTAGAATTTGGGGATAACTTATATAAAAGAGTTTCTGGATAACTTTAGAGTATGTTTAATTTTGAGAGATATTTGTAAAGGTTCTGTAAGATTTTTTATATTACTGAATATAAATAATTCCTGTAGTACCATGTTTTCTGCAGCTTTTGTTGACATAGTTCTGGATCACTTACTGACAGAAATGTAGTGATTTCAAATTATGCTTTTCTGAAAATTTCTTTGACATTTGCTGTGGAGCATCTCCATATGTTTAATGCCCTTCTTTATATCTTTTGTGGAAATGCATCTTTTAAGTCCTTTGCTATTTTTCAATTGTTTTGGTTTTGTCTCTTGAGATTTGTGATTTCTTCATTTATTATGAATCCCTGGCAGGAAGCTACATTTGTAGTAAATGTAAACATGTTTTTGTTTTGATCCCAAATTTAGGATGTGAAACAGACTTATGTGAGCACGCGTGATGTTTGTCCATTGGAAACAGACTTTTGGCAGAAAACATGGCATTTGTCCACTAGAAGATGAACTGCCTATTATGGAGACATGGGCTTTGCCAACTGACAAACATTCAAGTACAAACTTTCAGAGAATGTGTGAGTGTGTCCATGTGTGTGTGTGTCCAAAACAAGAGTCTGTCTTGGATTTTTGTTCTTGATATCATTTCTTATTGTTTGGCTAGTCATTGTTCCACTTCGAGACATTCATAGAGAGAAACCCTCCAGAGAATCTTTCAAGGTTCCAGGTTCTGGCTGCTTCTCTAGATTCGAGTTACTGCAGTTTCAGTCATGTTTGCTGTGTTACTGGTTTTCTGTTTAATTGGTCTGATAAAAACTGGTGCCTCATATTTGACCATGTCTCCTGGAGGGGGAGACCTGGTGGCACTCAGAGGAAGGATAGCAGGTTACCAAGAAGAGACTTGATACCTTATGAGCATATACAGGGGGAGGAAATCCTCCTCAGGCACATTCATAGGGGAGGGGAATAAGGGGAAAATGGGAGGGAGGGAAGAATGGGAGGAAAGAAAGGATGGGATAACCACTGAGATGTAACAAGAATAAATTAATAAAAATTTTAAAATAAACTTAACTATGACTGGTGCAAGGAATTAAGTCTAAAAAGGTCTGTTTCTCCTGCTCCCATTTACCTCTTTTCTCTCCAGTATTCATTGGAAAGGACCTCCAAAAAGTAGATTTGAAAAACATTCAAAGCCTACAAATATTAGAGGGAAAGATAGACTTTACATTTCTAGCCAGTCCATCACTTAAAGAAGACATGATAGTAAGAGCAGCAGGCACGATGACAGGAAAATAAAACCAGTTGAACAAATTATTCTCATGGTAGGGAAGTAGCCATTGATAACTTTTGGTGCTTAATTAGATTTATATTTTTAAGTGATCAGAGATTTTTGTTGCTCAATCACCTTCACACACACAAAATCCAAATATATACATATACATATACATATATTATTTTCCAGCATATAAGATGGCCCAAACTTTCCAGTTATGATATAGAGTTTGAAATATATTCACCATGTAAGACTACCCCTCTTCCAGTGCACACCTTATACAGCAGATGAAGGCATGTGCTTATTTTGGGCCAGGGAACAGACAGACAAGCACTTTATTAAATGCCAGCAGATAGCCATTGTCAGCGTATACTGCTCCTATAAGGTGCTCTACACACTCAACCCCAAGACTCACAGCCTTCCTAGTCAAATGTGCAGGTTCTGGGGTAGAACCGAGTCTACTTCATATTTTCTTCAAGGTATGGGAAGATGTTTGAAACTTGTGGCTACCTGCTTCATACACCTAGCACAGAGTCAGGGAATTGTGCCGCAGCACACCCAACTATATGTGCTGGACATATGAAGCAAGAAGAAGCAAGCTGCAGGTAAGTATCTGGAATATAAGATGACCCCCGAAATAGACATGGATTTTTCAGGTTTAACAAGTTGTCTTATATGATATATCTCCAGGAAAAAATATTAAACACATATGGACTTAGTTTTTCTACCTCAGTTAATTTAGTCTAGGTAATCATTTACAGTTATACCAAGATTTGTCCCAAAGTGAATTATCCACAAATAATTACATATTTCATCAGGTTGGCATTGAATATAAACCATAACAAGTTTATTCTTTGTCATTTTGATATCAGCTATTCCACTTAGTTTCATATGATATATTTATTAATTATTTAAAATGTCATACATGCCCACAATGTACCAATAAGCTTATCTTTTCATGTAGGTTAAAAACATACACATCCAGCCATCAGTTAAGAAGAATGATTAATGGCAACTTACTCATAACACCATCCAAAGAACTCTCATAAATATGAATACAATGTGAGAGAGAGGCAGGTCTCTGAAAACACCAAGCTGATTTTTCCACACTAAACCAAAGCATATGATATCTACAGTAATTGTGAAATAACATTCCATTTTAGAGTACAAGCAAAAGGAATGACTGAAACTAGCATTGAATGTCAGTCTGTATGGTGGTAACCCTGAATAGCTACTAATTGGAAGGTAGTACACTCCTAGTAATGAATATTAAGTGTATAAGTCTATGAATTCTGGCAATACATTTTTCCTAAATGATATTTCTTTGTTGAATTTGTTTGCTCATTTCGAAACACATCCGTCATTTCAAATAACAAAATCTCAACAGATCTTAGGTGGGTACTGCTTGTTACTGGCCCTGTTCTATGCACTCAAATTTGTAAAATAAAGGTTTACAACACTATCAATGATACAGAGGTATTTATGTATAACATCAAGTTGGTTAGAACTCATAATGGTAATTTTAAAAATGGCTCAGGGCTACGGTTATACTGTATTTTATTATTCTCTGTTTTTATATATTTACTGTTTATTTGATTTTATTTTCTATCAATCTAATGATAATATATTAACCAAATAAACTCTTTTACAAATATTCACTTAAAACAGAATTTTCTTGGACCACCAGCTTCCTAATAATGATATTGAGTCTTTTTGTTATTTATGAAAGCTTGTCCATACCTGAGGGATATTCCTAAGTATCTCATACAACTACCTTAACACTTATAATTATACTCTACCATGTGGCTCATTACGTCTCCTCAGTCCTGGCACCAGTTTCTTCCTCTGAGTCTGGCTGATGACTTTTCCACATGAGATTACTCTCCAGAGTTCCTATCTCTCTGGAAGTCCTGCCTATTCAGTATTTCAGTAATACAAAGACAATCTTTATACAGTCCACAAAAAAGATTACTTTAGTTCTCTCCATTTTAGTCCAATAAAAGACTTTTTACTTAATATTAGTAAACCATGCATAATAAGAAAAAACATGAAAACTATCAGGTAAGAATTACATTCAAAATATATTTGGCAAATTCAGAGAAACAACTCAACCATATATCCTATCTTAGTGAAGCCAAAGTTCTGGACTTTAGCAACTTTCGATAATCATTTTCATTACCAATCAAAAAACATCATTTAGACTTTACATTTTTTCCTTAAACCCTAAAAACTTAATCTTATATATGAGACTAACTAGCTACATAGTCTTCAACTCCATTAGAGATATGAGAAGTATAAATACTACAAGAGAAAACAGTATGTGTAGAGCAACAGCTTCAAAAACTAAGAAATGAGGGAGAATGTTTCTAGGGAGGTAGAATGGTATCTAGGACAATCACCTAAAATTTCTATGAAATATTAGGGTACACATCCTTAGCCTTACAGGCCTAGAATATCTGACAAAATGTTTTTGTGAGGCAAGAATGATTAAATACTCCTCTGCTTTGTAAAAGTAGCTTTTGCTCTCTTGGCTCAATTGTTTTCTTGGAGGCTAATCTAGGCCTAGTCCTAGAAGCTTCTAGCCACTCTACAATATAACCTAGGCCTAGAATGTTTTCAGTTTCTTAGGCTTATGCTTAATATGCTCCCATTTGCTTATAATTTCTAAGCTCTGGCCTCTTGGTTCAACCCATCTTTTCTGGCTCAAAGTCTTCTTCTAGCTGACTTACACAATCTCGCCTCTCAGCCAGCAATAGCTATCCTTGACCTAAAATTACCTCAGCAATGTTCTCTAATCTTCTGGCTTCTTTTCATGTTTCTGGCTCAGTTTGCCTTTACTTGAGTTCTCTTTCTGAAACACATCTGGTAAAACTCCCTACACTCTGAAAAACTGCCTCTCAAGTGTCTTCCTTATCGGTTCACTTCTGCTGACATTTGGGCATATCAGATTCTGCCATATCTTCTCTGACACATTTTCTGTCATTCAATTTGACATCACTTTCAAATGTGGGTGCTTCTTCCTACAAACTAACTTTACCTTCATTTGGGATTAAAGGCATGCACCACCATGCCTGGACATAAGCTTTTCTCTATCTGATACCTGTTCTATACCTGGCTGGCCTGAAACTCAGATCTGTTTGCCTCCTAAATTAAAGGCAAGTTTGTATTTTAACTGGATTGCACAGACCTAGAAAATCTTTGGATGTGATTTCTTTCCAGCTGGATCACATTGACCTAGAATGTGTTTGGATGTAATCTTCCGCCTGAAAGCCATGTTCTAAATTAACATTCTTCTACACTACCTTTTCTTGGCAAAGTTCAGAAGTCTACTTTCTCTATGATCTGCTTGTCCACAGTTTAGACAACATACTGTCAGCAGTTAAGGGAAATGCAGTTTTTGTGTATGGCTAGTTTTACGATATTTGAAACAAGTTCCATATGGAGCTTCTTCGATGTCCATCATTTTCTTTGAAGTAGTATGGATGTTCTGCCAGAAATGACATTTCACACTATCAATAAGCCTTTTATTATAAAAACATCCTTATATATCATATTCTATAAGTCCCTGAAATTTTTGATGACTATCTATGTGTCTATAGTAGATTAGAATAGGTAAGCACTGCTTGTTTTTAGCTACTTACTATCTGATGAGCTTTGAAAACATCCACAAAATACCAAATTAAGTGTATTTCTTTTTTTAAGTGTATTTCTATAATTAATTAAATAAATACCTAACATGACCACAACTTGATTGTCTACTAATTTGTGTTTTTTAATCATTTTAAATAATTTGCAATATTAATTTTCAAGGACTAGAACATTACTTTCCAATGTCAAGTTAGGTATACAGACACAATACTTTTTACAAGAGTTGCAATATATATACAATAAGTTGTAACTAAATATGCTTTAATTACGCTAGTCTAAAAACTCTATGCCAATGTAAAATATTTGAGTCTTGTTATTGCTTTCCAGTCTAAAGGTAAATTCAATAATCTACTCCTTTGTCCTATCATTCTCATACTCCCTTTTTTTCTTATCCTCTCTTCCCTCTCTCACCTAACATTTGATCAAAAGAAAGAAAGGTAATGATGAGAAAGAGAAAGAAAGAAAGAGATCCTTGTGTCTAATTTCTTTCACTTTTTTCTTTCTCGACAAAGGTCAGTAACAACTTGGAAATAGCCTCCCTAAAATCAGCAACCATCCATCAGTCACTAAAATGACAAAAATCACCCACCCACCCCACCTTTTGAAAATGAGATCATTGTTCTCTTAATATTGCTTCCTGCTGTCTGGCATTGAGGATCCTCCTTTTGGGGACCTTATGAAAACTGTAATATTGTCCATGTCCTGTGATGGTTAGCTGTATCATTTGATGCCCAATATATGTGAAATGGGAAAGTTCATGGCTTAACTTAAGATCTGGCTGGAAGGGCATTTGATGCTGGACCATCTTAAGAAGGTATTTTAAAGTTGGTCTGGATACAGATTTTTTAGAAAAAGCTAATGAGATAGTCTCTGAGGCTTGATCACCTGGACTACTTGAATGCCTTCTTTGATGTCTTATCCTGTTGTTCTGAAAACATAAACTTTTAAAAGTAATATACATTTCTACATCAACATCTGTATGGAATATGTGGTATGCACAAATTAGTTAAAAATGATTCTCTGATTTTTCTTTGGACAGGTGAAATGCACTACACTTTACAAATCTGTTTTGAGTGTATAATCAAGCTGTGACATAAAC
Source organism: Acomys percivali (assembly GCA_907169655.1). Lineage (NCBI taxonomy): Eukaryota > Metazoa > Chordata > Mammalia > Rodentia > Muridae > Acomys > Acomys percivali. The sequence continues at coordinate 62,027,977 of OU015750.1, forward strand.
CGTTACCCATACCACATGAAAGCATGGAATATAAAAATAAATCATAAGCACTTTGAAGGCAACAATATTTATTGGCCATGAATAATATTTATGTCTCAGACAGTCTTAGAGCTGTTCCTATGTAGATGGACCAACATACACTAACATGTCTTGTTTTTTTTTTCTTGCTTTATTTCTTTATGTCTGCAGCCAAGACTTTCAAGACCTCTCCCCAAGACAAATGTAATCTTTATTAAGTTTGAAGGAATCAGAGTTTTTCTTCTTTTGTGAAAAAAAGAAAAAACTCTCTCCTATCAATACATTTTCTGACTTCCATTCTGAGGTTAGCACATCTATAGTTTGATCTAATTCAGGTGATCTTTCTAAAATTTAGTGCTTTTCAGTAGCTGTGATACTTGTTCCATTGACATTTAAAAAGATAATCAATAAAGTATTATTTATTATTTCCATGAGAGACTATATATCCCCCTTCTGTTTAATGAGCATTTCCTTTAAAGTCATTTTACATCAATTCACAGTTTTTTTTCTTTTTTTTATTAATTTATTCTTGCTACATTTCTATGGTTATCCCATCCCTTGTATTCTCCCATTCTCCTCTCCCTCCCATTTTCCCCTTATTCCCCTCCCCTATGACTGTTCCTGAGAGGGATTACCTCCCCCTGTATATGCTCATAGGGTGTCATGTCTCTTCTCGGTGACCTGCTATCCTTCCTCTGAGTGCCACTAGGTCTCCCCCTCCAGGGGACATAGTCAACTGTGAGGCAACAGAGTACATGAGAAAGTCATATCCCACTCTCCACTCAAGTGCGGAGACTCTCCTGTCTATTGACTAGATCTGAGTAGGGGTTTAAATTTTACCATCTGTATTGTCCATGGCTAGTGCCTTAGTTTGAGCGGGACCCCTAGGCCCAAATCTGCCTATCATAATGTTCTACTTGTAGGTTTCTAGGACCCACTGGATCCTTCTACATTGCTATTCTCACATGATTCTCTCATCTAGAGTCCCAATAGGATGTCCTCCCATTCTTGATCTGTATGAGTATAAAATATATCTATAACATGTTATGTGCCATAATGTCTAAAAAAATTGTTGTAGTGTAATTGATACATATGTAAGAAAATCAGTTTTAATCTGTAAAAGTATTCCTAAAATAGTTATAACTTCTAATACATACATGATTATAGAAAGAGTCTTTTCAGAACTCATACAAAACCCATTTAAATCCTGAATAGATATCAATTGTCCACTGTGATAACCATTGTATATGAGAGCTAGGTTTTAATAGGGTTGACATCAATTTTTCCCATCTCTTGGAATTATACAATTTTGTGAGGCTTGGTTATTGAGTATCCATTTTATATAAATAAAATAGATGACAAGACACATTATTGTTTATTTAAGTCTCTATAAATCTAGAACATCTATTGGCTGCCATCAATATCTTGATAATCTTGAGGGATTTTCTCATCTGTAATTAAATTATTTTTGCTGTTGCTGTAGGTTCTAGATTAGATATTTTTGAAGATTTTTAAATTTTGATTTAAAAAGTCACCCAGTCTCTTTTCTATTACCTGTTTATCAGTGCATTCCTTAGTTCTCTTATTATCTGTCTGTTTTATTGTTTTTCTTAAACCAGATATATACATATTCAATCAGTATTAAACATTTGATTATTTTTATAATTTTAATCAAAACAAAATTTCATGAATCCAAGTGCCTTCTGCCATGTATTCTCCATTTTTTAACATACAAATACTTTCTTTTTATTTTATTATATGAGTTATTTATATTATTACTAATATATACAATAAACTAGATGCAGTGAGAAGAAGCATGAAACAATCAGGAGTTCTACAAATGTTACATTTATAGTGTTTTGTTTATTTGTATTTGGTAACCTTCAAGAAATCACCTATCCTATCTCAGTAAGTCTTAAATTTTGAACATAAATCTATATCTATCATATCTCATGTCTATTAAATTATATCATCTATCTACATCTAGAAACATTCGCTGAACCACTAAGCTTAATTGTTAAACTAAACTATCTGGTCTATTGCAGTCTGTTTAGAATAATTAAGTAACACAAGTTAATTGTTAGTGGTCATGGCAATTACTAGTCTATTTTTATCATAAGAATATACATCCTAGATTTAACAGAGAGATATGATTTTATGGAGAGATAAGGTAAAATAGTTAGATAAGGTCTTCAAAATCTCCAGGGATCTACAGAATATGGTGTTTAAAGACTTTTTTTATTATTTAAAAGATTCTTTGACGATAAAATAGATTAACTCCTGGCAACTCCTCGTCTACCTCAAAGAATATGATGAGCAACAAAGAACCTCATTATGGAGATGGCTTCAAATGTGACAAACCAGCCACTGAGAACAATGTTCTTGTTCCAGCCGCAGACTGAATTCTGTCAAAAATGGGGAGGCTTGGATGTGGATGCACAGATTCGACAGCCAAACTCTGCTAAGATAGAGTGAGAAGCTGCTCAATAGTACCTGCCTCAATAATATGTCTGTTACATATACTGGGCCAGAAAGCTGAAGATGATGTTCCAATGATTTTTGTTTATTTGTTTGTTTTTGTTTTGTTTGTTTGCTTGTTTTTTGGGGAAATCGATTATTTTATTTCAAGGATGAATGAATAGAAATTACTTTTTTTTTTTTTTTTTGGTTTTTTGAGACTGGGTTTCTCCATGTAGCTCTGGCCTTCCTGGAATTCATTCTTTTTCTGTTGTTTTTGTTTTTGTTTTTGTTTTGTTTTTGTATGATCATTTTGTTTTGTTTTGTTTTGTTTTAATTTTTTATTAATTTATTCTTATAATGGGAAAATGAGAGGGAGGGAAGAATGGGAGGATACAAGGGATGGGATAACCATTGAGATGTAACAAGAATAAATTAATAAAATTAAAAGAAAAAAAACAAAATAAAACAAAAAAATATTCTTGTTACATCTCAATGGTTATCCTATCCCTTTTATCCTCCCATTCTTCCCTCCCTCCCATTTTCCCCTTATTCCCCTCCCCTATGACTGTTCCTAAGGGGGATTTCCTCCCCCTGTATATTCTCATAGGGTATCAAGTCTCTTCTTGGTAACCTGCTATCCTTCCTCTGAGTGCCACCAGGTCTCCCCCTCCAGGGGACATGGTCAAATATAGTTGGGTCTAAATTTCTGAATGAGATTCAATATTTATCCTACCCTTATTTCAACTCTATCTCGACTCTAATAGCTTAACTTCTTTATCTTAATCTAAACCGATCTTGCCCCCTAATCAACAAAGCTTGGTTGTAAAACCATACTATCTTGTCTTCAATGTCCCTCAGAGACTTGAGAAGGAATAAAACTTAAATACCTTAGTGAACCAGCAGTGTGGGTTAGCAGCTTCCAAAATGTATAAATTGACTTAACACAGTTTAGTGCCTGACCAGTCACCCCAAACACTTTATAACGTTGGAGCCTCATCTTCAGCTTTATGGCCTAATATCTCTGCCAGACTTGTTCACAGGGCAGGAACTATTGAGGACCTGCTTGTTGACACTGCCTGCATCTTAGTAGCCCATTTTAGGCATATTATGTTTGTGACAGGAATGAGGACATTTTTCCCAGTAGCTGGTATGCCACCTTTGAAGCCATATCCATAAGGAGGCTCTTTGATGCTCATCATCTTCTTTGAGTTCAGCTGGGTGTTATCAGGAGTTAACTTGTGTTGTTGTTGAAGAAATTTAGGATTGTAAGAAGAGCTTTAAATGTCATATTCTTTGTGTCTCTGAGGCTTTTGAAGACCTTATTCAACTATTTAACCTCATGTATTGACAGAGTCATATCTATCTATTATACTTAGGCTATATATTCTTGTGGTAAAATCTGCCAAGTACTTGACATGCGCATGTTTTGTATCAGTATACTAAATTCTATAACCATGACTTAAACATAACCTTCATTATAAGTAACAATTAAAACCTTGAGTTAAGGAGTAGTTCCAATCATCTAGTTTTTGTTCTGTCCTCACTCTATGTTCCTTAATATCCCTTTCTTTATTTACAGCTCCCATCTCCTTGCCTACATATGTAAGATAAAGGCAGAGAAAGATGTTCTTGCATTTCCACTAATTTTCTCTCTGTATAAGACCAATAATGACTTATGACCACGTCCCGATGAGAATAAGCATTTGTAGATCAAGTGAGCAAACAGCAACCTATACAACCCCCTCTTTGAGGGAATGGGGCATTGTTCTCTTAAGATTTCTTCAGGTTCAAATGGGGCACATAGTACCTTGGAGTGGGCCTCCCAAAATTGGAAGCAATGGCCAAGCAATCTAGTGATTGGATTTGTAGTTCAGTTTCTAAATATTGAGAGATTCCAGGCTTAGTAGGTTATTGAAATGGTGGTCCAAGTTGCATCAGAAAATTTCTACAATGTTGTCCAGGAAGCTGTCCTACTCTGATGAGTAAAAGCAACAGAGTCATCTAGGACTGGAACTAGGAGGATACAGGATGTCAGTGTCCATCATGCTGGGAGAAATGATTCCTGTCAGATCTGATCCAGCTGGTTAATTTGTTTTGAAAACATAATTTCTCACAAGCATTATACAGGTCTAACATAATTGTATGAGGTGTGTGGGATGCACAGAACCATTAAAGTTAGATTTCTGGCCATTGTATGAGTCGACATAAGGCATTTGCAAATCTTCCTTCTTGCCTTACTAGTAGTGGCTTCTAATAGTAAGCCACAGAGAATCTGTGGTCCACATGAGGCCTCTCTAAGCCTTTACATTTGTATCTCTGCCAGTCTAAGAACTATTCCTAAGTAGTGGGATTAGGAATATAAATTACCTGCTTCTTCCATATTTTGAGTTCTTTATATCCCATATGTGGCTCCCTCTCTCATTCCCTCCAGATCCGACCCCCACCCTCATCTGTCCCCTATCCCATCCCCTCTCTCATTCCCTTTCCCTCCCTCTCCTAGTCCTTAGATAAGGGAGCTATTCTCCCCTAACATTTGATCTTTGTTTATCTACTATCCTCTGTGCTATATATGACCTCTTCCTCTGTAGCCTGACTGGGTCATCCTACACACTCAGGACTCTGTCCAGTGTCCAGCTTTAAGTTTCTGTAACTGTGCCTGCAATGGGCTAGGAGGAGTCTCTCCTAGGCTGTCTATGTTGGTTTAAAAAAACACATATGGGTGAGTATATACCATGCATGTCTTTTTGGATCTGGGTTATCTCCCTGAGGATGATCATTTCTAATTCCATCTATTTGCCAGCAAAACTCAAGATTTCCTTGTTCTTAATAGATGAATAGTATTCCATTGTGTAGATGTAACACAGTTTTTTAATCCCTTCTTCAATTGAGGCACATCTCGGTTGCTTTCAGGTTCTGTCTATTATGAATAAGGCTGCTATGAACATAGTTGCACAGATGTCTTTGTTGCATTGTGAGGCATCTTTTGAGTATATGTCCAGGGGTTGTATAGATGGGTCTTTGGGGAGAGTTATTCCCATTTTTCTGAGAAAGAGCCATATTCCTTTCCAGAGTGATTGAACGAGTTTGCACTCCCACCAGCAGTGGAGAAGTTTTCCCCTTTCGCCACATCATCTACAGCATGTGTTGTCATTCAAGGTATTGATCTTTGCTAATTGGATAGGTATAAGATAGAATCTCAAGGTTGTTTTGATTTTCATTTCCCTGATGAGTAGGAATGTTGAGCATTTCTTTAAGTGTTTTTCAGCCATTTGATATTCCTCTTTTGATATTTCTCTGTTTAGTTCTGTAGCCCATTTTTTATTTAGGTTGTTTGGTTTGGTAGTGTTTAATTAACAATTAACTTTAATTACTTGTTTATCCTAAAAAGCCTGCAACAGCCATTTCAAAGTATTAGAAATAGATACATTGGGCCAGAAGGCTGAAGAATATGCTGCAACATAGTAGAGAGTTTTGGGTGACTATGCAGGTAACAAACTGTCTCTGTCATCTTCTCATTTGGAAAGCTACTAACCTGCACTCCTGGCATATCAGGTAATCAAGTTTATTTCTTCTCAAGTCTCTGATAGAGTTGAAGACCAAGTAGCTTAGTTTTATAATGAATCTTAACTGTTAAGGGTTTAATATACTTTTAGGTCTAGATAGATGTTCTAAGTTGATAATGACAAGATGTGATGGAGATTGATTTACATTCATAATTTTAGAAGCAGCAAGATAGGAAAGATATTTTCTTCAAGGCTGTCAAATATAAATAGCCAAAACACTAAGAATGTAACATTTATGTAATTCCTGATTGAGTCATGATTCTTTTATTATAGGTAGTTTATTGTATATATGTGGAATAATATAAATGTATATGTAAATAAAACAAATAAATATAAAAATAAAAAGTAATTGAATGAGAGAAATCTATCTCTATAATAATATTAAAATGGACTTTATTAACTTTCAATATGGGTAAAGAAAGTTCCTGTGTATCCCACTACTATAATATATTTTAAATAGAATCATGACCAAAATATTTCTCTATCTTCATACTTCACACATATGCTTATATTTTGAAGTTCCATTAGGAGAAAAATATAAAAAAGCTTCTTAGACTTGTCTAACATAAGTACTTACATTATAAATTATAATATGAAGAAGCTCATCGTGAATAAATCCTCTAAATATAAATGTAGTACAATATGATAATTTTATTTATAAAGGAATATAATATTTTGCATGAAGTTGGAAATTTACAGATACAAGCCGACTTATATATAATATAATTGTGTTTAATACTCTGTACACTGAATTGAATATGGTCTTCTGTAAAATTTTTCTGCTGTGTTTATTTCTCCAATTAAAAATTATCTTAATGTTTTATGTTTAGAGTTTTCATGAGTAAATTACCCTTAGTTTGCAGTCTTCATCTTCAGCATCCCATGGCAGACACATATCAGATGATATTGAATGCCATGTTCCAACACCTTTGAATTATACTCACATGTGTAAAAACAGATCATACACAGATTTCTATTTATTTTTATTTAAATATTTTCTCAATCAGTTCCAATATACTTCTATATTTCTCCCTGTAACTCTGATTGCATACTCATATCATTAAAGATTCATGCTTTCAAACTGTTTTCATTATTGCATCCCAGCAAAGGCTCACCAACAAATCATATTCAGTGATCAAAACATAATTATGTATTTTATATCGTAAACACTTCATGAGCATTTTATTCTGCCTTTTTAATGATATTATAAATGGTGTGGTTTATTTTAGCATGCACTTCATAATGATTTCCCCATCAAAAGAATAAAATAGACAGTTTGATAACAGCTTGAATTGTAATTACTGCTTTTAAGGAAAAATTTATTAAAATTAATTGGGGTACCATTTTTTATCCCAGAAAGCCAAAATTAATATTTTATAAAATCTTCTGGTTTTGAGTTAAATATATTTCAAGTCACCAGCAATTCTAAATAAAACATGCTAAGAGCTTATGTGTGTGCTTGAGGTTGGCCTATATAGAGAATGGTTATTTACATATACATTTTATAAAGCATAACAATTATACCCTCCAAGTTTCCACTTAATGTGCTTTTTAAAATGTCAGATAAATTTTAAATGAAACAGACTGAAGTCTCAAAGACAGATTTTTAATGTTCTCTTTCATGCATTGAGGGTAGAAAATGTGGAACTGGAGAGCGTATAATAATGAATAAAGTGTGAGATACTCAGGATCAATGATGGAATGGAGGTTAGATTTTATCTGTACATTCAGTATGTGCCCATAGAATTATTATAGTTTAATCCAGCTAATATGCAAAATTAATAAGTGTTTTTATCCAATTGAACAATAATTTTAATGGTTATATTATTAACAGTAATTTTATAACAATGAAAATTTACTACTGTTAGATAATGAGTCTATAAAACGATCAATATTTAAAGCCTTGTATTTACTTGGAATAATCAAAGTTATAATATTTCTAATATAGCAGCATAGTCTATTCTATCTACTTTACCAATTTGTCTTTCATTATGATTCCTTGCTATTTTGTAATTCATTTTAATATTTAAATAAATATTTTTATTTTTTATATAAGCATTTGTATTATTGCACATATATACAATAAACTACCTACATCAAGAAGAACCATGACAAAATCAGTAATTACATAAATGTTACATTCTTAGTGTTTTGGCTATTTGTATTTAGAAGCCTTGATGAAAACATCTCTCCTATCTTGGTGAGCCTAAAATTATGAATGTAAATAAAAATATATCACATCATTATCAACTTAAAAACATCTATCTAGACATAAAAAAATGTTAATCCCTAAGCAATTAAGATTAATTGTAAAACTAAACTATCTGGTCTTCAACTTCATTAGAGACATGAGAAGGAATAAACTTGATTACCTGAGTGTACTGGGAATGCAGGTTAGTAGCTTTCTAAATGAGAAGATGACTGAGACAGTTTGCTACCTGAAAAGTCACCTAAAACTCTCTCTAATATTGGAGCATCATCATCAGCCTTCTGGTGATTTTATCTCTTTCTCTCTCTCTCTTTCTCTCTCTCTCTCTCTCTCTCTCTCTCTCTCTCTCTCTCTCTCTCTCTCTCTTATCATTTTGAAATTTTCATTAAAATTATAGTAAGTAAAAGTTCTATCGTACAGTTGAAGTTGGCTTAAATTAAGTATTTTCTATGATCTACTGATAGTTCTAATCTTTGGTTATTTAACTTTTGTTTATTTGCAATCCCAATGAATATACTACCTGATTTATTAACAGGTAGTTTCAAATTTCTGGTGGTAATAAAGTTATTATAAACACAGTTTAATGAATATATAAACATAAAAATTAATTCCATTTAAATATTCTCCTCTATATTACTAAGATTTTGAAAAAAAAACATTTTTTACCCCAGACACTCTCAGCCACTTAGGAAGCAAATAAAACTTATTTGTGCCAAAAAATTTATGGCAACCCTCGACTGTTGCATAGTTTCTCTTTGTGTGTCTTTTTCTCTATATAGAAATGCAAATATATACATTGTGCCTACACACACTCTCTCTTTTGCACACACAAAAACACACATCCTCCTTGTGATCCATCTTCATTTTTTTTGTTATTTTCACCACTTTACTGATATATTTAGCATTTATATTTATCAGTTTCTTTAATATTTTTAGTACTGGATCACTTTTATGAACAATTTGACAATTTTTATTTTTAGTCTCCAGCTTTGCTATTTGTTCTAATGATTATTCTCTTTGTTATGCTGTCAATTTTGTTGTCCAAAACTGTGTTATATCTAAAACCTAGCTCTATGATGTCTTAAAGTATTTTTTCCACCTACTTACAATAACTTAGCCTTAATGTTTATGCTAACCTCTATGATGAACAAAAAGAAATCACACACACACACACTCACACACAAACACACAAGAATGCATTTATATTTCCTACTTGTGGTCTATCTTGAATTTTTAAGTTATTTTTGCCACTTTGTTCAAACATTACATATATTTATATGTGTGTGTGTGTGTGTGTGTGTGTGTGTGTAACTTGTTATATATCTTTGTATATGTGTTTGTGTGTATCTGTGAGAGAACAACTGAAATACAATGTCATGAATTTAAGAGAAAGCAATGGAGGTTGAATGGTAGAGAGATTGATAGAAGGAAAGGAAAGGGGGATATTATAATTATGTCATAATTTCAAAAATAAAAATTATTTTTAAAAATTCTCTGTTTTTAAAATTAAGCTTGACTTTGAATGCTCACATAGGACAGGATAGAAGAAAGCAATTTTTCCCCAAGTAGAAATTCTTCTGCCAACAATGTAAGCTGTTTTCAATGACCAGCTGGAATAAATGTATTCATATTCTTTCCAGTTCTATTTGCTTTGTTCCCTTGGGCTAAATATATCTATGCAAAATACCTGCCCTATTAATGCTATAACTAAATAAAATTTAAACTCAACCAAAAAACTAGTTTTAAAGTTCCACAATTAAAAGGATTGCATCAGCCAATCCAATAAAAGATGATAAAATGCTGTTTATACATGTAAGAGTATGGCTCTCAAACTTAAAATAACAGGCATAGTGGAAATTAAGCAGATGCTGTCAAATGGATTCAATAAAATGACTCTTACTGTTCTTCTCCAAAACAATCCCACATTTTTACTTAGCACCTTGTGTATTGCAACTTGCTGGGATGAAGACTGTGGAAATGATAGCACATGGAAGCAAGCTTATGTTCTGAAGAATGATGAATTGGCAATAATAATAGTCATCATAGATTCTCACAAATTTGATGTTTGTTTTGATCTTCTTTTTCGTATCATATCTGCTTTCTTTGCTCCCTCTGTAGTCTCTCACCATTCAAAGATGCTGATGTAATCTCAATTTTAACATATAAAACATCTCTTTCTTGCTCAATATATCTAAAGGAACTATAACTCTTGCATATGAGTTTAGAAAAATATAATTGACAGAAATATCCAATCCACTAGTTTGATATATTTTATTGATACAGGTACACAATTTCTGAGTTCTGGTTAATTTCCCCCTTGCTTGCATTTGTTATCTTTTTCTTTGCTTAGTCCATTGTGCCCACATAGTTTAATTAGCTTAATCAATGTTGAACATGTTGAGGACTGTACTTCAAAATATGTTAATAAACATCATTTGTTTTATATTTGTATGACTACATTTAAAGTTGTACTTACTATTTTTTTGTGTGAAAATGTTTTGTATGAAACAAGCTAGGCAAGATAAGACCTCGGGTGTGGTAGTGGTGTCAGTGTTATGCTAGTAACCACTTGCTATGTGATTGGATTTGTGGCCTATGAAAATGTATATTTGTTCTACTAACGTAAACATGTGTGTTAATACTTATCCAAGTACTCACATAGATTTTAAAAGGAAGTGACTGTAGTGTCTAAGGGCCATTGATTTGGAGAGGTGTTTGTTTCAACTGCTTTATCAGCAGTTCCTTTCTATATGGGAATCCCTAACACTGGAATGCAGTCAATTGTTCAGAGGAAGATTTGCTTGTGAGTCAGCTATTGGGTTTCATTATTCAAAGATTACAAGGACACAGCTCTGAGAATCAGTTAATGTCTTTCATTCACACGATTAAGCAGTGTGGGTATAAATAATTCTACTGTAATCTATAGTTATCTTACCATAGAGGTAAAAATTGAGAATTTATGTTTTCTCTGGTTTGTCTTTCTGTTTCTATCATCTACTTATTGTCATTCCCTTTGTACCAGATGATTCATGATCATTTCTTTAAGTTACGTATTGATGTTGGTCTAACATTGTGGTAGACTTGTTCTTGACTAGCCAACTTGGAATTCTGAATCAGCCCAATAACAAAACATACTAAAAGTTATAGTTAGTGGATGTATATATGTTTTTGTTTTGATCCCAAGTTTGGGATGTAGAACTGCCTTGTGTGAAGGCTTGTGTTCTTTGTTGGTTGGAAACAGACTTACAAGAGGGCACATGATCTTTGTCAGCTGGAAACTGCCTCATGTGAGGGCATGGACATTGCCAGCTGGAAAACATCCTGGGACTGACTGTGAGCAGAGAGAAGTAGGACTGAAAAACCCAGAATCAGTTCTTCACATACTTTCCAGTGCATGACTGCACACTGATTTACTTAGGGACACTTTTAGAGAGGTGCTTCAGAGAAAACTTAGAAGAGATTTCCTTTGCTTTCTGTTGGTGCTGCTGCTGCTGCTACTTGTTTCTGCTGCTAGTTTTTCTGTTGAAATCCTGATGACAAAGAGTGGAACTGAGACTAAAATGCTCTTCCTCCACTGTACCTACTAACTTTCATTCTATCTACAAAGGGTAGATGGATTAGAAGGGAGGTTGAGGCATTAAATAACCCCAAATTAGGCAGGTATTAAAAAGACCAAACCCTACAGGTGGCACCCAACATGGTATGCCAAAATGTTAAAGTTTTTAAAATTCAAGTAATTTATTCAGATTACATCTCAATTGTTATCCTCTCACTTGTATCTTCCTATTTCTCTCTTCTTCCCTATTTCACCCTATTCCCCTCCCCTAGGTTGGTTTCTTGAAACAGTATTTCTATATGTAGCCTAAGCTGCCCTGGATTTGCTTTGTAGACCATATGAGCATCAAATTCACACTGATCTGCCTGCTTCTGTCTCTGGGTGCTGGGATTAAAGTTGTGTTCCACTTTAGTTTTTTTTTTTTTAATCACTTAATGAATAATTTTACGAATAAAAGATTTTCTGGCATCCATAATACATTTAGTACATTTCTTCTTAATGATATTGCCACTGATTCTATTCTTTTGCCATGATAAGAATGATAAAAGGATAATCTTTATAATAAAATATGTCATATTATATTTAATAATATCATCTTTACATGCATAGCTTTTGTATAAAATTGGACTAAAATGTAATTATTCTTATGAATTTTAATCAGTAAATAAAAATTAAATCATGATAATTAGGTATAGCAAATCTACACACATGAAAATTTACACTGATTGTACAAAAATTAATTTTTTATTCAGCCTATCTATCCATGTAAATAGAATTCTGAATTTAGCTTTAAATTAGAGCCAATGTTACAGGAACTCTTTACTATTGAAAATTTAAAATGTCTTTATGTAAGCAATGAATCTATGTATTGTTATGCCATTTGACTATAAATTTATTTGATTTTTTACATCCTTAATTCCACTAACAACTTCCAAAAGTATTCATTCTCACCAGAATAAAAAAGGCATAATATAAAATGCTTTTATTTGTGGCATGATATACTTTTCATTTTTTACACCCTACTGCATGAACCATACATTCTAAAATTCCTTTTATTTTTATTTTTGGACTAGACTGACTTTTGTTAATAAAGAGTTGAAAATCTATTTTAAAGAACACAACACCATCTAGAGACCTCAAATTCTGTCTTCATAGGATAAGGAGAAGTTTGAAATAAACCAGCATCTGTCTCCACTGCTATAACTGTTCAAACCCCTGTATAAACTTGTTCTGTGAATTTAAAAATTGCAAAACTTTACATCTATTCATTCACATGGAGTTTTGAAGTCCAATTCCATGCCTATTTTGACAGTCCAAAAGTCACAACTGTAAAATGATGCCATATTGTTAGTGTATTTTCAGATATGGCAGAGGGATGTAAAGGTTTATGGAAGAAACACAGGTAGGACTTGGGCTACAAGTCTACACTTTCATGTATATCAAGTCAACAATCAAGTTCTTGAAAGAAATAATAAAAGTATGTGTTAAAATACATTCCAACGGGAAAGTAAAAACAAAGACTTAAATACTTAAAATTAAAAATTTTAAAAAAGTAAATTAAATAAAACAGAAAAGAAAATGATAATCTTAATAAATTATTTGAATGTCTAATAAATTTAATATACCATGAAATTTGATATATAAGAGTAAAACGAAATAAGTGAATATTAGAGTTTAATAAAGAGACAAAGTACTTGAACAAATTCAAGATCATACAAAATATTAAAAATAGTAAAAAATATTTTTCCATTACTATATTTTTGGAGATTATAATTTAATTACATTTTTCTTCCATGTTCCTCTCTCAAAACTTTTCCATTTGTACTTCTCATCTTCATCAAACTCATGTTCTGTTTTTAAAAAACTAATTATTATTACATGAATAAAAGTGTATATATGTATACACATATACATGTATATACACATACATATGTATATACATATATATTTCTAAACATAACTTCAGGTCATATAATGCTAGTTGTTTCTATGGATTTAGGGCAAATAACTTGACATTGGACAACCGTGATCTTATCCATAGTTCTTTATCAGGTGTGTGGCCTCATGATGTTTTCTCCAACCAGATTTGCATGTTCATTGGTACCGTCCTTGTTCAGCTCACATTTGGACAGTCATATTGGTGAGATTTTGTACAAAACAATTTTAACTTACCATTCTATGTTGAGGCAAGTAGTCTATCACAGGTTCAGCTAGATATATTTCTCTTTTAAAAAAATTTGTTGTTTATTGAGAATATATTTTCTTAATTATAATTTCCCCTGCCTCTACTCCTCCCAGTTTCTTACCACCTTCCCTTCCTTCTATATTCACCTGTTTTCTGTCTCTTATTCAAAAACAGCATATTGTATTTAGGCACTGTAACCCAAGAGAATGGAGAGTCACAAAAGAAGGAACAAGAGTCAGAGTCCCACTCTTTCACAAAACGAGGAGGCCAATAAAAATAGTATTCTAATGGCTGTAATATATACATATACAAAGGACCTGGTATAGATCCATGTGGTTCCTGTGCTGTTGGTTTAAATAACTTGTAAGTTCATATGCACCTTCCTTAGGTCATTAAGAGGGCCTTGGTCTCCTAGTGTCCTGCATTTTCTCCAGCTCTTACATGCTTCATGAGATTCCCTAAAATCTAAGGGCAAATATATGATGCAGACTTCCTATTTAAATTCTCTCAGCAGAATGTCTTTGAACAGTTTCTTTATCTGTTCACTTTTGCTGTCAGAGGAAAGGAGCTCCTTTAGTGATAAATCTAGGATTATAACAGAATATTATTGAGAATCATGTTATTGCTACCCTTTTTGGCAAGTAGTGCTTGGTTTTACCACAGGTCTCTGGGTTAACTAGTCTGGTTCTTCATTACATTAGCACCTTCACAGATTCCAAATAGTGTTCCCTATGCTAAGTTTCCAAAATCTCCTAGAAGCCTGTGTATTTCATTCATTTTTTTTCTATGTTCTTTTGCTCTAACACAGTTCAAACCCTACCTGACACCCTATCCCTCTATTCTCATAAGCTAATTTTCAGGTATAAAATCTATTGTATTCTTCTCGCCGGGGAGATATATGTGTACCACCTAGATCCCCATATTTTACCTAACATTTTTTAGTCTACATATTGTAGTTTTGTTATCATAATTTTGTAATTATGTACATGAACTTATAAGCAAATATACACCATATTTATTTGGGGAGGGCATGTGTTTTCCCTCACCTAGGAAAATTTTAATTTAGAAGTATTCTTCTATATTAATTTTGACCATCACCATTTGTTAAAAGTGCTATCTTTTTTCCAGTGTGTATTGCTGCTTTCTTCATCAACAGTCTGGAGTTCATATGTATCTGGGTTTATTTATGGATATTCATTTGATTATTTTTTATCCAGTGTGTATGTTTATATGCCAAGAATGTGCAGTTTTAGTATAATTATATAGTACAACATAAAATCAGGAATGGTGAGGAGTTCAGCAGTTCTTTTATTTTTTTATGATTATTTTAGCTAACCTGAGGATTTTATTATTCTATATGAAGTTAATATTTGTTCTATAAAGTCTGTAAATAATAGTGTTTTAATTTTGAGTGGGGTCTAGCACCCTGGCCTTTGCTCTTACTGCCCTCAACCCCTGTGTTCTGACAAAGGTTTGAATGCCTGTGCACAACACAGACACTGCATATACACATGACATCCAATGTCTAAGGCCGGACAGAATTTTCCAGAGTGTAAACTGATGAAAATACCTGTTCTTTCCCTTCCATGACACGTTTCTCAACATTAATACATATCCCACTTTGTCATTGCTCCAAAGGTGATAGGACTTGAGAGAATGGAGCAAATGAATGAAGTTGACTGAAGTCTTATAAAATAATCAGCTTTATTTATAGCATGAGACCATTTATGCATTGAGAGTTAAGAACTCTCAAATAGGAGTAAAGTTCAAATGTGTTCAAGCTGTAAACATTGTGAATAACAACAGCAAACAGCTGAAACAAACCCAATGCTATTTGTTACACCTGGGAAGAACATGAAAACATATTCCAAGAATAACCTTCTGTCTTGAAGAAACTAGTATCACAAGACTTTTTCAGTTTCCTTGGTGTGTTCTCACAAGCATTCATAATTCTTGTCTTACAACTCCATTTCTGGACATTGATCTCTTTCATATGTACATCCTGTTTGTCAGACTACTGTTCTGAATCAAGCTGTCACATTTCCACTGAAGCTATACTAAAACTTCAGTTTCAATATACCTCTGCATCCTGGGCTCTGTTCAAGCTTCCCCTGTGCCTGTCAGACTCAAAGGTAACAAAAGTAGTCCAAATGTTCAGATCACTCTGGAAGTATAAAATCATATGAAATATTACTACACAATTAAAATATGTTAAATGAGACAGAAACATCCAAATTCTAAGGAGAATAAAGAGCTGTGCAATCCCCAAAAATTACGGAAAAGAAACAAGTAGAAATGACAAAGTCAATGTAATACTTGAAAACTGAAATCAATAGAGAAAGAAAACTTGAAGAAATCTCAAACAAAAATAAATGTAGAATTGGAAAAATATTAACACCTGAGAAGAAACTCAAGGGAAAGTCTTATCCGGTATGTTATTCTAATAATGAGAATCAAGCAGAAAACTGAATGTTATGTAATAAAGATACAGAGAGAATCAATCTTTTAAATGTAGGATATCATAAAAAGCTCAAGTCTTTTAATATAGGAATATAGAGGAAAAATATTAGGTAAATGGCATAGTATAGATCTTCAACATAGTAGAAAAGAAAACATCCACAAACCTGGGAAACACGTATCCACATGGATAAAAGTAGTTTACAGGACACCAAATAGACAAGGAGAGAAACTAGAAAACAAAATCCCCTTTAGTAGTAGCTGATTTCAGAACCATGCTTACTCTAAGAAATAACCCATCTGAACAAAAGATAGTTAACAGAGAAACATTCACATTATATGACTCTGTATAACATTCATTCATATTATATATATACAGAATATTTCATCTTAAAGAATATAATTTATACACAGCACCATATAAAATATTCTCAAAAAAGTTCAAATCCTGAGACACATAACAAAATAGAGAAAAGAGATTGTATGAAAAAACCTCTAGTCTCTGAGGAAAGAAATTGAAGATGATATCAGAAGATGGAAAGATCTCCATGTTCTTGGATCCCTAGGATTAACATAGTAAAACGGACATCTTATAAAAAGCGATCTATAGATTCAATGTAATTCCCATAAAAATGTCACACACTTAAAAACAAATTTCAACTTCATTTAGAAGAACAAATATCCCCAAATATCTAATATAATCCTATACAAGAAAAGATCTTATGGTTGCACATCTACCACTGATCTCATGAATTACAATAGAGCACCAGTAATGAAAACTGCATGATACTGGCAAAGAAACAGGGAAATGGATAAATGGAATAGAATCGAAGACCCAGAAAAATAAAACCACACACCTAGGGACACTATGTTCATAGAAACTTTATTCATAATAGCCATAATCCAGAAACAAGTAGATGTCTCTCACCTGAAGAATGGATTAAAAAAAAAAGCTGTGGTACATTTACTCAGCTATTAAAAACAAACTAGATTGAACAAACTGGATGAAACTAGAAAAGCTCATTCTGAGTGAGGGAACCTAGACTCAGAAAGACAGGCATATTATACAGTCACTAAAAGTGAATGTTAGCCAAATAATACAGAATAACCACATTACAATACACAAACATAAAGAAACTAATAAATAGGACCATAGGGAGAATGCTTAATTCTCATTCTGAAGAAGAAACAGAATAGACATAAGAAGCAGGTAAAGAAAAGGAATTGGAAGTGAGTTTAACATATAGGTCTTCTGAAAGACTCTAACTAGAGCAGATGTTGAGAAATACAGCCAAACGCCGGGATAGACACTATCGGTTCTTGTTCAAGAATTGGGGAGTAGAAGGACCTGGAGGTGTTGCGAGATCTACAAGAAGACCAATGGAGCCAATTAATCAGAGCAGTGGGGGGGGTGATGCAGAGACTGATGCACTAACCAATGACCATGTATGATGTGCACCTAGACTCTATGGTCAGATGCAGTAGATAGGTAGAACAGTCTCCTTATGTGTCCCATAATAAGAGGAATAAGGACTACTTCTGACTGGGACTCTGGGCCCCACACATGGATCTCTTCTCCCTGGCAAGGCATCTTTGCCAGGTCACAATGAAGAGGATACAGGCAGTCCAGATGAGACTTGGTAGGTTGTGGTACCATGTTAGGGGAGGAGGACTCCCCTTTCTGAGGTCTAGGGGAAGGAGTTTGGGTGGGACCAGAAGTTTACAAGGTGGGGTTAAAATCAGGATGAAAAATGAACCAATTAAAAATTAAAAAGGAGATTTAAGAACTTCATGTATCCTACTTGACCATAATTCAATGAAATTTAAACTTTTCAGAAAACAGAACATTAGTAAGTACATAAATTCATGGAGAGTTAAAATACTCATTATTGAATGATGAATGGATCAAAGAGGAAACCCAGAAAAAATCCATAACTAAATGAAAATGAAAATGCAGTACAACAAAACCTATGGAATATATTAAAAACAGCCTTATCACAGAAATTTATTGCTTTATGTTCCTATTTAAAATCAAAATGAGGACAAATAAATGACTACTGATATAACTTAAAATTAGGAAAAACAATTAAAAATTATCAGTAAATCCAGTAGATGATAAGAAATTGTTTAAAATCATAAAGCAACAGACTCTTTGCCCAACTAACCCCCAAAAGAAAGCAGAATCAGCAGAACCCGAAATGAAGAGGTAAAAATTATAAAACACCACAACCATTCAAAAACTTATAAAGGAATATTTTACAACTGAACTTCATTATTTGGGGAAAATATGAAATAAATGAATGAATTTATATACCGTATTTTCAGACCATAAGTCTCATGTTTTCTCTCCAAAAGTGTGGCGGGGGAATAGGGAGCACTTTAAGATCCGATTGCTGGTGATTTTGTTTTGTTTTTATTTTTGACCAAGCCTTTACTTTTATTAATTAAAATAGTTGCATATTTATTTTGATATGTGCCTTCAACACTTCCAAAACGATTTTCTGCTCTTCAATAAGGAAAGTCTTCTTGATCCTGATGTAGACACACTTGGCACAATTGGAACCACCATAGACGCTGATGACGTATTTATTTGTCTTACACAATCTCATAAAGACTTTGGGCCTCACAACATGAAAAATCCTCTAGCAGTCTGCCTGGGTACACACTGCATGCAGATTTAGATGCTTTCCCAACTGTCTTGGTTTACAAGAAAACAATCTTCTTGCCAGGAATTTGAGACAGCCTAGTTTTGTTAGACACTCTATTAAAAGAGAGCATATGACAGTATGTCAAATGCTGGACCGTACGACTGCCACTTTGAAGGCATTGCAACCACAGAGGGATTTCTGTAGCTAAGAGCATAGGACATGCCTGCCGCACACCTTTTCTTGCTCCTCATCCTCATGCCAGTTAGTGCACTGTCTACCAGTATTTCCTGCCAGCCTAACTCCTTGATTGGCTGTGGAACATAGACAGGAGAAACTCAGAACACCGATTTCTGATTTTATTGTTTTTTGTTTTATGTTTTTTTACTGCTCTAAAAGATGGGTTTGTCTTATAGTCAGGTACATTTTATGGTCCCAGAAATATGGTATTCATACAGAAGAGTAAATTTAACTTAAAAATGCTCAACAATCTAAACATACCCACAACAAACACTAGGATTGGTATAGTAACAAAAGTCCCCTGAACACACACACACACATACACACATACACACACACACACACACACACACACACACACACACACAGAGAGAGAGAGAGAGAGAGAGAGAGAGAGAGAGAGAGAGAGAGAAATCTTAAAAGCATAATTCTTTCAGTTTACTAGGATCTACATCCACTCCATATTCAATAATTCCAAACAAGCAAGCGAGCAAACATCAAATGACAAGTATAACAAAACATGAAGATTTACCCTCCATATCTTTCTAGGAAGCCAGAGTACTATAATACCAAAGCCAGGAAAAGTTATAACACACATAAAACTGTAGGACAAGTATCTCTGATGTGCGTAGGTTAAAAAAGTCCTCTACAAAATATCTTTAATTCTCATACAAGCATATATCAAAAAATATTGACCATGACCAGGTTGTAGAGTTGTATGGATGCCCAGCTCTCAAACTATCCACAACAACAAATGTAATAAATCAGAGAAATGGACATTAGGAGAAAAATTACATGATTATCTCAATGAATACATAAAACGTCTTTGACTACATCCAACATTCTTCTGAATCAAAACCCTGAAGGGTGCAGTATTGGAGGGAACATAATTCAAGTGGAGCAATAATGCAAGCTAATAAAATAAATGATTAAAAATAGTGGAAAATGGTTAAAGCATGCCTACTTGAAGATGTTATTTATTATACACATGTAATCCCAAATATTATATGAGAAAATTCGTAGAAATGATCTCCAATGTTTACAAAGACTTCTTCACTAGATATTCATTTCTGAACAGATAAAAAATCAACTTGTAAAAAATACATACATATATACACACATACCAAGATACATACATACATATAATCATCATACATACATGATGCATACATACATATTTTTATACATAGCATTATATATAGAGGTAAAATATTACGATAAGTATATATTATGAAATTTGAATAAAACTATGTGATACACAAATAAAACACCACACACACACACACACAAACACACACACACACACACACACAGAGAGAGAGAGAGAGAGAGAGAGAGAGAGAGATAGAGACAGAGACAGAGACAGAGAATATCTCAAATCAAAAGAATAATGTGCGAGAGATGACAACTTCACATCTTAATACATAAAAATAGCACAATACTGGCACATAAACAGACATTTAAACCAGTAAAGCATGATTGAAGACTTAAATACAAGTACATGTAACTACAGTCATATAATATTTGATCATGATGTCACAAATATACACTGAAGAAAGGCACCTACTTCAACAAATGGTTCTTTGTAGCTTGTATGTTTACATGTTGATCACCAAAGACTAAAAAATAAAACCTAAACTACTAAAACTGCTGGAAGAAAAATAAGCAGTACACTATGTATTATAGGTCTATGAAATAACTTTCTTGATAATTCTAAAATTAAAATAGAAAAATTTAGAAAATTTTATTGTAATTCTGAAATATATTTATTTAATAATTAGGACCAATAATTGAAAGTAGGGCTTGATAAACTAAAACAAATTTCTGCATAGATGATTAAGCAATAAATATGGTGAAGATAATCTATAGAATATGAAGGATTTTGCCACCTATTCCTTTGACAACAAATTAGTAGTTAAAATGTTTCTAAAAACTCAAAAAACAAAAAAGACATAAAAAGGACCAAACAAAAAGTAAAATGTATAAATCAGTGCACTGAACCATCAAGACAAGAAAAGCAGTAGCTAAACATTATCTCAAAAATGCTTATCATCTGTAGGAATTAGGGAAAAGCATATCAAAGCAACTCCTCAGAAATTTGATTTTTAACACACAATGGTATACTCTAACAGACCAACTTACAACAAATACAGTAGAATTTGTGGGGAAAGAGAATACCAGTTCACTGTTGGTGGTATGATAACTTCTTCAGCCACTTTGGAAATCAATATAAAGACCTTTAGAATAAAACATACTACATCTTAGATATTTACTTAGCATACTCACTTCTGCTCTGTTCAGACACACACAAAATTAAAAACAACTAAAGCATCTATTTACACATATCAAAATGTATTACATATAAATAAGAATATAATTCAGCTTTAAAAATAAATAAAATTGCTAAATTTGAATATGAATAAACAGTACTAGAAAATACTATATTGAGTAAGGTAACCCAGACACAGAAAGACCAATATCACACCTTTAGTTCTAGTTCCAAGTCCCGTATGTGAGTATACAACCTGAAGTTACCACAGAATCCAGCAAAGTAAAAAGAGTTTTGTTTGATCACTGCCCAATGAAATATGATTCACATGACATGCAGGAGAAAATTATAAAATAGATGAACTTTAATTATGAAGGGAAAAGGTGAAGGAAGAGGGAGTAAGAATTTCTAAAACCTCATTATAAATCATGATTATTGCTGAAATTTCAGAAAATAAACATAATTCTATCTATCTATCTATCTGTCTGTCTGTCTGTCTGTCTGTCTGTCTATCTATCTATCTACATATGTAGACATATAGTTAGAATGAATTTTTTCTTCCATGCTGGCAAAGTGTTCCCCATGAACCATAGATTATTTGAGAGATATCTCAATTCTAGGTATGAGAAATGTTATTTTGAAATGATTTTAAGGGGACTACAATATACTTCAAAATACAATAAGCTATTTTTGCCCTTGCTTGTCCCTCTGAGGATGAAGATAAGTCTCTATTGATGAAGATAACATATGGTTTTTACTCAAGACTTGGAGCATCTGACCTAACTCTGACTCCTAAGTCTTTATTCAAAAGATTAGCTTTCATAATATCAAACAGCTTCAAGGGTGAGAAGCAAAAATCCTTTCCAAAAAAAAAAAACTTTATTAAACTATGGTACCTTTGAACATACATACAACATACAATATGGTATGTTAAGCCCAAGAATTTTAATAGTAGCACACTTACTAACAGTTTTCAAATTGTACTTAAGGTCTAACTGACAAAAAGTAAATTATATCTGATAAGGTATGCTTAGCGAAAAATCAGATATTAGTGAAGTCATATCTGTGTAAAGAGAACCTACAACTACTACTTTACATTATCATCATAGTTTAAAAATGCTTCCTAAGTATTTATTTTTATATTCACAATTAAATATAAGCATCACCTCGTATTAAAGACTTTTATTTTGCTCAAGAGATGGACACCATTAAATAAAACCACAACCCTAAAAATGAAGAGAACAAAAGATTGTGTGGTGCCATTTCAATAGATACATTTACAACAACACTCTTTACCTAGGCTCAACAAACATTGTGGAATAGGGTTTAAAAATCAGAATAGTAGCTAGAGGAAGAGGAAATCTGAGGGATTGAACGTACTAGACATCTCCCTTAAAGCTGAATATAATGTCTGCATAAACAAGATATGGAAATGTACAGTACTGATAGACTAGTTAACATAAAAGAAAATTTCAGATCCAGAATTCTAAAAAAATTACAAGCAACTAAGAAATATTGAAAGCAGAGAAAAAATATGTGGTGTTTATATGTGTGTGATGTATGCATGTATATATGTGTATAAATATTTTATATAAATATATGTATTAAAACAAAGGAGAACATGCATGAGATTGAATGTGAAAAAAGCAAGGGGTTGTTTAACAGAGGAAAAGGAAGGAGAAAATTGATATAACCATATCTCATATCTTACTTTTAAATCTATGTGAACATGAATTGA
Organism: Acomys percivali; assembly: GCA_907169655.1. Taxonomy (NCBI): domain Eukaryota; kingdom Metazoa; phylum Chordata; class Mammalia; order Rodentia; family Muridae; genus Acomys; species Acomys percivali. Next base: position 62,051,317 of record OU015750.1, read on the forward strand.
AAGGGTAGGTGGCCAATACATTTTACTTAGTGTTGTTGATATTACATAATCTGGGTCATATACTGGAGCATATAAGCAATAAGGTTATATATGGCAATATTTCACCATATACATGTGTGAAATTCATGAAAAATAAAAGTGCAATTCAGAAGGAAATGTGCCTGAACATCATCATTAATAGAACATACTTACTAATAACTATGATTAAAAGGAAGCATTTATGTTGAAATAATTATATGTTCCAAAGTTATGGAGTGTTGGTTAGGGCCTTAGCTCAGTGGTAGAGGTCATGGATAGGCAAGTACAGGATCCTGTGCTTGGCTAATCTCTAGAAAAGTTATTAAGTTTTTCTATTTTTCATCATTTGTGTCTGTATTAAAAGATATAAGCAACAGCAAATGAATGAATTTACTTATACAACTAAAATATTAGCAGTATATAGTTTGACATTTTGCTTAGTTACACTCAATAATAATTTTCATGTGCTTCACTATTATAAGAATTCACACATATCCTTATATTTTAGAGTGAAAGCTAAAAAGGTTCCTTACATTATTCTACCAGAATATTAATATATTTGTTGGGAGGTCTTCTTCCTTGGACAATATGTAGTACTTACTACAATGAACTAGAAAGTGATTTTGTAAGTTCTACTGTGAATTTTAAATACAATATTTGACAAGAGTTACATTTACACGTGTGTGAATTCATGTTGTAAATACCATTTATGGTATACACATGTGCCATAAAGCTGTATAAAATTCTAAGATTACTTGCTGCTCTGGAGCTAATGAAATCCCTGAAGTCATATAAAAGAAAATATATTCTGTTTAGATACAGTCTATTTTTATTTTTTATTTTATCTTTAATATGTTGTGATCTTTTTTCTTACAACAGTGATGAAATTAGTTTGGCTGATGTTGTCTGAATGATTCTAAATTAACATTAGTTATTAACTTGCCAAGGCTTATTTTGAAGATTGATTTACAAGTGATGAAGAATTATTAGAGAAAAAAGTTAAATGTATATGTTATTAAAGTGAAAGACAGGGAAGGAAACAATGTACAAAAACAAACCTGGCATCTGAAGTCTGTCATAATCCTGTGAGGGTGAGATTTTAGAGAACAGATCCTGACCATTGTGGACTGAAATCAGGGTGGCCCTGGTAAGGTGAGTATTTTGAGGACAAATGGGCTCTCTCCGATGATGTACTTTTCCACAGGATTTTGTTGACAGCCAGCATTCCAAAAATATATATATATTGACAATGTAAAGGTGCAATCTTCAGAACCCAGGATGAGGACGTGATGCCTGTCTAGGATTTGCAAAGAACAAATGCTTCCACCGGTATCTAACTTAGCATTTAAATCTTAATTTGAAAAATAACTGTGGACAGATAATGATGGAAATATTTGAGTTATACTTCTTAAAAAATCCATTCTGCGTATTTAATTTTTCTTAATTAACTTGAAATATCACTTTTCTTGCCATTTTTCATAAATAAGGGCTTAAGGCTTGTTTGCTTTTTTTCATTACACTGATCAAAATATTTGCTTCTCAATGTAATTATTCATAAAATACTTTCCCAGTTTGGAAAAGGCTACACAGAGTATTCATTGCACTCTAATTTAAGTTTAAAGGAAATTATATATTTTGGTACAGAATAATTAGATATTATCTTCCCCTTTTATCTCCCTTGGGATTCAGAAATTTTTCCTATTATATATTTTGGGTCATCACATACATTTTCCATTCACATATGTATGTATATATGCACACATGCACATACTTATTTATTAATATATTAATTTATGGCGCTCATGGACCATGCCTCTAGGGGAACTGGCATGGAAATGTTGAAATATACCATATTCAGACTCTGGAAATATCAAAATTGAGATTTACAATTTTATCCTGATTACAGAAGGTATAGGACAAAGCTCTTTTTGTGCCTATATCAGGAGCATGTGACTCAACTCTAAGGTGGGTACAGGTGATCTCAGTCAAGTAAGCTTCTCTCTTGTTATTTTCCCCATGCCAATAGAGCATCCTCAGCATACTACTCCCAGCCAACTAAGCACATTTGCCCATCCCTCCCCTCAGCCCATGGTATGTAATGTTCTTGTTCATGAAATGAAGCGTGCCATCTATTACATCAAAGATTGTCTAAAACTTTCTGTTTATTCTGGACTATAGCACTGAGAAAAGAAGGGATATATTCTCTCTGAAGAATCCATCACTGGATACCCAGACTTGATTGTAGGACAGGATGTTATCATGGCACTGCCATGACCATCTTAAAGGCTTGCCTGTTTACCTACGGCATCTGATGTTCATGGGAAAGTTAGCACAGATAGATTCTTCAATTTTTTATGCCATTCTGCTTGCCACAGTAACCATCGGCCCCGAGCTGTCGCTTTTCCTGAGTAGCCATTCGGCTCAGCTCTAAGGCCCAAGCTCCAGATGTAAGCAGGTCAGGTGCAGGAGCACTATGTTCATTCCCCACCATCTGCCACAGTGTGCCACTAAGGAGGCAATTCAGTCCAGGAGGTGTAACACTGCTGTTCCCAAAACAGCTGCTCCATTAGCACTAATCAGGTTGAGCTTCCCCTGTGGCTTGTCTCAGCTTTGGATCCCTGAGATTCCATTGCAATAACTCTTTGCTATGGAGAAAGTTTTTCTCCCTCATCTTCAGCTAGACAGGAAATCCAATGATAGGGAACTCATTCTGTGCTCCACCTTTCCTCACCAGGAGACAATAGTCCTGAGGGAATTGGAACTCTTGGACTTACTATTATCCCTTTTCTACCTGGAGACCTTCCAGCAGAGAAACATGAACTTCCAGCTCAGTGCCTGGCTTTGGTCCTGGCAATACTAGCAAAACAAAACCATATATGTATATTCTATGTCTATTTTTCTAGTTGCATTTCTAGTGTACATTTTTATAAATTTATATTTTTGTCTATATTCACATTGTATACACACACTTTGGTATATGTTTATGTAAATGTATCTCTGTGTGTGCATGTATGTATGTCTACCTCTACTTGTAAAGACATGAATTTACACCTGTACATTAGCTATATGTCATATAGTTAATTCCAATCAATACTGCCTATATAAAGATAGCTGTGTTTACAAATATTAACTACTCTTCCAGATTACACAGGCTCAAGTCTCAGCAACCACATGCAGCCTGTCATTTGTAACTCAGGGCTCAAGGCACCTTCTACTGACCTGTGCAGTTATAGTAAGTGTGACCTAGGTATAATATGTTCAAACTGCCCATGAACATTAAAAATAAAGAAATAATGAAAATCAACAAATAAATAATAAAAAGATTTAAATGCCTACAAACTTTATTTATAGAATTTTAATATCAACTCCTAAAATTGTTCCCATTTATTAAGTTTTCATCCAATCTAACAAACAAACAAACAAACAAACAAACAACAACAACAACAACAACAACAACAAAAAACCAGTGTGATGTCCTGGGACTTCATATAAAAGAAAGCATAATAAATTTATTTTCAGAACTTAGAATGAAACCCTGATCCTCAGAAGAGACATTTTGTTTCTATAAATAATATCTCAAATTAATAAAATAAGTAAATAAAATAAATACAATATGGTACAATAGTGAGACATTGTGAGGCTTGTGTACATTTTATGTGACCCTTCCAATGAATCCATCATTACACTTACTTACAGGATCACTGTAAAAGTCAAGAGAAGAGAGTGTAACTATTACTAACAAAAAATGAAATTTTTACTATTTACAGGTGACATAACCCCTTATATAAAAGTCACTAACAATTCCATCAGATATTTTTTAGAAATTACAATCACTTTCTGAAATTTAGCAAGACATATGTGTAGACATACGTTTATTGTATAATTCAAATGCTAATTTATATACTCCCCTATATGGTTGTAATTTTTTTCTTAGTTTTTTTGTTTCAGTTTTGTGTAACACTATTCCCCATTGTCTCCTGATATGAAAATAAAGCAGTTTACAGCCAGTTACTGAGCAAGGGAGATAATAAGGTTGGAGTTCCTGCCAGTCAGGAAAGGAATAGTTCAAAGAGAAAGGAGGGCATTCACCAATAGAAGTCCAATATGATCAGAAGAAAGTGGAGCATGAAAGATACAACGTGTAAGTATTGCTTTGGATGAATGCTGGTAAGAAGCCAAATTAGCTTAGAGTGTTAAGAACAGATTAATAGCTGTTCAATTCTTGTGCTGTGAAGTTTGTTTGAATCATATAATAGAGTCTCAATTATTTGTTTAATAGCCATGCTAAGAGAGAAATTGCAAAATAGATCAATATGTAAAAATAATTAGTACATATATCTTTGAAATTTATTTTAGAGCTTTTTAACTTTCTTTGTCAGGTTTCATTGTATGTATTCATTTGAAGCACATGTGAGTGAGATTTTTTTTTTTTTTTGCCTAATATTGTGAACATGTTCATTGTTGCTATATAGAAATGCTACTGATTTTTTTTGATAGCACATAGAAATGAAATCCACATGTATGCCAAATCATATGTGGTGGAAAGTTAGTTTCTTCAGATAATTTCTATCCGGAAAACTAGATATATACATGTGGAAGAATGAAATAGTTTTTTTTTTAAATTTTACTCTCATTCAAATTCAATAAAAAATAAATTGAAATTTTGTTTGAAATTTTTATTTACTATTTTTTGTACATTAAGCTTTCTTCATATTCTTTCCCATTCCCCAACTTCTTCCATATCCTTCCTACTTCGCTACCCACCCAAATTCATTTCTCTCCCTCCAACTCTCTCTCAAACAAAACTAAACTAAAAGGAAAGCCATAAGACAAGTAATATCTGTAAAACACTTTACTAGGGATGCTACAGTTACTACATTTTGCTAGATACAGGGAATCCATAGCCAATACACTTTGCTAGACCACAGAGTACACAGCAACAAAAGAACTGAACTTTCACCATACAGAGACAATACCAGATATTTAAACCAAGAAAAATTTCAAATGCCTAGATTCTGGCAAAAAAAGGATGTTAAATAAATTGATCAATGCAATACAATGTAATGTAGGACCTGAAACAGAGGGAAATGTCAAGATATAGACAAAGCTGATGACTTTATGGAAAAAGTATCTAGTCATACAGAAAAGGAACCAAGATCTAGAAATAAAATTGAAAGGCTCCTGGGTCACAAAATAAATAATAAGTAAAGCATATAAAGTATGGAATCTGAGCTTAACTTTGCTTACATGAGATTAATATTTATAATTTATATTAATATTTACAATCTATAACTGAAGACAGAAAAGCTCAATTAACTCAGTTCAGAAGTAGCATAATAAAATGTACAGAATTTTCAAGCTCACTGGTGTACTACAAATTATTTAATGTAGAAGGATTTTTATCCAGAAACATGTCTATTCTGGTAGGGGATCACAAACAAATACCTACTTTTGTTAGATCTGGATAGACAGGGATTCCATTAGTAGAGACATTTAATCTCTCTGACTGGAATATACACCCTTAATCCCTCTGGAAGGCATATAGAAACAACACACTCTTCATTCCCATGGTTGAAATACAGGCATGCCTATAGTACACATATTTCATCCCAAACAATATAATCTAATTTAGGGACAAATTGAGAAATCAGAGAACAACTGGACAGAAGGACCAAGAGATAGGAAATGCCCAACTCCAATGACAACAAACAGGAAAGAAAGGTCACACTTTTTATTAATTTATTCAGATTACATCTCAAGTGTTATACCATCACTTGTATCCTCCTGGTCCTCCCTCCCTCTTTACCACTTTCAACCTATTCCCCTCCCCTAGGTCTATGACCAAGGGGGACCTCCTTCCCCACTATGTGGCCATAGGCTCTCAAGTCTCATCTTGGTAGCCTGCATATTCTTTCTCTGAGTGCCATCAGGCCTCCTTACCACAGGGAAGTGGTCAAATATGGGACTTCAGAGTTTATGTCAGAGTCAGTACCCACTCTCCACTCAGCTGTGGAGAATGTCCTCTCCATTGCCTAGATCATGGTAGGGGTTTGATCTTTACTGCTTGTATTGTCCTTGGTTTGTGCAGTAGTTTAAGCAGACCCCCCTGACCACAGATCCACCCATCATGATGTTCTTTCTGTAGGTTTCTAGGTCACTCTGGCTCCTGCTATTTACTTATTCTCCTATAATTCTCTTACCAAGAGTCAGAATAGGATGTCCTCACATCTACCCCAACCTCCTGGTTAGTGAAGATTTTAAGAGCACATACCTTTTGGCTAATATTCAATTATAAGTGATTATATATCAGGTGAGTCTTTCTGCTTCTGGGTTAACTCACTCAGTATGATCATTTCTAGGTCAATCCATTTTTTCAGAAAATTCAGAATTTTCTTGTTTTTAATAGCTGAGTAGTATTCCATGGTGTAAATGTTCTAGTTTGTTTTTCCATTCTTCAACTGAGGGACATTTAAGCTGTTTCCAGATTCTGGCTATTATGAATAAGGCTGCTATGAACACGTTTGAGGGTATGTTCCTGTTGTGTAGTCGGTCATCTTCTGGGTATATTCCACATACGATAGTATATATAATCAACCCCCAAAATTCCCCAAGAAAACTCCTACAGCTGAGAAGTGACTTAAGAGCAGTGCAAATATAATAGAGAGAAGAAGAGTACATTGCAGGAATAGATTAGAGTTTGTGGAGTCAGTACAGTTCTGAGCCCTTCAGTTGAGTTTTCTGCAGGTAGTTTGGTGCAATACACTTTCTGGATTTCAGAGACAGTTTTTCCAAGAAAATCAATTCAGTGAGAAGAGAGGTGAATAAAATTTGAATCAGTCAGCTTACAGAGAAGTTGTGCCAAAATATCTGAATTGAGCCAGCCAGCCAGTGGTCAGAATGTATTGGAAAAGGTTATTTTATTCAAGTCTCAGAAGCTGAAAACATTCTAGGCCGGGGTTAGCAGATGGAGGCTGGAAGCTAAAGCTTTAAATATTCTAGGCTAACAGATGATTAGATTTTATGAAGGGTAGAATCTTCTTGGCCTATGCCAATGTTAATTAGATTGAAATGTTCTTGGATCATCCCAAGCCCTGTATTAGTAAAGCTTGAGTACGGGCCTTATCTCATCTCATCATCTGAAGAAATAAACACAACATTTACCATTAAGATATATATTGATTTACATCAGAATTTTAGTCACACCAAGATAGAAAAGATGTTTTATTCAAGGCTGCCAAATACAAATAACCAAAACACTAACAATGTAATACTTATATAATTCTTGATTGTTTCACGGTTTTTCTTGCTGTAAGTATAATATGTAATAATATAAATGTATATGTAAAACTTTAATAAAAAAGAAAAAGAAAAACAAACAAAAATAAAAATTCAGAAATGGTATTTGCTTTATTATATTATAAGATATAGATGATATAATAAATGTTAACATAAGCATACAATACTAGGTAGATATCAGATAAATGTCTCATGTAATGTTCAATGCCCTTAACCATAAAGTAATGAAAATTAAAATTACACTGATATCCCATATCTTTGTATGGAATATAAATATTTTCCATATAGAAAATATGTAGGAGGTAATATTGTATAAAATGGAACCATTATATATTTGTTATGCTTTAGATAAGTAATATCCTTATAGAACTATTTGAATAATTGGTTATCAGTTGAAAGTACTGTTTAGAGTACACAGGAGTATGCAGTTCTCTGGAGGCAATACATAACTAAGGGACTTTAAAGCCTCATGATATTGCCATTTTTCTATTTCACATTTACGTTTAGATATATATTTTTAAATATCTTCTGCTTGCTACCATACCTTGAAACCATGCCGGACTTTTGTTTTTCTGGTTTCATATAGTAAAATAAACTCTTTCTTCCTTTAGATAATATTAGGTATAGCATTATTACATCAACAGAAACTTCATTAATATATCACTTCTAGTAGAAATGTAAGCTGTATAGATATTATAAAAATTATACTTAAAATATTTTAATTAAAATTAATATGGATCCACCAATAAAATTAATGAGCTATGTCTAAAGAATGTTACTCACTATTCCATGTTATATATATGCACTAGTCATATTGATCAAATAATCATGGAATCTGGGAAGTTATCTTTTACGAGAAAATTTCTAAAAGTAAATAGAGTATATATATTAATATATTAAGTTATATATATTTATATATAATAGTTTTATTGATCATTGAAGCACAGTGTTTTGTCATTTATATGTAAATAGATGCATATGGAAATTTGAATATTAAGTTAAATAGGATACATGTTGAAAGATATTAATTTCTCTGATCTGTGATTTTATAGGTATATCATTTTATTTATATTCATGGGAAGAGGAATAAAAGGTGAATGGGATTGGTATAAGGGATTGATGGTAGAAGTTGGTGGAATGGGGGTATATATTATAAAAAGACATAATATATATTTTAAAAGCATTTAATGTGTTACTTATATGTCAATTCATTAATAATGGTTTCTTTCCAGGATAAAGGAAAAGTTTTTATACATAATCATGTGAAATAAATTATAAAACCCTCTAGGATAAATCAGCAAAACAAAAAAACATATTATTGAGTTTTTCACTGAAAGAATCAAAATGAGCATACCACAATACTACTTGTATATATGTGTTTATTAGTTCATGTATCTACATAAGCCAATATAATTAAACAGACAAGGTATTTATCAGTGAGAATGGTTAAAAGAAATGTATGTGTATGCGTGTGTACAAATATATAATTTATATGTACATATATAAATTAAACAAATATATTACAAATATAATTATTATATCCTGATAGATAGATAGGTAGATAGATAGATAGATAGATAGATAGATAGATAGATAGATAGATAGGGCCTAATATTCAGTTAAATGAGTGGGACTGAAAGACCTCATTCAAATTGAAATAATCTAGTTGCATGAAAACAAACATTAGAAAAGTTTTGTGACATAAAGAATATAGCTATAAAAATTGCATAGAAACCTGGCAAAAATTAGGAGTATTTCAGAAGAAGTTGCATTTCAGTGCCAGGTGATGGGGAACAAAGGGGATGTATAAATATGATTAAAGAAAATGAGAGCAATTATTTTATTTGGTGATACTTTAATAATAAAAATGTATTGAAAACAGATATATCTCAGGAAACAAGTGAATTTGGCATTCTTCTGCATTTGAAAAATCACAAACATGAATTGAATGCCCCTTGTACACAATGGTTATCACATAAAAAGATTCTCCACTGACTTCACTGCAAACACGTCAGCCATTGTGAGTATGTGGCATTTCATGAACATAGGGTTTGTTGTAATTCATATCAGAAAGAATTTTATTATAATCATTAAATAATTAGATTTTCCAAACTCTAAAAGAAAATTAAACATACCCTGATTAATATTTATCTACTCAGGAATTGATTAATTATAGCCAAATGCTTTTGTCAATCTACATTTAATATTTCTACCAAAATATATTTTATGATTAGTTGTCAGAATGATGGTATGTTGTCTTAATTATGAGCAATGGTAGTAATAATAAGGGTATTTTATGGATTAGTGTAATCAAATACTGCCTCTTTAAATCACTACTATTATTTTCCAATTTAAAAAATGTAAATGATGATGTTTCTAAGAGAGAAGGGAGTAAAATGAGTGTTGACAACAGATGGATCAGAAAATAGCAGATGGTTTATGTGCCGCTCTGTCATCTCAGTGTTTAAAATGCTTCACATTTGAAAACTTGGCCTCTGCTCTTATTCTGAATGCTGTTGGACAAATTCTCTCCCTAGGTTTTGCAGGGATTTTTTGGTTTGTTTGCTTCTATTGTTGTTTTCTTGGTGTTGTTACTATTCTTTTGACAACTTATATCCTTGACATTCTCTGATCATCTTGGTTCAGAAGTGACAACTCTCTTCTGTATTCATAAATTGCCATACCTCTTTCATGAACAAAGAAAAGGTCTTTTTAAAAATATCCTTTCTTAGTCAAAGCAAAGAATTAAGTTCATGTACAGATTTTTCATCATTCTCAACATTAAACTATAAAATGTTAATCTTAGAATTCTAGTATGTGTTAGTGTATTATTTAAAGTTATTAGTATACACAGAATGTATTATGGAATTAGTTAACAACTTGTTAAAATATAGCATAGACTCTAGCAATTCTATAGGGTTTTACAAAATATTTTCTTTATATATGCATGCATTTACATATATATATATAAAATTGTCAATAATTTTACTTTTTCGATGAAAGTAGCATATTTAAATTCCAATATATTATAATATATACATATGTATGTATGTATAATTATATGAGCTATGATTTTTCACTTCTGAATTAATTATATAATATGCATAAAATCTATAAGTATCTTTCTTTCAAACAATTGTATACTTTATATAAGATTCTAATGTGATCTTTGTTATCTTCATTTGTAGTTTTACATTTCTTCTTCAAAAGAATTTATACTTTCACTGAAGTGCTACCATGGCAGTGACACCAGGCAGATTTGCTCTTCTCTGGATGTGATCTTGTCTAGAGTTAGCCAGGTTCTATTCTTGCTCTACCAATACTCACTAATTTCAGAGCCATATAGCACCTGTCTATGGCCATGAGCCTGTAATTATTTTAGTAAGTTTTCACTTATGGATAAATTATCAGCTTCCTTTTTACTCATTTAATCTCTTTTAAAGTTACTGTATTAAACTCTACCTATTTACTCTGTATGACCAACTCAAGAAGATCCTCAATTTGACCATAAACCTAAATTTCTTGGCAATCTTAGAAAACACAATTTGCTCTGCCAAAAGGACAGGCTCTGGTATCAAACGTAGTTTCCTACAACTGGGAATTTTTCTGCCAATTTAAAATCTTCTTCCTTTGTCAAGCAAATAACTTATTTTGAAGTTTACTCAAATAGCTGTATTATTTCTTTGGAGAGGCAGTTTTACAAATTTTTTTATTTATTTATAACTATTTTATAAATATAAGCAATGTTAAGGTGATGATTTTTATAATTGTCCCACTCATGAAAAACCCTTCAGTTTTTGGAGTTAATTGTCAAGATGCAAAGCTTAGAATAAATTAATCTATGTAATGTATTCTTTTTCTGGATTCCTAATTTAATTAATTTAGGCACATACATTCTAGAACAAAAGAGAATAATGGTTAATATCTTTTGCTTAGTCTTTGAAGCGAATTTCATCTGGGAATCTTTAACAGGTTTAACTAATTGCTAAGATTTCACAAAAGTGGAAATAGAAATTATTGGCAATATTACTGCAAAATCACAAAATATGTAACAAAGATTACCAGAAAATCTAAAATCAACTCAAAAATGGTGATGTTGGTTAACAACAGCTCAAACTCTAGGGTTTCATTCCTTTAAACACTTGTATTCAAAAAAATTTCAGAATACTATATTTATTATTCTCCATTCATTACTGGTTAATGTCCTGAGGAAGCACCTTCAAGTGTTCCATTGTTCAATCACAAAGAAACACAATACGATTAAGTATTTCATATCTCTAATTTAAATGTAAATATCTGTTAGAATTTTAAAAGTTTATTTTTATTTTGTATTTAGAAAGGTATCTGTGTGTCTGTGTATGAGGATGTGCATGTGTGTGCAGATGCTTATCGAGTAAAGAGGCATGACATCCACTTGGAACTTGAGTTCTAGGCAGATCTTAGCTGACAGATAGGAGTTCAGAAATTTCATCTCATGTCTTCTAGAAGAGTGATACATGCTTCCAGCCATTAAGCTATCTCCTCAGCCCCACTGGTAAAACATTTGGAGGCTAACTGAAACTCGAGTAGTATAAGGAGTAGCAATAGGGAAGAAAAAGGGTTTGATAAAGATTCAAAATCTGTTTCACACTATTAGCTGGATATTTATGCTCCCTGTGTGCAACATGGCTAATCAAAGCATTTGCATAATACAGTGCATATCATTAAGGTCACTGAAAGAAAACTTTTAATACTAAAGTTGAAACTTTTTTATTATTGAATTTATATGAAAATCAGTATGCATATAAACTATTTATTTTCTTCTTCAAGCATAATTTTTCATAATTTTTTTCTGCCCATGGGGCAATTCCTAACATCTCTAATCAATTACTCTCCATCACAGATTTACAGTTAAAATTCTATAAATGATCTCTTTGGTGCATTTTAACATTTTTAACTACAATATCCGAGCTCCCTTTCTAACACTGCCCTAGATTTGATATAGGATTTAATTCAATATTCTAATTAAAATTAAATGTTTCAGTTTAGTTTAATATACCACAGAGGAGATGCCAAGGAATGTCTACCCTTGCAGCCAATTTGGAACTTACATTTGAGCATTTTTCTGCCGCAAGCAGTGCAAGTTTATTGAGGATGATCTTTCATCCTGAAAAATGATTCCAGCTGTGCTGTGCTGCCACTAGAAACCGATACTGTGTAAGTTGTGCAATAGAATGAAATTCAACTAAATCCTGATTACAATGTGCAACATTAAGAGATTACCAATGCTATACAATGCCTGGTAAACTGATAGGATAATTTACTAGAAATATATTTCACATTTTTTTTTTGCTTTCCTTATTATAAGACTGTTTGTCAAGGCTGAAATTAATTTGAAGAGACCAAAGACAGTCCATACTATGGGGTCTATCTCACGATTTGAAAACCTGAAGGAGTTTTAGATGAGCCTAGTCTAGGACAGTTGTATATGAGGATATTTAAGACATAATATATGAGTTTGGATAAATAGTAATACATTGTATTACACAGACAAAATGCATTCATCATTCTATGAACTTATTTAGTATTAATACCATGTTAAAGTTTTTAAAAATACCCTAAAACTTATAACAATGCATTATACACTTTTAAACATGACAATAAAAAGGACTATGTAATATAATACAAACACCCAATAATGTTATAAGTGCTACATGTGACATATATGTGGGTAATTTTATTGTTTAAATATGAAATATGCCCTGTGGGCTTTTGCATCGAATGTTTGGTTCCTAGTTAGTAGTGATATTTTGGCATGTATGGAGGCTTTTTGATGTAAAGCCTTATAAGATCTTGTAGAAAATGTGTGAAATGGATATTTTGTTGTATGTTTTTATTCTTATGCTACTAATTTATGTTAAGTTTTAGAAATTAATACAAAGATTGTTTTATTAACTTTTTAAAATTGAAAACTGCTTATTGAGTTTTCATGTTTATCTACTTTCTGTAAGATGTTCAGATAAGAAAAGAATGATAAAGATGCATATTTTCTTCTCATGAAACTCAGTCAGTCAATAAACAACATATATAGAAATTTTTTTCACATTACATCCTGATTGTAATGTCCTTGCTGTTATCTTTCTGTTCTCACCCTTCCTCTTCCACCCTAGTTTCTTTGCCTCGATCTCTAATAGGTAGGTTTCTCCTAACCCATCCTTTGACCACAGTTTATCAGGTCTAATCTTCATAGCCTTCATTTCTTTCTTCTGTATTCACAAAGGGACTTTCTGGCAAGGGGAGAATGTTAAAATTTTGGGTACCATGGTTTATGTCAGTCCCATGCCCATGCTCTCTGCCCACCTTCACCACATGGAGAATTATGTGTCCATTATCTACATATGAACAGTAAGTCAAGATTCTCTGCCTGCAATGTCCTTCATTTGTGCAGGACCTCCTGGGCCCATATCTGCCAGCCTTGATAGTCTCCTTGTGGAGCTCCTGACAACCCCCAACCTCCATCAGTCTGTTCGTTTTGCATCTCTTCCATACAACTCTCAGTACTTCGCCCAGTGTCTGGCTCGGTGTCCCAGTATCTGGAAGGATATCCTATTGTGTGGAGTCTCTTGGAGTACATCTGTGTTGGGCAAATATCCACTTATAAATGAGGATATACCATGCATTTCTTTCTGGGTATGGGTTACCTCACTCACAATGATTTTTTCGTTGTTCCATCCCTTTGCCTGAAGTTTTTCAAGACTTCATGCTTTTGATCGCTGAATCACATTCTATTGTCTAACTGTACCATTGTTTCTTTACCTGTCCTTGAGTTGAGGGACATCTAGGTTGTTTCCAGATTCTGGCTATTATGAATAAGGCTTCTAAGAACACAGTTGAGCAAATGTCTCTTTTGAATGGTGGAATGTCTTTCAGGTATATGCTAGGAGTGGAATAGCTGAATCTTGAGGCTACCACAAGTATCTAAAGTGAAAAAATTAAAGACAAATTTTAGATATTTTTATTATTGTCTGGGTGTAGACCCATCCTTTACACCTCCCTGGCCTACCCTCTGTCCCTCCCCCATATCCCCATCCCATATTCCTCAGAAGAGAGGTAACCCCATTCCTGTTCTCCCCAGCAAATCAAGTCTTATCAGTGCTGAGTGTGTCCTTTTCTCCTGTGGCCTGGCAAGGATGAAGTAATTGAAAAGCTGGAAAAAGAGTCCATGTCAGAGAGAGTCCCACACACCCCTTATTAAGGGACCCACATGAATGCTGAGCCACCCATCAACTACATCTTTGTATTGCGCCTAGGTATACTACATGCAAGAAGCTTGGTTGGTGCTTCCTTCTGTGAAGGCCACTCTTGGTCCTAGTTAGTTGACCCTATTGGTCTTCTTGGGAAACTTCTGTCAGCTCCAGCCCTTTTCTCACTCCCTCTTCAGGGTTCCTTATGCATCACTCAGTGTTTGGCTGTGAATCTCTGCATCTATTGTGGGGTGCTTCTGGGTGAAGACTCTCAGAGGACAACTCTGTAGGCTCCTGTCTGCAAGCATAGTAGAGTATCATTAATAGTGCTAGAGGTTGGCTCTCTCCCATGGGGTTTTGGGTTAGGCCAGGCATTGTTTGAATATTCCTTCAATATCTGCTCTATCTGCTGTACCTGCATTTATCACTACACATCTTATAAGCAGGGTAAATTATGAGGAAAGTTTTTTGTGGGTGGTTTAGTGTTCCCCTTGCTCTACTAGAAGACTTTTCTACTTAGATGGTGTCTTCTTCTGTCTTTGAGGCTCCTACTATTAGCAATCTCTCTTATAATCCATCTCATATCCCACCTTGAGAGCTTACACTTAGAAGTTTCCAAATTGTCACAGAGATACTCCCACACACAGTTTCTATTTTCTTTAAAGGCCTTTTGTCCTCTATCCCCTGCTCTACCCTGATCTGATCTTCACCCTCATATCTCTTTGTGTCTGCACTCCTATAGTGTGCCTTCATTCCAAACAATACTTCTGTATATTATGTTTCCCCTTCTAAATGAGATTTAAGCATCCTCCTTTTCATCTTCTTTGTTACTTATCTTCTTTAGGTCTGTGCATTGTAAAAAGTTTATCCTGTCATATATGACTAATATCCACTTATAAGTGAGTACATATCAGGTGTCATTTTCATGTTTGGGTTACCTTTCTCACTATGTTATTTTCTAGTTGCATCTATTTGCCTGCAAATTCCATGATTTCTTTGTTTTAATAGCTGAGTATTATTCCACTGTGTAAGTGTACCACATATTTTTATATCCATTCTTTGGCTGAGGGACATATAGATTCAGCCTGATTCTGGCTATTATAAATAAAGCTGCCATGAACACAGTTGAGCAAATGTCCTTGTTGTGTGGTGGAGTGTCTTTTGGGTATACAGCGAAAGGTGGTATATCCAAATCTTGGCGTTCAAATATTCCCTATTTTATGAGAAAGCATGAGACTGCTTTCCAAAGTGGTTGTGCAAGATCTGACGGTTCTAAGATGGACTCTCATAGTTTTTTTGAGTTGTATTTCCCAGATAACTAAGGAAATTGAGCATTTCTTTATGTCTTTCTGTGTCATTGGTGATTCATCTGTTGATAATTCTCTGTTTAGCTCTGTGCCTCATTTTTACAGGTTATTTGGTTTGCTGGTGTTTACTGTTTTGAATTCTTTATATATTTTGGAAATTAGGCCATTGTTGCATGAGGGATTGGTGAAGATCATTTTCAATTCTGTAGGCTTTGGTTTTATTCTATTGACAGTGTCCTTGTCCTTACAGGAGCATTTCAGTTTCAAGACGTTCCATTTATTAATTGTTGATATTAGAGCCTGAGCTTCAGTATGTTGTCTCCTGTGCTAATGAGTTCCAGCTTCTTCCTCACTTTCTCTTCTTGTAGATTTAGTATATCTGGTGTAATGTTGAGGTCTTTGATCCACTTAAATTTGAGTTTTATATAGGGTGATAAATATAGATCTATTTGCATTTTGCTACCTGTAGAAATCCAATTAGACCACCATCATTTGCTGAAGATGCTCTCTTTTTTCTATTGTATGGTTTTAGGTCCATGTCAAAAATCAAGTGTTATTTATGTCCAGTGTTTTCCTAGGTATAGTTAGCTTTATAGGTTTGGCTATCCCTTTCATTACCTTATGTTGAGGTGTATTTCTGAGTAGGTATTGTTTCAACTTGGTTTTGTCATGGAATATCATATTTTATCCATTTATGGTGATTGAAAGTTTCTTTTGGTTTAGTAGTCTGATTTGACAATCGTGGGTTCTTGGTGTCTCTATGCCATCTTTCCTGGCCCTTCTTGGTTTCATAATCTCTGCTGAGAAGTCAGGTGTAATTATGATAGGTTTGTTTTTATATGTGACTTGGCCTTTTTCTCTCCAATTTTTAATATTCTTTCTTTCTTCTACATATTTAGTGTTTGTATTATTGTGTGGCCAGAGGATTTTCTATTCTGGTCCTTTCTATTTGGAAATCTTTATGCTTCTTGTCAAATTATTGGCATCTTTTTGTGCTTGATTTTTATGCTTCTTGAAGGATAATTGGCATCACTTTGTTTTTCTATCATTTTGCTGAAAATGTGTTCTGGGCATGGGATCTTTTCTTCTTCACCTCCTTTTCCTTCTCCTTCTCCTCCTTCTTGTTCTTGTTCTTCTTGTATTTCTTGTTCTTGTTCTTGTTCTTGTTCTTGTTCTTGTTCTTGTTCTTGTTCTTCTTCTTATTATTATTCTTCTTGTTCTTCTTGTTCTTGTTCTTCTTCTTGTTCTTCTTGTTCTTGTTCTTCTTCTTGTTCTTCTTGTTCTTGTTCTTGTTCTTGTTCTTGTTCTTGTTCTTGTTCTCGTTCTCGTTCTCGTTCTCCTTCTCCTTCTCCTTCTCCTTCTCCTTCTCCTTCTCCTTCTCCTTCTCCTTCT
>OU015750.1:62070242-62084085 GCA_907169655.1 Acomys percivali
CACACACACACACACACACACACACACACACACACACACACACACACCTTTTTTTAGGAACTTTCTACTATATTAGGTTTCCATTCAATAATTCTAATGATTTTTAATTTGAGTTATCTTTCATCTTTCTGAATCTGGAACACCTCACTCAAGATTTTTTTCAGCTTCCATCCATTTTCCTGTAGATCACGTATCAGTATTTTTCATTACTGAGAAGTATGCTATTGTCTAAATATACCACATTTCTTTTATCCATTCTATTTAAGCGACATCTAGTTTGTTTCCTACTTCTGGCTTTTATTAATAGAGCAACAATGAACATGATTGATAACCAGTCTGTCTACGGTAGGGTGAAGAATGGATTTGCTATATGCTCAGTGGTTGTGTAGATAGACATTTGGTGGCACTCTCATATTCCTGAGGAACTGCCACATATATTTCCTTAGGGACTGTACAAATTTGCACTCCCACCAGCAGTGGTTCAGTTGTCTCCTTACTCTACATCCTCAGCAGCCTGGGTTCTCATTTTTGTTATTGATCTTAGTCATTCTGATGGATAATATGAGATTTAAAAGTAGTTTTGATTTGTATTTTTCTGAAAACTAATGGTGTTTTCTTTACTTTTCTCTATAGAGAATTTTCATTTAAATATATAAACCATTTTTAAATTGGCTTATTTGTTTTTTAATATATGGCTTATGGAAATTTAAAAATATTTTGGGTATTAATTCTCCATCAGGATAGTGGTTGGTGGAAATTTGTTCCTATTTTAGGCTGTTACTTCATCCAAATAAGAGTGTCCTTTTCTATGCATAAATTCTTAGTTTCTGGAAATTCCATTTTTTAATTGTTGATCTTATTTCTGGTGCTAATTATGTTCTGCTCAGAAACTCTTTTCCACTGACAGTAAGTTACAGGATGTTCCCCATTTTCTCTTCTATTATATTTTATTTTCCTGGTTTTATGTAGGGATCTTTGTTCCTTCTGCAAGTGAGTTTTGTTCAAGGTGGTTAGTATGGTCTATATTAGATTATTTTACATGAAGACATCCAGTTAGAGCAGCATCATTTGTGGTAGATGCTATTTTTTATCCAGTGTGTATTTTTTGCCTCTTTATACAAAAAAATCATATGTCCAGAAATGTGTGGATTTGTGTCTGTGTCTTCAATTCTATTACATTGATAAACTTGTTTGTTTTTAGGTCAAACTCACATGCTTATGTATTGATAGGATTAACCCAGTGAAAATGGAGGTGTCATTATTCTAAATCTTAGGTTGTAAAACAAAACTGTTGTAATAAAAACAGAATAGTATCTTTGTTATTATAGATTGCACTACTATACTGGTTTATAGATATCTGGAATTCGGAAGATTATCATTCTAGGTGCTGATATTGGGCATTGATTATTTTGGGTGCATATTCTGTTCATTGGCTTATGTTTCTTCTCTGGTACTTAGGATGGTGAGGTAGCTTTGTTACATATGTAAGAAAACCTTCTAGATTCCTTATTTGTGTGGCACCAAGAGGGTTCCAGATTGAATGGGTTTCTGTGCAATGGGACCTGAAAGTTATGAATAAAGATCTGTTGGAGAGAAAGGCCATGGTGATCCACAGGATCTGGGAATGGTGTCAGAGAATGTTGAGAGGAGAGAAGACAGCAGAATGTTTGCTACAGAATTGAGATGAGATGCAGATTGTACTTTGAGAAACAGAATTACAGTTAAAGATTTGTAGTTACCTTATTTACTTCCCTGGTCAGAGTAGCCTGCTTGTCCCCAGCCTGATGAAGTTAGAAGATGAGACAGTGCAATGAGTAGTAGGATAGTAGTTTAGGGGGAATGATCAGTATAATTACTTGGAAATGGTTACAGAAAAGGTATGGAAGCTGCAACAGGTGTTCTTCTGCATAGCTGAACAGGAGACTTTGCTTTGATTTTGAAGGAGAAGAAGAAGAAATGAAGATGTACAGTTAGCATACATGCATCCATGTCTAATTTGGCCTGTGGGTTCTAAGGGTGTCACTCCTTGGGATGAAATGAATATTTTTGGGAGAGTGTTTAGGAGAGGAAAATCTGGGATCCACTTGAGGTGGAGGAAGGATTGAATGGAGAATGTGGAACATATTTTGTTGCACAGATAGTGAAGAAATTCCAGTACTTGCAGAAGCAGAGAGCTGCTGTTAGCCTACATACATTCTCACTCTACATCAATATATATATATACATACATACATACATACATACATACATACATACACACACACACACATATATTTATATATAGAGAGAGAAAGAGAGAGGGGGGAGGGAGAGAAGGCAGAGAAGACAAAAGGAGAATGGAGAGAAGGGAAGAAGGGAGATCTTCTGTCTTTCTCTAAGCATCCAACACTGTGTCCGTTCTTTCTGCATTTAGAAAGAAAAAATAGGCAAACTAACTAGCAAACAAATCAGAGTACAATTAAAATAAAATTTTAAAAAGCATTGGAAAACAGGCATCTTTTTAGAATTTATACCTGACATCTCATCCCTTCTCGACTTTTTTCCTTTAGAGTCCCTTACATAAAGAGTTGTTTAATCTAGCTACTTTCACAGTCATGAATTCTGATCAACTGATCATGGGCTGAAACCTCTTAAATCTTGAGACAACTATATTTTGTACCTGTAAGTAAAATATTTACTTTATGTTTTTCAGACATAGCAGCAAAAGAAGGTAGATAGCATATAGAGACACACATGATTCTAGAAGAAGCTGCACTCTCCCACTTCTATGATTCTCATCTTTACATTTAATTGTTATGTAGCAATAGATGCTTACAACAAAGTGCTGACACGATCATGAAATTAAAAGGAGAAAACTGTTGATTTTATATTTTCTTACTATACTTATATGAATTGAATCTTCACTGTTCATTATGGATTTAAAAGAAATCAATAGAGCTTAGTTACATGAAATTAGATTGGTTAAATTATTCAAGCACCATTTCTGCATTGTTATTATAATTATATCTGTGGTATGTAATAGCTATAATAGTGGCCCTGATATCCTGTGACATGAAACATTTAAATCATTAGTGAGTTAATAGTAACTATAAGTAGATTGTATTCATTCATTAAAAGCAAGGCTCTGGAAGGAGGCTATTAGTTTCTTTTGTTAGTGTTCAAAAGCAGCTACAGAAGTAAATTTGCTCAAATTTTGGACAATGTCATATGAGTTCTGAAAATCAAATTGTTGACAAATTTTTATAACACCATTCTCTTAAAAATTATAGGATTAAACCTGTTGTTAACAAAAATAAATGTCTTGAGATATTGACAGCTGAATTAGAAAAATTTGAGTACTATAATTGTAGACTTGTAAGGGAGATAAGGTGTCAATTTCATGCTAAAGGAGAAATATAGAAAAGAGTAACATAACAAAGAGTAAATATATAAAGAAATTATCCTAATATCACTTTTCCCTGTCTGTGTTTCCCTATCTCCCATATAAATATTGTATCTATCACGTAGGATTTAGAATTTTTTACTTTCTTTGTGTTTCTGTTAGTAAATTACCAGCCATATATGACACAATAATTAGTGAAATATGAGAAAAATCTTGCTAATAAATAGGTCACAAAGAAGCATTTAAAATATTCATTGTTTATAATGGAGATGGAAAAATAACTGAGGACGAATTTTCAAAAATGAAGCAAACCACAAGAACAAAAAAAATTATAACTTTGAAAAAAGAAAATTAATTAGAAGTGAAGTTATAGATATACATCTTCATTTTGATGTACAATGAATGTTTTTGTTTATATAATATAAAAGACTGTGGCATATCCCTGGCCTTGATAATTTTGGAATAGCCTTTGCCTTTGACATCTTTAGAGAGAAATAATTTACCACATTATAGTAGGGATATTGTAAAAGAATTATAACATTAAATGTGTACTTATAAAGGAGTAACGTTTTGTTGTGGATAGTAGCAAACATAATTCAAAAACTGTTGTTGAAAATTTGGTGACAGTGGGCCAATGGCCAATTTCTTATGTAAACTATTTGTGTATGAATTTCCATAAAATAGTACCTTATGAAATAATTGTATTAAATATCTTCATTTTAATTATGCAAAATAAAGAGAAGACAATAATCTGAAATTTGAGCTTTAATAGTGATCCCTTGTGCATTCCTTCCTAACTGAAGTGATTCTGTAAAATATCATTAGAGAATAAATAGCAATCTGGAGCAAACAGGAAAGCTTCCACTACTCATGAGACAATTATAAAATGATAATATCCATTTGGCTGTAATCATGCACTAAAATGATGCTCCAGGGATAAGAGAAAAGATTATATATTCCAAATTGTTTACCTATACTACTGAAAGGATTCCTTCATCTTTCAAATGTGAAACAGACATCATTAGCAGCCTGCCTCTCTTATATAAAAGATCCTTGAAATGCAGTTTTTCAAATGAACATGTGGAAGTATATTTTATATGAAATTTTTTGGTTAACTTTCCAATCTGAAAAAAATGTAAGGGTATAAACTAAGGTGCTTTTTTTGTCATTGTAGCTGACTTTGGGAGTGTATGTTTATATACAAATATATTTGCATAAATATATATTACATATATAATCTGAATTTTTGTAATGTGATTAATTTTACTTAATGAAGTCACCTTGCCAAAATTATATGGTTTTATTAAACTTAATACAAAAAATGAAAGTCATAAATATAAGCATATGCTTATTCACATTCATATACCTTTGCTCAGTTTAATCTAGAGAATGATCAGTGCTATTTCTATTTTCTCTTTTGATTGAATGAATGTATTAGGAATATATCAGGCCAAAGTAATAAAAATTAACTAGGAAAGACTAGGAAGATGGTAAATGACAGACAGGAAGATACATAGACAGATAGACAAACAAATACAGATACAGCATAAACAGATACATAACATAAACATAAACATAAATAGATACAGCAAAACATTATAAAATTGTAGAGTTGACCCATTAAATAAAAACAGATACTATGTGTTTACTCAAAGTATCTGGCAGAAACTGGGAAGTCAAGGCAATCTGATGACATGATGCATTGACTGAGCTTTCTCTTACGGGTGTGCTTCTCATGGTTAAACGCTCAGCTATTTTCCTACAATGTGGGAATTTTTATATCATTAAATAAACAATAATGACATCTGTTAAAACTGTTTACCATATAATTATTCTCAAGGCAGAGTAATTTTATTATTGGCCTGCTTTCTCTACCTATACAGGTAGACAAGTGAGCTAAGCATACTCCCTGAGAAAAACATAGTTGAGTATAAAGTGATGTGCTGTCTTGCTTCCAGAGATGGTATCTCAGTGAGGAAAATAATTGTTTGTCACAACTACTACCATGAAGCCAAACAATAATAAAAATTATCAATTAAAGATATAATCCTAGTGGAGTCAGTGAAATCATAACTTCATTCTGGAATTTTAAGAGTGAAGATTTTGTTTTTCTAGAGTTCTGATGTTTCAAAACCATTAAAAAGCATCAAATCACAGCAGTATTTGGATAATTAGATTTATTTTATATTAGTAAAAACTTTCATATTTGATGTCTTATTTTAACCTTAAATTTCTTTTACCACATAAGATTATGATTAACTGTGTTAAACTGTCTCACACTTGGTATTACAAAAGATGAATATCTGTTTTATGATTATTATATTGGAGAATTATCATGTGGCAATTAGGCTCACTGAGATACAATCTCTTGAAGCAAGACACCACACAATTTTATACTTGTCTACCTGAATAAGTAGAGAAAGCAGGCCAAGAATAAAGTTACACCCAATTTCCTGAGATAGGGCCAGATTGATTTCCAAAGGCTTGTACAAGTTTGGACTCCCACCAGCAGTGGAGGAGTGTTCCCCTTTCTCAACATCCTTGCCAGCAGGTGTCATCACTTGAATTTTTTATCTTAGCCATTCGCATAATTGTAAGACAAAATCTCAGGGCCATTTTGATTCACATTTCCCTGATGATTAGGGATGTTGAACATTTCTTTAAGTGTTTCTTAACAATTTGATATTCCTTTGTTGAGAATTCTCTAGCTCTGTACTCCATTTCTTAATTGGGATATTTAGCTCGGTGGTGCTTAATTTCTTGAGTTCTTTACATATTTTGGATAGTAGCCCTTTGTCAATGTAGAGTTGGTGAAGAACTTTTTCCAGTCTGTAGGATGTCAATTTGTTCTGTTGACTGTTTCCTTTATTTTACAAAAGCTTTTCAGTTTCATGAGGTCTCATTTATTAACTGTTGACCTTAGAGCTTGCCCTGTTGGTGTTCTGTTCTGGAAGTTGGCTCCTTTGCCGATGAGTTCAAGGCTCTTCCTCACTTTTTCTTCTAACTTATTTGGGGTATCTGGTTTTAAGTTGAGGTCTTTAATCCATTTTGACTTTAGTTTTGTGTAAGGTGATAAATATGGGTCTATTTGCATTTTCTACATGTAGCCATCCAGTTAGATTAACATCATTTATTGAAGATGCTATCTTTTTTTCCATTTTATGGATTTGGCTACTTTGTCAAAAATCAAATATCCAGAGATCTGTGGTTTTATTTCTGGGTCTTCTATTCAATTCCATGGTCAACCAGCCTATTTCTATGTCAATACCATGCTGTTTTGATTATTGTTGCTAAATACTACAGGTTGAGATCCAGGATGTATATTCCTGAATTTCCTTCAGAGATATAGGACACTTTAATTGTTTTTTACCTGATCTTGGTTAATTTTTGGAATTTAGTAGCTATCAAAAAATGACCATTTTGCTTAGGTTTTCAAATTTTGTGGCATATAGGCTTTTGAAGTATGACCTAATGATTCTTTGGATTTCCTTACTGTCTGTTATTATTTCTCCCTTTTCTTTTCTGATTTTGTTTATTTTAATCATCTCCCTTTGCCTTTTAGTTTGTTTGACTAAGGGTTTGTCTATCTTGTTGATTACCACCCCCAAGAAAAAGGTCTGGGTGTTGTTGATTCTTTGAATTCCCTCTCTTTGTTTCTATTTTATTGCTTTCAGCCCCGAGTTTGATTAATTCCAGACATCTACTCCTCTTTGGTGAGTCTGCTTCTTTTTGTTGTAGAGAGCTTTCAGGTGTGTTGTTAAGTTGGTAATTTGGGATCTCTCCAATTTCTTATAAAGGCACTGGGTGCTATGGATTTACTCTTAGCACAGCTTTCAGTGTCTCCCTTAAGTTTGGGTGTGTTGTGCCTTCAGATTCATTGAATTCTAGAAAGTTTTTTCTTTTTTATTTCATTCCTTATGAAGATTTCATTGATTAGGGAGTTATTCTTATTGTTTTTCTTATTATTGAGATCCAGCTTTAATCAATGGTGGTCTGTCAGGATGCATGGAATTATTTCTATCTGTTTGGATCTGTTGAGGTTTGCTTTGTGACCAATTATGTGTTCGATTTTTGGAGAGGTTCCATGATGTGATGAAAAAAGGGTGAATTATTTCATGTTTGGGTAACAAGTTCTGTACATATCAGTTAGGTCCATTTGGTTCATGACATGTATTAGTTTTGTTGTTTCCCCACTTAGTTTCCACTGAAATCATATATCTGTTGGTGAAAGTGGGGTGTTAAAATCTCCCACTATTAAAGTGTGAAGTTCACTGTGCAATTTAAACTTTAGAAATGTTTCTTTTATGCATGTGAGTGCTCCTGTATTTGTGGCATAGATGTTCAGAATTGATATGTCATCTTGGTGTATTTTTCCTTTTGATGAGTATGAAGTGTACTTTCCATATCTTAATTAGTTTTTGTTGTAAGTCGATATTATTAGATACTAGAATGGCTACTCCAGTTTGTTTCTTTGGTCCATTTCCTTAGAATAGCTTTTTCCAGCACTTTAATGTAATATTTATCTTTATTGCTGAGATGTGTTTCTTGTATGCAGCAGATTGCTTTGCTCTGTTTTCTCATACATTCTGTTAGCCTTGTCTCTTCATTGAAGACATGAGGCCATAGATGTTGAGCATTATTAATGACCAGTGGTTAATGGTTCCTGTTATTTTGATATTTGTTTTCTTGTATAAAGTTACGCGCTTTGAGTTGGACTTTTCCTTCTAGTTTCTTCTGTGGTGCTGGATTTGTGATTGGGTACTGTTTGAACTCAGTTTTGTCATGGAATATCTTGTTTTCTCCATCTATGGTGATTGAGAGCTTTGCTGGGTATAGTATTCTGGATTGGAATCTGTGGTCTCTTATTGTCTGTATGACTTCTGTCCTGGTGCCTCTGGCTTTCATAGTCTTTGTTGAGAAGACAGGTGTAATTCTAATAGGTTTGCCGTTACATGTGACGGCCTTTTTCTATTGCAGCTTTTAATATTATTTCTTTGTTCTCTAAGTTTAATGTTTTGAATATTTTGTGGAGGGAGGATTTTCTTTTATGCTCCATTCTATTTGGAGTTTTGTAAGCTTCTTGTATATTTGGGCACATTTCTTTTCTAGGTAGGAAAGTTTTATTTGTGTTTTTGTTGAAAATATTTTCTGGGCCTTGCAGTTCGGAGTCTTCTTTCTTTTCTATCCCTATGATTTTTAGGTTTGGCCTCTACATAGTGTCCCAGATGTCTTGGATATTCTGTATCATGAACTTTTTAGATATAACATTTTCTTTTACTGTTGCATCCATTTCTTCAATCTCTGATATATTTTGTTCTATCTCTTGAATTCTCTTTGTCATATTTGTGCCTGTAGATTCTGTCCTCTTCTCTCAGGTTTTCATTTCCTGAATTACCTCAAATCGTATTTTCTTCATACCTTGGATCTCCTGTTTTAGGTCAGGAAACCTTTTACTCATTTCATTGTCCTGTTTGATTGTAGTTTTTCATGTGATTTTTTCAGTTCTTTCTTTGTGTATTCCAGTTGTAATTTGAGACATTTATTTTCCTCCTCTAAGTCCTCTATCATTTTCATAATCTCAGATCTGAAAGCCTTCTCTTGTATGTCAGCTGATATAGTCTCTCCAGGGCTTGCTGTGGTGGTAGGACTGCCGGTTTTGGTTTCTAGCCGTATCTAATGGTCCAGGGGATTGTTGTTTGGGTTCTAATTCTGACCTCTTCCCATTGTGATGTCTCCGGTTGGAGTGTATGCCCACTGGCTGCTTGGACATACAAACTTTCTGTGGTATTTCTGAGAGGCCTGAGATCAGATCTGCTTGTGATCCTTACTGAGGTCCGCTCCATGCCAGAACATGCATAATCTGGTATTTTTGCAGACTCAAGCTAGTTCTGAGCATTAGGTGGTGTTAGAACAACCTGCCAACCAGTTGTTTGGGGTCCTGCAGGCACTGAACCTATTAGGATACCCAGGAGCTCTCTCTGTGCTTTTCTGGGTGATCTGAGATTAGGTATGTTTGTGATCCCAAGTTTGAGGTCGGCTTGGTAATAGGAACCAAAGACACTGGTCATTTGGCAGTCATCAGTTAATTCTGTACATTAGGGAGTTCACAGAGCTATGCACCAGTGGGGCATATGGCACTAGCTTTTGAAGGCTGTGTGTAGCCTTTGGATGATGTGCATCAGTTTCTTGGGGAACCAGGTGCTTTGCAGTTTTGCCTGGTCTCAGCTGCTAGACATAACCATCATCCATGAAATTTCGATCCCCCTTACCTGTGTCCCACCAGAGTTGATGTTTTGTCATCCTTAGAATGACCATTGGGTTTTTGAAAAGTCACTGCTCTCCTGTTGATCATACAAGGTGTGCGTTAGGTGCCAACATCGTTCACTCCACCTGTTCCATTTTTATCCGTACACTTCTTGTAGGAAAAAACTGAGTTCACTAAAAGTTTTAATTAGTGAAGTAATTCTTATAGGCATGTAGTTATTTTTTTAAATAATTTGTGATATATGATGTTGAAGACACTCTTTTATTTTGTAAAACTAAATAAAACATATATCTTTGTTTTATACAGTGCCTGTTCATTTTTTAAGGTTTTTTTTAAATTTTACATTGTTTGTTCTTAGTTTGTTGAGAAAAGACTTATTTGCAGAAATTTTGGATTACAATCTTCTGTTAGATATATGTTGTATAAAATTTTCTTCTAGTTTGGTTTTTGCATTTTCCATGTCCTCTGATTTTTTAACAATCTCTTTTGTTTGGGAATTACATCGATAAGCATTCACTTATAACTGAACTCTTTCTCTGTGACCCCCAAATCAAATTCCTGGCCTTTGTCAATGGAGTCTGAATGGGTATACAAACAACTCTTAGATGCTTAGCCTATAGAGGATCCACACAAAACAAATTGAATGGTACTTTTATTTTTGTCTCATGATGCTCTCTTAGGGCTTTTTATTTTTTTAACTTACAGATTTTTTTTGCTTATATATTATGGTACCTCATTTTGTGCTATGTGATTAAAAGTGTTAGTATATGTGTCTGTATGCGTTTCTTTACTTCTTTGGATATTTCTTCAGTTTTATCATATTCTGATTTTTGGTTTTGTTTGTTTATTTGTTCTGTTTGTTTGCCCTTGTTCTGTAATGAGAAAGAAAGAAAAATGTGAACTTTGGTGGGTGGGGAGTACCTGGTATGGATTGGGGGAAGAGTAACCTTTGACATATATAACTTGTATGATCATATATAAGAGCATTACATATTATATGAAAAGCTCTACTCATTAAAAAACAAACTTCTAAAATTGTTTGCTCTAGATTTTTAACATCTGTCCTATACTCTTTACTATTGTCATGATTCTCTGCAATAAAACCACAGGAAGCTCTGCATCTACTGATTCTTAACATCCTCATACTACTGAGTATAATACACTTATAACACATTCCCTATTCTATGAGGGAAACTTTTTGAGATGCCATAGAAGTGTAATCTTGAATAACACTTCTAGAACACACTTTTTCTTAGTGTTGGCCAAATTTGCATGCACTGTAGGCTAAATCTTTCAGTTCAAATTGAACACTTTAATAGTAAACTCGTAGTACTCAAGCATTTATAAATGATATAAAACCCTAAAATATATCTTAAAAGTTTCAGGCCTAAAACTTATAAATAATTTGTTTTCTGACTCTCTTTGGAATCTTTCATGATTGCTAAAAAAAGTATACAGCATCTTACATTAACATTTTGATTCCTTAAGTTATGTATTAATTTTATATTCTATCTGGTATCATAAAACTTTATGTATATCTCTCTGTCAGCAAATTGATGAGCCATTGATACTCTAACATGAATAATTTGGATAAGAAAACAAGAGAGAACTTTAAATAGCAAATATTGACATATTTAAATAGTTCAGAAATAAATATAATCAAAAAGGAAAGAAAAAACTTCTGAGGAAGTGAGAAACAAAAATATATATTTTACAATACATGTGGAGTACTTGCAAACCCGCAAACTAATGTACCCATTTTTTGGTGAAATAATAACTTACAAACAAAGAGTAATTCGGCTTTGTTCAATCCTGGACCATCTGCTTTTGATATTTAATAATATATTAACAAATCATAGCTAACATTGACTCTCAGTTATTCTTCATTTCATATTCCTATATCTCAGTCATTATGATAGCTATGTGATAATAATTTTAATACTAAAATACCTGCTTAATAAAGAGAAAAATTAAATCACTCCTTCAAACAATTTTTGCATGAAATTGAAAATAAATGTAATATTACTGAGTTTGTTTCCTGGTGGACTGATTACAAGATCAATCATTATAGACAGCATTTCCATGGAAAGTACAATGAAAGCTGAATATAGATACACAAAATATTTTACCAATTCTTCCACCAATATATATGGCACAGTGTCTTATTGTGAAAATCAAATAAAAAATAAGGTAACAGAAAAGCATTTTAAAATATTTTAATGAAATTATAACCTAAAATTCATCAACAGTATTCAAGAAAAATAGACAGACCCATTTTATAAAAGAAAATTTCTAAAGGTGAAATTATCATTTGCAAGATGATATATTTTCCTTCCTATCACATCTTCTGTGTAAAGGTATATTATAAGCATGCCAAATGATATCAGAAATGACTTGAGTATATTTAAAATGCAAAACATAGTTCTTTGTTTGATATGGATAAGAAATTTTGGAGAAATTGGTAGGATTGCTGTGTATAAATCACACTAAGAGACTCTTTAGTGTGTTGAAAAGATTTTCATTTATTTAATAGTAAAATAATAGTCAAGTGAGAATATTTCTAACATCTCTAATAATTCTTACAGAGGAAATTAATAAAGGGAGTTAAATATCCAACCTAATCATTAGAAAAAAGTCTAAATATATTTGTAGACCATGCATTAGAATATTTTACATATCAAATAATTTTAAAGAGACTTGTAAAAATGTCTCAGCTGATAAAAATCTATTTTTGTGTATGATGGAAAATGAAAATGTTTATTTTCATTTTGTTTTTTTTCCTAAAATGGTCTAATCACAGTTAACTCATCAGGGAAGACAGTGTTGTTCTACGCACTACAGTGAAAATCTGTATCTTGAATATCTTTCATGCATGTATGCCTCTTGCTCAGTGAAATCACAATGATGCCATATGATTAGAACTGTCAACATTTTATGTGTTCTTAAGAATTTATAATTTTTCTGTTTTAATTTGACAAGTTATGATTCTTTTACATATTTTAAGACATTGTTGAAAATATTTATATATTAACAAAATCCAACACTCCCTCCTACCTTTCACAAATGATGAGTACACAAAAGTGACATTGTGTTTGAAGTCACACATCACAGCAGTTGATTCATCTCTCAGCCCTTGTCTTGACAGGTGTTGATGGTCTGCTAGCTAGCTTGGTACTGTTGCAAGCTGTCACATCTACTTCCAATTAATGCATATCTGTTACAGGCCAGCAGGTCTAAAAAAGCAAAATTACAACATATTTCTTCAAATTTTACTTACCAGGTGTTGCTATGATTTCAGGTTTAAAAAAATGCTACACAGCTTATGTTGACAGGCATATTGTCAATTATTAGTCTTATATATTCTACTCATTGACAATGGTGTTCAACATAATCATGGAACTCTGGCCTTAAATAAAACTCATTTTAAAAGTGCAGAGAGAAATTAGTAAATATTTTACATTACTCTACACAGCTGGATAATAATGCAAGTTGATTTATGAAAAGTTCTTGCTTTTTTATATATTAAACACTTCCAGCTTGTGTTTTTCAATTATTTATTTCAGTTTTGAGATTATAATTTCATAATATACCCCTCCTTTTCTTCCCTTTAAACTACCCCATATATTATTTTTTTCTTCATCCATGTTTATTGCTACACTATTTATAATAGCTAGAAAATGGAAACATCTAAAATATCCTGCAACTGATGTGTATATAATGCAAATGTGGTAATATACACTATGGAATAGTATCCAGCTTTTAAAAAGTGAAATCATGAAATATAATTGTAAATGAGCAGAACTATAAAAGATTATAATGAGCGTTAATCCAGAAAAAAGATCATGAATTATCAATCATATGAGGCTCTAACTCCTAAATTTCAGATATGAGTCACATAGCAAACAAAGAAAGTTTCTTCTGCTTGAAACCTTGACTTTTAGAGACAGATTTCAACTTTTCACAAATTCTTGTTAATTAATTATTTAAAGCAATTTGGAAAAGAATAAATACATAGTTCAGTGTTCAAGGGTATATATTCTTCCAGAAGACCAGCATTTGACTCCATATATCCGTATCTGATATCTGAGAACTGCATATAACTTCACTGTCAGAGGGTCTAACCAACTATAATGGCTTCCATGGCTGTATACACACACACACACACACACACACACACACACACACACACACACACA
>OU015750.1:62085801-62124475 GCA_907169655.1 Acomys percivali
TCCTGTCTTATAGTTAGGCATTATAATAATAAAAATAAAATAAAATACAAGAGTTAATTATATAAAACAGAAAGGTAAATAATAAATATGCTTACAATGCAATGATAGAGAATATTAACAGTTATATGAAAAACTTGCCTCAGGACACACACTCAAAGAATGGTATTTCATTTCTCAACAGTTGTGAATTGCCTATAGCTCCTCAGTATGGAACTCTGTCTTAAAATGATGCCCTCAACTATGCATGAGTTCTAATATGAATGTGTGTTTTTAAGCATAGAGGTGTGAGTTCATGAGGTCAGTAGACATGTCTTGTCTAAAAGAGGATATTTCACAGGTCTCTTCTGAAATTCTGTCATTCTTTCTGCCTTCTACCCTAAGTTGCTTCTTAAGACTAGAAGAAGTAGGATGTAGATAGGGAAACACATTTAAGGCTGAAAATTCAGTTTTTCCTCTGGACTAGAACCAATTACGTACTTACATATTAACTGCAGGACATGGCTGCCATAGCAATCAAAAAGTTCTCTGATAAATTTGATAAAATTGTCATGAATAAATTGGGATTTCAATAAATGTAAAAGATAACTATATATGGTAAGTAAAGAAAACTGATAATCTTTTGTTTATAAATCTGGAGCTGAAAATGTTTAGTGGTAGTACAGATTCTTATCCCAGCACACAGGAGGAAAAGGCAGGTGATTTCTGAGTTCAAGGCCAACTTGGTATACACAGCAAGTTTCATGACATAACACCACAAAGAATCCATCTTAAGAAAAATGGAGGAGATCCAAGATGGTGGCGAGCAGCATGGACCGTTTTTAGAAGCTCCAGTAAACGATTCAGGGAATTGCATGGAATTCTGAACCAGGAACACCAAGATCCCCACCCCACTATAGCAGGAGTACTACACAGTTTGAAAGAACCAAAATACAGAAAACCTGCGTACCTTGAACATGGGAGGAGCACAGATTTTCTTTGACCAGTGCGGCAACAGCAGTGGCTGAGGTTTGCAGCGGGGAACCCTCCGGCAGAGGCTATTGGCATGGTAACTGGTAGGAATTGCTGTGGGAGAGGGGACTCAGTGCAAGATTTGGGTCTCATGACCCTAGCAGAACTTGGCATGTGGTTTGGACCCCATGATCCAACCTCAAATTGGCACACGGCTTGTGCCCTGAGACCCAAAATGGACTCGGAACATGGTTCAAACCCTGAGCTCTGCCCAAGGTTTAGGCCCAGAGTCCCTAGCTGAGCTCAGGGCAGAGTTTGGGCCCAGAGAACCTAGGTGGGCTTGGCAGGCAGTTTGGGTCGAGAGACTCTAGCTGAGCTTGGTGTACAGCCCTGGCCCTGAGACTTTGACTGGATTTGGCATGCAAATTGTGACCAGAGCTCCTGGCTGAATTCAACACACAATTTGGGTCCAGAGTTCCTAGTTGAGCTCCGTGCATGGTTTGATGCCAGGCCATACTACTTTACCCAACAAAACTATCAATAACCATTGATGGAGAAAACAAAATATTCTATGAAAAAACAAATTCAAACAGTACATATCCACATATCCAGCTTTACAGAAGGTACTAGAAGGAAAACTCAACCCCAAAGGGACAAGCTATAACCAGAATTCACAAGCAATAGATAACAACACCATAGAAAAAACACAACCACACAAATGCTCTACTGGAATTAAAATCAAAATTAAGACTCTTAACAGTCACTGTTCATTAATATCTGTCAATATCAATGGTCTCAATTCTCTAATGAAAAGACACAGACTAACTGAATGGATACATAAACAAGATCCAACATTCTTCTGCATTCAAGAAACACATCTCACCCATAAAGATAGACATTACCTCAGGGTAAAAGGCTGGGAAAAAATATTCCAAGCAAATGGTCACAAGAAGCAAGCAGGTGTAGCCATTTTAATATCTAACAAAATAGACTTTCAACCAAAATTAATCAAAAGGGATGAGGAAGGATACTTCATACACATCAAAGGTAAGGTCAGTCAAGATAACATCACAATTCTAAACATCTATGCTCCCAATACAATGGCACCCACATTTGTAAAAGATATATTAACAAAGCTTAAACCACACATCAAACCCCACAAAATAGTAGTCGGAGACCTCAACACCCCACTCTTACTGAAGGATAAATCATCAAAGCAGAAACTAAGCCAAGAAATAACACCATTAACCAATGCCATGAATAAAATGGATCTAACAGATATCTACACAACCTATCACCCAAACCAAAAGGAATGTACCTCCTCTGCACCCCATGGAACCTTCTCCAAAATTGATCACATAGTAGGTCACAAAGCAAGCATCAAAAGATACAAGAGGATTGAAATAATACCTTGTATCCTATCAAATCTCCATTGTCTTAGGCTGCACTTCAACAACAACAGAAATAAGAAAAAGACTACACATACATGGAAAGTAAATGACTCTCTACTTAATGACATCTGGGTCAGGGAAGAAATGAAGAAAGAAGTTAAGGACTTCCTAAAATTCATGAAAATGAAGGAACAAAATACCCAAATTTTTGGGATACATTGGCAGCAGTGATAAGAGGAAAATTCATAGCACTAAGTGCCTTTAGAAAAAAATCGGAAAGATCCCACATAAGCAAACTTAATGACACAGCTGGAAGCACTAGGAAAAAATAGAAGCAGAAACATGCAAGAGGACTAGACATCTGAATATAATCAAACTCAAGGCTGAAATTACTAAATTAGAAACAAAGAAAATTGTCCCAAGAATCAACAAAACCAAAAAATGGTTCTTTGAGAAAATGAACAAGATAGACAACAGTTAGCCAAACTAACTAATAGGCAGACAGACAGTATCCAAATCAACAAAATCAGAAATGAAAAGTGAGACATAACAACAGACACTGAAAAAATACAAAGAATCATAAGTCCTATTCGAAGATATATTCCTCAAAATTTGAAAATCTAAAGGAAATGGATGATTTTCTTGATCAATCCCACTTGCCAAAATTGAGTGAAGAACAGATAAACAAGTTAAATATCCCATTTCCTCTAGAGAAATAGAAGACATCATTGATAGTCTCCAACCCCCCCCACCAAAAAAAAAAAAAAATAGCGCAGGGCCAGATGTTTTCAGTACAGAATTCTACCAGACCTTCAAGGATGTGCTAATACTGATATTCTACAAGCAACTCCAAAAGATAGAAATGGATGGAAAGTTATCAATTCATTCTATGAGGTCATAGTCACACTAATAAATAAAGCTCACAAAGACCCAAGACAGAAAGAGAATTTCAGTCCAATTTCTCTTATGAACATTGCTGCAAAAATACTCAATAATATACTTGCAAAACAATTAAAAGAACACATCAAAGATATCATTCATCATAACCAGGTAGGCTTCATTCCATGGATGCAGAGATGGTTTAATATATGGAAATCCATCAATATAATCCACCATAGAAACAAACTGAAAATAAAAAAACCCACATGATCATCTCCTTAGATGAAGAGAAAGCATTTGATAAAATCCAACACCCATTCATGTTTAAAGTTTTGAAGAGACCGGGGATACAAGGCACATACCTCAACATAATAAAGGCTATATACAGCATGCCAATAGCCAAATTCAAATTAAATGGTGAGATACTTAAGGAAATTTCTTTAAAATCGGGAACAAGGCAAGGCTGCCCACTCTCTCCATGACTCTTCAATATAGCACTGGAAGTTCTAGCCAGACCAATAAGACAACAAAAGGAGATCAAGGGTATTCAAATGGGAAAGGAGGAAGTCAAATTATCCCTATTTGCATATGATATGATAGTGTACATAATTGACCCCCAATATTCCACCGGAGAACTCCTCTAGCTGATGATAAACCCCTTCAGCAAATTGGCTGGATAGAAAATTAACTCAAAAAAGTCAGTAGCCTTCCTATATACAAATGACTATCATACAGAGGAAGAAATTAGGAAAACTACAACCTTCACATTAGCCACAAGCAATATAAACTATTTCGGAGTTACTCTAACAAGCAAGTGAAGGACTTGTTTGAAAAATATTTCAAAACTCTGAAGAAAGAGATTGAAGATGACATCAGAAGATAGAATGATCTTCCTTGCTCGTGGATCGGGGGAAGATTAACATAGTAAGAATGGCCATCTTACCAAAAGCAATTTACAGATTCAATGCAATCCCTATCAAAATACCTACACAATTTTTTAAAGACATTGAAAGTCAGTATTCAACTTCATATGGAAAAAGAAAAATCCGAGAATAGTTAAAACAATCTTGTACAATAAAAGATCATCTGAGGAATCTCCATACCTGATCTCAAGTTGTACTATAAAGCAACAGTAATTAAAACAGCATTGTATTGGCACAGCAATAGGCTGGTTGATGAGTGGAATCAAATTGAAGGCCCAGATATGAATCCACACACATATGGTCACTTGATTTTTTACAAAGCAGCCAAATATATTCAATGGAAAAAGGAGAGCATCTTCAACAAATGGGGCTGGTCTAACTGGTTGTCTACATCTAAAAAATTTCCATTGGACCCATATTTGTCACCATGCACAAAATTCAAATTCAAGTGGATCAAAGACCTCAACATAAAACCAGAGACTCTAAGTCACTTAGAAGAAAAAGTAGGGAAGAGTCCGGAACACATTGGCAAATTAGACAACTTCCTGAACAGAACATCAACAGCCTAGGCCTTAATGTCAACAATTAATAAATGGGACCTCAGGAGGCTGAGAAACTTCAGTAAAGTAAGAGACACTGTCAAGAGGACAAAGCGACAGTCTACAGACTGGGAAAAGATCCTCACCAACCCTACATCTTGCAAACCTCTAATTTCAAAAATATATAAAAAATTCACGAAAATACACACCACTAAACCAAATAACCCAATTGAGAAATAAAGCTCAGAAACTAAACAGAGAATTCTCAAAAGAGTAATATATTGTGGCTGAAAGACACTTAAAAAAATGCTCAACCTCCTTTGTCATCAGAGAAATGCAAATGAAAACAGCTCTGAGATTCCATTTTACAACCATCAGAATGGCTAAGGAAAAAATTCAATTGACACCACATTCTGGAAAGGATTTGGAAAGAGAGAAACACTTCTTCATTGCTGGTGGGAATGCAGATTAGTGCAGCCATTTTGGAAATCTATTTGACACCATATCAGAAAACTGGGAATAGGGATTCCTCAAGACCCAGCTATTCTACTCATTGGAATCAACCTAGAAGATGCTCCAGCACACAAAACGAACATTTGCTCAACCATGTTCATAGCAATCTTATTCATAATAGTCAAAACCTCGAAACAGCCTAAGTGTCCCTCAGTAGAAGAATGGATAAAGAAACTGTGGTACATTTACACTATGGAATACTGCTCAGCTCCTAAAAACAAGGAATTTGTGAAATTTGTGGACAAATGGATTGAACTTGACATGATCATAATGAGTGAATTAACCCAAAAGTAGAATTAGGCAAATGGTATATACTCACTAATATCTGTACACTGGCCCAAGCGATATATTCCATGAAATTCTTCACTTACAAGAAAAGTGGGACAGAGTAGATGACATCCTATTGGGACTCTAGGTGAAAGAAGAATGGGAGAATGGGGAAATAGAAGGATCCAGAGGGTCCTAGAAACCTACAAGAAGAACACTACGATGGGCAGATCTGGGCCCAGGGCTCCTGCTTATACTATGGCACCAGCCAAGGACAATATGTGTAGTAATCTTCAAACCCCTACCAGGATCTAGCCAATGGACAGGACATTCTCCACAGTTGATCGGACAGTGGGGTCTATTTTTCTCTCGAACCCTGTGTCCAGCTGATTTGGGGAAAATAAAACATTTGTAGGGCCCCAAATAAAATTAAAGAAAATGATTAAACAAGTCAGAAACATCATTTGTAGTCCAGATTCTAAATACTTAGAAATTCCAGGATTAATAAGAGTCCTGTGTGGGACAATCAGAAATGCTGGACCAATTGGGATCAGTAGATTTCTTTGAACCTGTCCAGTGAGCTGTCTTGTTCTAATGAGTAACAGCAACTAAATCAACTGGGGCTTGAACATGAGGGATGCAGGATGTCAGTGTTCATCATGGTGAGAAGAAGGAATCCTTTCAAGTCTAAGCTAGCATTAGTGTCCAGTTCTTCTCTCAAACATAAATTCTAAAACCATTATACCATGCTAAAATTATAAATATATGAATTATGATGGATGAACAAAACAATTTACAGTGGATCTTTGGTCATCATATGAGCACAAGAACCATATCTGTAAATCTTCATTCATGTCATTTGAAGAATGTCATCTAATATTAAGTCACAGTGATTCTGGACCCCACAACAAGCCTTATGTATACATAGATATTCGTGTCTAAGCCAGTCTCAGAGCTATTCATATGTAGTAGGGTTAGCAATATGAGTTACCTGTTGTTCTACAGTTGAAATTCTTTATATCCCTATTGTAGTGCCACCATCATCACCTTCCAATCCCATCCTCCATCCCTCATCCCCACTCCCTCCCTCCCCTAGTCTTCAGAAAGGGAAGCTCTCCTTCACTAATATCTATCCTCAGCCTCATCTGTACTACCTGTGTCCCTTTCCCCTGTGGCCCCTTCAGGGAGAAGTGATCAACATTGGGAGGCCAGAGTCCATTTCAGAAATAGTCCCTACTCCCCATATTGTGAGACCCACAAGGAGACAGTGTCGCCTATCTATTCCTTCTAGAACAGTGTCTACATTCTCATCACTCATGGACCTTGGTTGGCACATTAGTCTTTGTGTTGTAGTGTGGTTATCCTCTACTAAGTGGATAATATGCATTTATGAATGAGTATATAACATGAATGTCTTTTGGGGTCTGGTTTACCTCACTCAGGATGATTGTCTCTAGTTCCATCTATTCACATGCCAATTTGAAGATTTATTTGTTTTTCATAGCTGCAGCATTCCATTATGTAAATTAACCATAGTTTCTTTATCTATTCTACTCTTGAGGAACATCTAGTTTTTTTTCAGATTTTGACTATTATGAACATGGCTGCCATGAACATAGTTAAGCAAATGTCCTTCTTATATCATAGAACATCTTTAGTGTATATGCCCATGAGTGGAATGGCTGGATCTTAAGGGAGAATTATTCCCAGTTTCCTGAGATAGCACCAGATTTATTTCCAAATTGTTTGTACATGTTTTCACTCCCACTAGCAATAGAGGTGTGTTCCCCTTTCTCAACATCAGCACCACCAAGTACTGTCACTTGAATTTTTATCTTAGCCAATTGGATAGGTGTAGTATGTCCAGAGGGCTGAAGATGATGTTCCAACTTTATAAAGATCTGTGGGTGACTTTTCAGGCAGTAAATTGTCTCTGCCATTTTTTCATTTTGATAGCTGATAACCTCTCCTGAGCTTGATGATTTCCTGCCATCTAC
The DNA here is from genome assembly GCA_907169655.1 of Acomys percivali. NCBI lineage: Eukaryota > Metazoa > Chordata > Mammalia > Rodentia > Muridae > Acomys > Acomys percivali. The sequence continues at coordinate 62,093,259 of OU015750.1, forward strand.
TCGTCCTTTTTAGGGCTGCTTCTTTTTGTTCTAGCGCTTTCAGCTATTATGGGATTTCTCCAGTTTCATTATAAAGGCACTTAGTGTATGAACTTTTCTCTTGGCACTGTTTCCACTGTGTCCTGTAAGTCTGGGTATGGTGTGCCTTCAGATTCATTGAATCTAGTAAGTTTTTAAATTATTTTTTGTTCCTTACCCAGATGTCATTAAGTAGGGAGTTGTTCACTTTCCATGAGTTTGTAGGCTTCCTGTTGTTATTGAGTTCCAGCTTTAATCCATGGGTGTCTGATAAGAAACAAGGCATTATTTGAATATTTTTGTGTCTGTTGAAGTTTGCTTTGTGCCCAAGTATATGGTTGATTTTTGAAAAGGTTCCGTGAAGTGGTGACAACAAGGCAAATTCTTTTGTATTTGGGTGAAAAGTTCTGTATATGTCAGTTGAGTCCATTTTACTCATGACATCTATTAGTTTGGTTGTTTCTCCATTTAGTTTCTGCCATGATGTTTGATCTTTTGTTGAGAATTGGGCGTTGATGTCTCCCACTATTACTGTTTGGTGTTCCATGTGTGATTTAAGCTTTAGTAATTTTATTTTATGAATGTGGGTAGTCTGTAATTGAGGCATAGATGTTCTGAATTGAGACATCATCTTGGTATATCTTTCCTTTGATGAGTATGAAGTATCCTTCCCCATCTCTTTTGATTAGTTTTGGTTGAAAATCTATTTTATTAAATACTAAAATGGGTATTCCGGCTTGTTTCTTGGGTCTGTTTGCTTGGAATAGCTTTTTCCATCCCTTTACTCTAAGGTAATGTTTATCTTTATTGTGGATGTATGTTTCTTGTATGCAGCAGACTGATGGGTCCTGATTTCACATCCATTCTGTTAGCCTGTGTCTCTTAATTGTGGAGTTGAGGTCATTGATGTTGAGAGATATTAAAGACAATTGATTACTGGTTGCTCTGTTCTTGATGTTACCCTCCTTTTAGTTGTACTTTTCCTTTTATCATATTTGGTAGAGCTGGATTTGTGGTTACTTAATGTTTTAACTTTGTTTTCTCATGTACTATCTTGTTTTGTCCATCTATGGTCATTAAATGTTTTGCTGGGTATAGTAGTCTGGGTTACCATCTGTGGTCTCTTAGTGTCTGCATGACATCTATACAGATCCTTCTGGCGTTCATAGTCTCTGTTGAGAGGTCAGGAGTAATCCTGATAGGTTTGCCTCTATATGTGACTTGGCAGTTTTCTCTTGCAGATTTAATATTCTTTCTTTGTTCTTTATATTTAGTGTTTTGATTGTTGTGGGTTAGGAGCATTTTTGTGGCGCAATCTATTTGGAGTTCTTTAGGCTTCTTGTATATTTATGGGTATTTTTTTTCTTTAGGTTAGGGAAGTTTTCTTCCATTATTTTGTTGAAAGTGTTTTCTGTGGCTTGCAGTTGGGAGTCTCATTTTTTTGTCTATCACAATGATTTTTAGGTTTGGACATTTCATAGTGTCACAGTCTTCTTGTATATTCTATGTCAGGAGATTTTTTAGATTTAATATCTTCAGTCATATCATCTATCCCTTATATTCTTTCCTCCATCTCTTGGATTCTATTGATAATGCTTGTATCTGTAGATCCTGTCCTCTTCTCTAGGATTTCCATTTCCAGATTATCTCAGATTGTGTTTTCTTCATAACTTCTACCTCCATATTTAGATCTTGCAACATTTTATTCATTTCATTCTCCTGTTTGATTGTAGATTTTTAAGCGGTTTGTTCAATCCTTTCATCTCTTTGTGCAATCTTGTTCTCCTTTGAGCGATTTATTTTCCTCCTTTAAGGCCTCTATCATTTTCATAACCTCAGATTTGAAATCCTTCTCTTGTGAGTCAGCTGTGATAGGATCTTCAGGGCTTGTTGTTGCTGTGGGACTACTGGTTTCAGGTGGTATCAAATGGTTCTGGGGATTATTTGTGTTCTTATGCTGACTTCTTCCCATTGTTATGTCTCTGGTTGGATCGTGTCCGCAGTGACTGCTTGAACTCTGGAATTTTCTGTGGATTTGCTTGGTTACCTGAGGTCAGATCCACATGTGATATTGACTTGATGTCTCCTCGGTGATAGAACCTACAAATGCTGGTGTTTTTGAAGTCCCAGGCTAAATCTTTCCCCTGGGGAGTGCAAGAGCTGCCCCCAGACTGGCATGTTGCATGCCTGTGGGAGCCCTGGTGGCTGCCTCAAATCCTAACAGAGCTCTCTGTGGCTTTTCTAGGTTACCTGAAGTCAGATCCACTTGTCATCCTGACTACAATGTCTTTCCTGTGCTAAAATGCACAGATGCTGGTGTTTATGCAGTCCCTCACTTGATTTGTACCCCAGGGAAGCCAAGAGCTGCCCTCCAGCCACGAGTGTGGTGCTAACCCAGGTACCTGGTGGCTGCTTGGACACCTGGGACCTTTCTGTGGATTTTCTAGGTGACCTGATGTCAGCTCCACTTGTGTTCCCAACTGTGCTATCTTCTCTGTGACAGAATCTACAGATGCTGGTGATTTTGCAGTTCCAGGCTCACTCTGTACTCAGGGGAGTTCAAGAGCCATCTACCAGCGAGGAGTGTGGCAGTCCTGAGAATGCCAGGTGGCTGATAAAAAAACATCAGGCGCTTTCTGTGATTTTTTTTTAGTAACCTGAGGTCAGATCCACTTGTGATCCTGACTGTTGTGTTTGCTTGGTGACAGAACCCACAGGCGCTAGTGTTTCGCAGTCCCTGGATCAGTCTTCACACCAGCAAGTTCAAGAGCTGCCTGCCAGCCAAATGTGTGGAGCTAGCCTTTGGACCCAACTATGCTCCACACAATTAGGACCCCTCTTAACTTTGGGTCACCTTTACTGGTGTTTTGTGTTTCCCAGATTGGTCCTTAGGTTGCTGAATAATCACTCCCATCCTGCTAATCAAACAAGATTTGTATTAGGCATGGTCATCTTAGATATCCTCATACAAATATTTTTAGTTTAAAAATATCATTCTGAGTGAAATATCTAAATTCCTGAATTCAAATACAACATATCCACTCAATATACATACTTCAGCTTTGAAATTTCTGGTTGGAAAAGCCTAAGTAAGGATTGGATAGGGAGATGAGGGAGAGATGAAGAGTGAGAAAATATTTAGCAGAAATGATGGATACATAGAAAAGTTCTATTTGTATACATTTAAAAATAGGTACTAAATATGGTGAAAATCAGTGCTATTAATAAACTTTTTATTTTCCCAAGTGGAGATATGTTTATTACATGATCTCATTTACATATTATTATTTAAATTTTTGATGCAAATTCTAAATTTCAGGGTTTACTGTGCTACCTATGATAGCCTAAAATCATGTTAAGGATATTTTTACAAGTCCCAGAGAGTTGGGTTGCAGCCACATCACACTGCCTGGCTTGTAATCTTGTTTTGTTTAATTCTGACACTTTACTCCTTATGATCAGTCTCTTAAAGTGATGTTGAATTATTCTATCTGAAATCTAGAGTGGAATGATACAAGACACATTCTTTATGTAATACTTGCCTTTTTTGAGGCTGCTGCTTGTCTATTATTAAGAATGAGATATTTTGTTTCCTGTCAGCTATAGTCCTCCTGGATGCACATTATTCTATACTCCCTCTCACTCTGATATCAGTATTGCTCACCTCCTTACCTATTTTGTGTCTTAGAAGTGTCATCATCTCAAAGAAGCCTAGGCCAATTATGTCAATAGAATTGAAAACTTTTCTCAATTTGTACAAACACTTCAAAACCCCTTTAGGTTGTTTTATTTTCAGTAGAGCATTTCACATCTAGTACACAATATAATTTAAATATTTACCACATTTATGGTTTATTGTCTGCATTATTGTTTATTGTCTATATTACTGTCCGTGAATGTTAGTTCTATACAGAAATGTTTTCAGTTTTACTCAATGGCACTTAGAATTATATTGAGTAAAGGGGTAATACATACCTTTTTAGTATATAGATGTACTATATTAATAATGGATATTAACTATTAAATTTATTACTAAAATTATTAAATGTATTATTATTAATTAAACAATTTATAAATTATTAAATTAAATTGTTTTTAAAATGTTAATTATTAAAATATAAAACTATTAAATAACTATAGTGGTATTATAATTAGTTATGATATAATCATAGAAAAAACTGATGAGTGAGAGATGTGCTTTTCTGATAATAACAAAGAATATGGAAATATGATATTGGATTGCTTTATAAAATACTATTGATATTAATTTCAGTGACACATTTTGCATCTGGAAGCAAATAATTGTTGTAAAATACAAACTTAATGTGCCTTTGTTTATAAATTCTCATAATACCTTAGAAAAATCAATAAAAATTAAAACAGATACTTTATGTAGACAAAAGTGTTCTACAGCTACTCAGACAAGCTTAAGTTTCAGCTTAAAAGAAATTCCCCATTGTTTTCAGTGAAATCAATCACTATAATTATTAAAGTCACAATGGCATTTTTTTTCCTATTTTAAGAGTCATGTTTTACTTTAATATACTCATTTCTTAAAGATTATATTATGTTAGCAGTTATTTCATAGCAAATATATATCAATATGCCTCCTCTACATAATAATATACTTCATCCACAGTAAAAATTTAATAAATATTGAATTGTGGATATTTTATAAAGGAAAGAAATATAAGAAACTATTTTTTGAGCTTAAAATTATTTTTTTCTTTTAATGATGAATAGGTCGTTTATCTCTTGCCATCCTTTTCAAATAATGCAAAGTCAAATTTATTTAAGTGTAAAGTTCTATAAAATACAAGTGCTAGATCTAATCATATAGTTGAAGGAATAATTTTGTCTTGACTATAACAGTGAAAGAATTACAAATGAGCCATCTGATGCCCTGGACTTTATGTCACAATTTCAGTGTTTATTTTATTGCTGCACAGAAGCTTTGAAAATCTCTCCCTGGGTAAGAAGTCTTTAAAAATCCCTTTGTAACTTTGGAGATTTTAGAGCATGTATAAGTTAGGATTTTGAAGGAGGTAACAGTGCTCTAAATTTATTAAATTAAAAAACTTAAACATTTCAAGTTATTAATTAGCTAACCTGTAAAAGTTTGCCTTCAGCCAACGAGAAAATTTAAAGTGTTTTAATATTATGGTACTTCATTTGCTAGCTGATCAGCTTCATGACTCTGTGTGTGTGTGTGTGTGTGTGTGTGTGTGTGTGTTTGTGTGTCTTTGTGTATGTGCATGTTACATGTGGAAGATTCTACTCTTCTAGGCTATATTAGTAAAGAGTGTATAGGCAACACAAACTTTGATCAATGAGTTAAAGAATATTAAGATATAAAATTGGTAGGTATAAAGGGAGTGATGCATCAGGAGTAGTAGAGAGAGAGAGAAATAATATCAAAATACAATGTATGAAATTCTCAAAAAATAATGAAAATAATTTTAAATGTAATTTTTTATTTTGAGATTATAAAAGACTTAAATTTTCTCATTCCCTTTTCTCTCCTCAAGCCTTTCCATATAGCCCTTGTTTCTCTCTTTCAAATTCGTGATAATTTCCCACTGTTTATTACATACATATATATGATAAATATTTTCTTTTAATACATATATAATATATTTTATATTCCTAAATACTTGTGCACAATCTATTTGGTCTCTTATAGGAAGGGGATCTGCTTTATAGGACATGGTTTCTGTGTAGCTTTGGTTGTCCTGGACTCAGTATGTATACTAGACTGGCCTTGAATTAATACAGATCCACCTGCCTCTGTCTCACAAAGTGCTGAGATTACAGTGTGCCACTGCGCCTAGTTTGATTGATCCTCATAATGTTATTTTCATGTGTAAATAAACAATTTGTATGCTTTTCTCTGAGGAAGGCTATTTCTCCTGCTATTTAATAGGAACCTGTTCTTTGTGTTACTATGGAGGCCTTCTCATTCTTGTTTGTCCTCATTACCATGTTTAATGCTATTGGTCATGTTCAAGTCATGTTTATACAGTAATGGTGGTGATGTATTATGGGTTTGGGTTCTGGAATTTCTAGTGGATAGAAATGCACGGCACTGTCACTTTTTAAAAAAATGTATTCTTTCTGTTGATTTTTTCCATAATGATTTCTGAAGCTTGGGGAAAAATTAAAATGTACTGAAAGCATTAATTTTAAAATAAAATATTTGGTGAGTATCATCATCATAGTATGAATAAAGAAGGGTAGACTTAGAAACATATTTTCAAACTCAATTTTGAAGTACTGAGGTGGAGAGATGGCTAAACAGCGAAGAGTGCTGTTTCTTTGTCAGGATCAGAGTTCAAGTCCCAGTAAATGTATTTGGTGTCTTATAGCCACATGAAACTCCAGCACTAGGTGACTGAATAGTCTCTTGTGGCCTCTGTAGGAACCTCTATACATATATGTATAGATACATATAAACAGACACATACACAAAAATTAAAAAGTAAAATGAAAGCAAACATTAAAGGATGCAAATTTCTCTTACAGAAACCTGGATTAGATTATCAGCACCCATATTAGTCAGCACCATAGTCAGCTCTTGACTGACTATTTGTAACCATCTTATAAGATCTGGCACCTTCTTCTAGCCTCTTGTGAGCATTGAACAGATAGGATGAATGAACATATATGCAGGCCATATATGTATACTCATAAAATAAAATAAATATAATAAAATTAATATAAATATAAAAAAATAAAAATAAAAATCTCAAAATGTTTATATTAAAAAGTGATATACTATCAAATCTTACAAGTTACCCACACCACCCATATTCCAAATACACTGAGCTTGTTCTGTTTCTTTAAAAATTGTGTTTCTGTGATGTGTGTGTGTGTGTGTATCTGTGTGTGTATGTGTGTTTCTTTGTGCATATGTCCACACTTAGACCTATAGAGGTCATTAAATGATATGTTGAGGCTTAAGGTACAGGCTCATGAGCCTCCTAATATGGGTTCTGATATCAACCTCTTACACAGCCCTCCAGTTCTAGAATTTCATTTTAAAGATTTAATTACTTATACTTTCTATGTTTGAGTGTTTCCCTTAATGTATGTATAATATAACAAATAGGTTCCAGGTGAGGATAAATTAGGGTTCTAGGCCCTTAGTACTGGGTGTGTAAGTATCTTCACCATCGAGGTGTCTCTCCAGTCTCCATAATTTATTGTTTTTTAATATTTTGGAGCTGGCAGCAAATATTATGTAACCATTGTTAGACATGTTGCATAATTTCTTTGTGTTGTAGTTATATGATGCTATAATTCTGAAATATTTATGAAGTGAATTAAAGAAAATTATGAGGTGATATTTGCAACAAGATATGCAAACTGTCAGTCTTTAAGTTATAATATTCTAGAGACAGGTTAAGTTTAAAGAATACTTCAAGGTCTCATATCTAAGTTTAAACTGTTAATATATATGCATATCTAAATGCATATTGTCTGCTTTTTATTTTACCCTATTTTCTTGAGTTACAATTACTATTTTCTCTAATAGAAATGGTTATTGGAAAAAAATTGCAATGACCATTTAGTTTATGATAAATGAGAGAAAATAAGTGATATATAATCTGCAATGTGACATAATTAAGGTTATAGTAATTATGAAAATGAATAGCAAAGTATATTTACAGTACCATTAGTGTCACATTTTAAACCCATACCTGTGCTAAAATGATAGTTTAAGATATGAAAAAAATGAAATGGAGTGATTTAATAAATATATTAGTATGAGGTAAATCAGTATGTTTCTTCTGTTAAATGTCTACTACAAGCTAAGGATTGAATGCTTAGTGCACAACTGCAGATTTTTTTTATATGCTGTAGTTGGTCACAAAATTGGGTGGCATAGGTTATAGCAGCATTCTAAATTTGTGTGTTTCAATTCCTTTGGCAAACCTTTATCTCCAAAAATATGTATATAAACTATTCATGAGAGTAGCCATATTATAAACAGGAGATAGCAACAAAACCAATTTTTGATTGGGGACACCAAAATATGATGAAGTGCATCAAAGGGTCACAGCATTGGGACAATTGATAACCACTGGGTTATGGGTTTAAGGCACATCTGGCTTGGACTCCCCATTTCCTGGTACAAAGAAATGAGGGCAAGCTTGGACATGCTCCTGATTGACAAAGAGCCCCCTACTTTCATGCTTTTCCCATCTTGATAAATTCTATTGTCTCAAAACATGGATAAAAGTAAATTCCTTCTCTCAACGTTATTCTTATCAATCTTTTGGTAAGATCAATGGAAAAAGCAATTAATATGGAACACAGGTACTTAACATTAGTTTGTTACTGTAATAGTCTGAAATAAGCCCTTGCAACTGGTTTATAGGAAGAATGAAGAAGAGTCTGGAATTGTTAGGTATAGGACTCAATAATTTTGACAATATTGTTTAATGAGCCATGTGGTCAAAGTGCTAAAAATCAGAATTTTACAAATGTATACAATTAAGTCTAGCCTCAGACTTTCAGATATAAGCAATGTTATTTAAATTATATTATGAAATGGCATCCACTTCATGAAATTGAATTGATCTTAGAATAAATAGCAAATAACTGATTTGATTTTTAAGGATGATTTTAAGGCAGAGATGTACTTAGGCTGTGATAAGATTACTCTTTACTGTGTATACCTAAATTTATATGGCCAGACAGCAGAAAGTTGAGTAGAAACGAGTAAAGCATGTTAAAAAATAAAATATGAACTGAATTAAACTTATGGATATTTGGAAGCAGAAGAAACTGCTTTAATTATTAAAAAGATAATCACAAGTCTGCCTAAAGCCTGCAGTTTTCATTAGACCATACAAAAATCAATCAACAGCAGACACTAAGCACTAGAAATACAAATTTATTTTAAGGGATGTATCTCAGTCCAAAAGTACCTGAAAGATGTCTCTTCATCTCTAAATCAACTTTTTAGCAAGGTTTTTCACCAAGTTCTGCTAGCCATAAAAATCTGCTAAGGCTTTGATCAAATGTGTTAGGCCACAGCTGAAGCTCTTAACTTGTGTTTTCCTTTTCATGAGTACAGCTCACCATCAATGGAATGATAGCATTTACATTTGGATCGAGTTCTTCATGCTTATTTAATTTGGTTTAGAAAACTCTTCACAGACATTAACAGAGTCTTTTCTTTTAGGGGAAGATCCTGCCTTGTTGACTATATTAGCATTACAATTTGTAACAACATCAAAATTAATCAATTGATAAACTGAGAAAATGACTTGAGAAAATTCTTCATATAAGAGAGAATAATAATTTGATAATATACATAAGAAACATTTTGTGAAAACTAAAAATCGTAACTGTATTGAAACTCCAAACTTCTTCAATCAGAATGGAAGTTGTCAAATATCAAGTGTGTAAATATGAACACATACATACATACATACATACATACATACATACATGTGAAATTTTAGAGGTAAAGAGTAAAATGATCCCTAACGCTGTTAGAAAGGATGCATAAGTAATACAGAAAACAGAATAGAAAACCAAAATAGAGATATAATGTGATCTAGTTGCATTACCTCTGTGTATAATAAAAAAGAAATAAAAATTATTTACAACAAATATCATTAAACTCTCATATTTATTTTGAGATTATAACAATAAGCATAACTGGAGTAGATTTTGTGACTCTTAGCATGATACTGGATATAGAAAGAAACAAAAATAAAAGCAAAGTGAAAAGGGAGAGAGAGAGAGAGAGAGAGAGAGAGAGAGGAGAGTCATTGAGTTTCCCACACAGGTTGAAATCAGACAAATAAATGATAGCTTGACAGAAGAGGAGGGGCTGTCCAAAATGACAATTATAGGAGGTACTAAGAGTATATGATGAAAGCTGAGCATAAATAGACATAAACCATCATGGTGAATTAATAAGCTTGAATAATATATAACTATAACAACAACAACAACAACAATAATAATAATAACATCAACAACTCAAAACTACATTTGAAATTGTATATGTGGAATAATTGCACACAAAAGTTTGGAAAGTGGAAAGTGTATATTCAATGTGTATCATGTAGCAGAGTAATGTGATTTCTTACATGGCATCTCCTATTAGAAATATTTTTGATCAGTTTAGATATTTCCAAAAGCATACTACATGAAGACAGAATATCTATTAGTTAAGGTAACTTGGGCTCTACAGCAAGACTAAATCTCAAAGTAAAGCAATAACAGAAAAATAAAATGATAAAAAAAGAGATTCAAGTAGTGGCTTCAAGATGAATTTGGGAAGTATAGAAACATAATTACAATTGCATGGCACTGGCCTATACCCTCAGAAATGTAAAATTTTTCCATAGAAATAAATGGATTTAAAATTCCCTTGGATTTTACATCATAATTACAATCCTTTTATTGTGGAAAAAAAAACACAAATCCAACTTTATCTGTAAAGCTTTGTATCATTTATTTTAAGTTGTTTTCAGTTTACATGTCAAATAGTTCATAACAATGAATGGCCTGTTACAATTATCTAGATATAAACATATGTTTTGGTTGAAGTGTCATAAATATATTGAGTTAGAATGAGCACTTTCTTTTGAAAATACGTAAGAAAAACAATTTGTGTTGGTAATAAGATATGGAAGTTAATGAATAATTTAGTCATTTCCAATGCAAATTTACATGCCTATAATCTTAATTTGCATACTTGAAATTTTAAAATGATTTTATGTATTTGATAAGGATGAGAATGAATCCTTTGATACAGAAAAGCATCTGCTGCACATACACAAGGATATCATTCAACTTGAACAAAAAATTGCTACATGCATCAAATTGACATTGCACAAGCTGTAACACAAAAAAATAAGATATTATTAAATGAATTATATTTGTTAAAATACATTTCTAATGATAAATGTATCTATATATAAGACATTTCACAATTTTATTTTATCTAAATTTGCATATATTTATATAATTTTTTTCTTTTTTAAATTGATTTTTAATTTATACTTTACATCCTGATCATGTCCTCCTTGTTCTTCACCTCTTGGTCTCCCTTCAGCCTTCTTCTCCATTTTTCTCTTCCTCTTCTGACGCTCAGTAAAGGGAAGCTTCCTGTAACTCACCCCAGCACATTAAATTGCAACAGGACTGAGCTCATCCTCATCCACTGAGGAAAAGAAAGGCAGCCCCATTAGAGGGAAGTGATCTAAAGTAGGCAACTACATCCATGTCATAGACAGCAGCTCAACTTACTAGCAAACCCATATGAAGATCAAACTGCCCATGGATTACATATTTATAACTCCCTAGGTCCTCTGTACTTCTATCTCTGTAAATTCCCATGGGTTTAGTTTAGTTAGCTCTTTTGGTATTCCTTTGAGCCTTCCCTTCCCTCTTCCCCTCGGAACACATACTCTTCCACAAGATTCCCCAAGCTCCACCAAATGCTTGGCTGTGAGTCTCAGCCTCTGACTCAATCAAATTTTGGGTGGGGCCTCTCAGTGGACAGTTATAATAGGCTTCTCTCTGTAAACATAGCAAATTATAGTTACTGGTTCAGGGGTAGTCTCTCTCCATAGGGTGAGTCTCAGGTTGGGCCAGGAATTGGTTGGACATTCTATCAGTCTCTACCATATTATTGTACATATTGCAGGTGGATAGGTGTTCCCCGCCACATTATAAGTCATGTCTGGTTAGAAGGCATGCTCCTCAATCTCCGTGTTCCTTGTTTCTGGGAGGCTAAACTAGAGACATCGCCATATCCTCTCTGTAACCTACCCAGCAGAAGGTCTCTAGCTTGTCTCATTGACGCTTCTGCCCTCAGTTTACTTTTCACTCCATGCCCTCTCGCCACCTGTCCCAGTCTCCCAGTATCTGATTTTCCCCGGTCTTGATTTCTTCTCCACAACCTAGCCCACCCCGTTTTCTCTATATATCCAATCTGAGTGAGATGGGAGAAGAGCTTCCCATGGGCCTTCCTTCTTACTCAGCTTTTTGGGTCAGTGAATTATACTATGGTTATCCTATAATATATGGCTAACTTGTGCTTATAAGCACATACCATGATTGTCTTTCTGGGGCTGGATTACTTCACTTAGGATGATTCTTTCTAGTTTGATCTACCTGGCTACAAATTTCAAGATTTCCCTTATTTTAATAGATAGTTATTATTCTGCTGTGTAAATTACCACAGATTCTTGATCCATTCTTCAGTTGAATGACATTAGATTGTGTCCAGATTCTAGTAATTATAAATAAAGCTGCTCATTGGCTAGATCTGGGTAGGGGTTAAAAGTTTACTACCTGTATTGTCCTTGGCTGGTGCCATAGTTTGAGCGGGACACCTGGGCCCAAATCTGCCTATCATAATGTTCTACTTATAGGTTTCTAGGACCCTCTGGATCCTTCTACTTTGCTCTTCTCCCATGCTTCTATCATCTAGAGTACCAATAGGATGTCCTCCCCTCTGTCCCAGTTTCCTGGTAAGGGAAGGCTTTCATGGGACATGCCCCATGGGCTAATATGCAGATATAAGTGAGTATAAACCATTTGAGTCTTTCTGCTTCTGGGTTAACTCACTCATTATGATAATTTCCAGCTCAATCCATTTGTCCACAAATTTCGGGAATTCGTTGTTTTTAAATAGCTGAGTAGTATTCCATAGTGTATATGTAACACAGTTTCTTTATCCATTCTTCTACTGAGAGACACTTAGGCTGTTTCCATGATCTGGCTATTATGAATAAAGCTGCTATGAACATGGTTGAGCAAATTTTCTTGGTGTGTGCTGGAGCATCTTCTGGGTATATTCCAAGGAGTGGAATAGTTGGGTCTTGAGGAAGCCTATTCCTAGTTTTCTGAGATAGCACCAGATAGATTTCCAAAGTGGCTGTACTAGTTTTCATTCCCACCAGCAATGAAGGAGTGTTCCTCTCTCCCCACATCCTCGCCAGCATGTGGTGTTGCTTGAATTTTTTACCTTAACCATTCTGATGGGTGTAAGATGGAATCTCAGAGTTGTTTTGATTTGCATTTCCCTGATGACTAAGGAGGTTGAGCATTTCTTTAAGTGTTTCTCAGCCATTTAATATTCCTCTTTTGGGAATTTTCTGTTTAGTTCCAAGTCCCGTTTCTCAATTGGGTTATTTGGTTTGGTGGTGTTTAATTTCTTGAGTTCTTTATATATTTTGGATATTAGACCTGGTGCCTCGTATTTGACCATGTCCCCTGGAGGAGGAGACCTGGTGGCACTCAGAGGAAGGATAGCAGTTTACCAAGAAGAGACTTGATACCCTATGAGCATACACAGGGGGCTGAAATCCCCCTCAGGAACAGTCATAGGGGAGAGGAATAAGGGGAATATGGGAGGATACAAGGTATGGGATAACCATTGAGATGTAACAAGAGTAAATAAATAAATAAATAAATAAATAAATAAGTAAATGAATGAATAAATAAATAAATAAATAAATAAAAAGTAAAGAAAAATAATAAAAATAAATAAAGCTGCTATGAATATAGCTGAGCAAATATCCTTGTGACTATTGTGCTTGTGCTGTATAGGCATAAGGTTGTGGAATTCAAATGTTTTTTTTTGTAACCCTCATGTTTGTTTGCAATACTTGTTATGAGACTCTATTATACCAATGTTGTATAAACATTCTTCCCCAATTGTTCCGAGATATGCCAATTAAGCACTGAATAGCCAACTGCTGAGCAGAAGAAAGAATAGGGTTGGACTTCCTGCCAGCAAGAGAAGAGGATTTAAAGGATAAAGTAGGGGATTCAGACATGGTATTGTGCATGAGAGATTCCTAGAAGGACCAGGAGAGAGAGAGAGATGGAACAGAAATATCTACGAAGTGCAAGTATCACTGAGATTTATGCTGCTATGGAACCAAATTAGTTAAGAAGGTTAAGCATAGAGTAATAACTTCTTAGATTGTGCTGTGAAGCTTATTTAAATAATATAAGAGTCTCAATTATTTGTGTGATAGGCAGGGTAAGAGAGAAATTGTGAAAAAAATACAGTTTTACAAAGTTAACATGAGTAGCAAGTTAGGATATAACCTACACAAATCTATCCAAAACTTAAGGAGAATCTAAACTTGAATAGAAAGGCATCTCTTAGTTCTGTTTATAAAAAGAGCAACCTAAGATTCTTAGGAAGAAGCTCATAGATTCCTCATTATACAGACCTGAGGCATAATAGCAAGGCCTCTAGCCCGCTGTAAATAAAGAGATAAACAAATCAACAAAAACCTGATACAAACCCTACAAAGGCAATACTTTTAGGCCGTTCTAAGAAAAAAGTGGCACTTTAACACAAGCAAGTTTCTCAAAGTCAGACTGTCCTATCCAAGGCAGGAAGATTTATGATGTGTCTTTTCCTGGCCTGTCTCCTACAGAGCAAAGGAGAAAGCATTAATGAACCCTATAATTCCCAGAATGGGTAAGAGGTCAGGAAGCATTGAAGGAGGCACAGGAAATGCCTATCCCTGGAAGAAAGAGGTAGAAACAGTCTGAGAAGCCTCAAGCACCTGAACTGGTTAATACTAGAAGGGAAGCTATGTCTAAATAAGTAAAGTCTTTAAGGAGAGGATTCACCATTAATGAAGATTGTTTTCTATGTTGGAAATTGAAGAGGACACGGTAACACAGTGCTCCTCCATTCCATTTGAGTTTATTTCTTTAGCATGCAAATGATATTTTCAATGAAGTGTTCAGTTCCTCTTTGGAAGAGATCAGAATAAGAATTTTTAGAGAAAGAATAGATTGAGAAAATAGATGCTAAATTAAAGGCCATAGAACAGAGGTTGGAGAAATTCTTGCATCAAAATAGGGAACCTTCAGAGATCTGGAACAAATAATAACAACAAACAGAAAGTTTCACATGAAATAAGGTCCACAAAAAAGAGGCTTGAAGAAATTGGAGAATGGCAGCTCTTTAAGATGCTGGGTAGAAAGGTTTTGGCTGTAAGCCAACATGGTCAGACTGGATATTGTATGTGTATTGACAAGGTTCAATTAGTTGGTGAACATCTATATGCTAAGGAGAAATGCAGATCCTATTTGGTGTTGCCTTGGAACAATGTCATATAGTCCCTTGTGTGCTCCATTTTGCCAAATTTCAAGAACTTGAATGTATGCACTATGCCATAGGTTCATATTCAGAATTCCAATGGACTTTCACCTCAAATTCTAGAGAATATGATTCTAAGGCTACACATTTGTTAGAGAAGTTGACTGTATTGAAGATGCCATTGGAAATTGGGGCTGATGATGCTTCAACATGTATATCCATTGGAATATCACAATTTTCTAGACATTGTAACATAAAACCTGTCACGGTTATAACTTATAATCCAATAGGTCAAACACTAATAAATTACAAAGGTACTCATAAAACAGAAGAGAAATATAACATCTCCTTAAAATATTAAACAAATATTTGTTGATTTTAAATTTTCTTTTTTATTTAATTAATTTATAAAGATTACATTTCAATTGTTTTCAACTCACTTGTATCCTCCCATTCTTCCCTCCCTTCCATTTTCACCCAATTCCCTCTCCTAGGTCTGTGAACAAAGGAGATCTCATCTCCTACGATATGGTCACAGCCTATCAAGTCTCATTTTGGTAGCTTGCTTATCTTACTCTGAATACCACCAGGCCTCCCGACAAAGGGGAAGTGGTCAAATATGGAGCACAAGTGCTTGTGTCACAGTCAGTACCTACCCTCCACACTACAATGGAAAGTGTCCTGTCCATTGGCTAAATCTGAGTAGGGGTTCAATATTTACTACATGTATTGTTACTGGTTAATTGAGTAGATTGATCAGACACCCCTGGGTCCAGATCTGCCTGTCATGATGTTCTTCTTGTAGGTTTCTAGGGCCCTCTGGATCCTCCTATTTCCCCATTCTCCCAAGCTTCTCTCACCTAGAGTCCCAGTAAGAAGTCCTCGCATCTATCCCAGTCTCCTAGTAAATGAAAACTTTATGGGACATCTATTTTGGGCTAGTGCCCAATTATAAGTGAGTATAGACCATGTGAGTCTTTCTGCATCTGGGTTAAATCACTCAGTATGATCATTTCTAGTTCCATCCATTTGTCCACACATTTCAAGATTTCTTTGTTTTTCATAGCTGAGTAGTATTCCATAGTGTAAATGTACCACCGTTTGTTAATCTTTTCTTTGACTGAGGAACATTTGGGTTGTTTCCATATTCTGGCTATTATGAATAAGGCTGCTATGAACATCGTTGAGCATATGTCCTTGTTGTGTGGTGGAGCATCTTCTGGGTAAATTCAAGGAGTGCAATAGCTGAGTCTTGAGGTAGCCCTATTCCTTGTTTTCATAGAAAGCACCAGATAGATTTTCTAAGTTGTTGTACAAGTTTGCATTCCCATTAGCAATGAAGGACTGTACCCCATTTTCCACATTCTGGCCAGCATGTGGTGTCATTAGAGTTTTTGATCTTACTCATTCTGATGGGTATAAGATGGGATCTCAGAGTCATTTTGATTTGCATTTCTCTGATGACTAAAGATGTTGAGCATTTTTAAAGTTTTTGTCAGCAATTCAATATTCCTCTGTTGATAATTCTCTGTTTAATTCAGAGCCCCATTTGTTAATTGGGTTATTTGATTTGGTTATGTTTAGTTTCTTGAGTTCTTTCCATATTTTGGATATTAGACATTTATCAGATGTAGGGTTGGTGTAGATCTTTTCCCAGTCTGTAGGCTGTTGCTTTGTTGTATTGACAGTGTCTTCTGCCTTATAGAAGCTTCTCAGCCTCATGAGGTTTAATTTATTAATTGTTGACCTTAGTGTCTGGGCTGTTTGTGTTTTGTTCAAAAAGTTGTCTTCTGTGCCAAGTGTTTCAGGTTCTTTGCCACTTTTTTTTCTAACAGATTTAGTGTCTCTGGTTTTATGTTGAGGTCTTTAGTATACTTGGACTTGAGTTTTGTACATGGTGATAAATATGAGTCTAATTGAATTTTTTTTACATGTAGACATCCAGTTAGACTATCAGCATTTTTGAAGGTGTTATCCATTTCCATTGAATAGGTTTGGGTTTTTTTTTTTCAAAAATCAAGTGTCCATATGTATGTGGATTCATTTCTGGGTCTTTGATTCAAATCCATTGGTCAACCAGTCTTTGCTGTGTCAGTACCATGCTATTTAGTTACCATTCTCTATAGTACAGCTTGATATCAGGTATGAAGATCCCTCCAGAGGATCTTTTATTATACAGGATTATTTTACATATTCTGGGTTATTTTGTTTTTCCATATGAAGTTGAGAATTGCTCTTTCAATGTCTTTAAAAATTCTGGATGTATTTTGATAGGAATTGCACGGAATCTGTAAATTGCTTTTCCTAAGATGGCCATTTTCATTTTGTTAATTATCCCAATCCACGAACAAGGGAGATATTTCCATTTTCTGATAACATCTTCAATCTTCTTCTTCAGAGATTTGAAAATTTTTTCAAACAAGTCCTTCATCCACTTGGTTAGAATTACTCCTAGATATTTTATAGTGCTTGTGGCTATTGTGAAGGATATAGTTTCCCTAGTTTCTTTCTCTGTATGATTGCCATTTTTATATAGGGAGGCTAGTGACTTTTTTGAGATAATTTTGTATTTGTTAAAGATGTTTATCAGCTGTAAGAGTTCTCTGGTGGAATTTTGGCAGTCACTTATGTACACTATCATAATGTACAAATAGGGATAATTTGGTTTCCTTCTTTTCCACTTTGTATACCCTTGATCTCCTTGATCCCCTTGATCTCCTTTTTCTCCAGTTAGAATTTCAAGAACTATATTGAAGAGATAAGGATAAAGTCGGCAGCCTTCCCTAGTCCCCAATTTCAGAAGAATTCTTTGAGTATCTCTCCATTTAATTTGATGCTGGCTATGGGCTTGCTGTGTATAGCTTTAATTATGTTTAGGTATATGCCATGTATCCCTGATCTCTCCAAAACTTTAAATGTGAGTGGGTGTTAGAGTTTGTCAAATGCTTTTTCTGCATCTAAGGAGAGGATTATGTGTTTTTTCCTTTCAGTTTGTTTATATGGTGGATTACATTAATGGATTTCCATATATTAAACCATCTCTAAATGTCTGGAATGAAGCATACCTTGTCATGGTTAATGATATCTTTGATATGTTCTTGTATTTGATTTGCAAGTATTTAATTGAGTATATTTGTGTCAATGTTCATAAGAGAAATTGGTCTGAAATTCTCTTTCTTTTTTGGGACTTTGTGAGATTTAGGTATCAAAGTGACTGCGGCCTCATAGAATAAATTTAGTAATGTTCCATCCATTTCTACCTTTGGAGTAGATTGAAAAGTATCAGTATTAGCTCCTCTATGAATGTCTGGAAGAATTCTATGCTGAAATCATCTGGCCTTAGGATTTTTTTGGTTGGGGTACTATTAATTATATTTTTCTACTTCCTTAGGAGAAATAGGATTATTTGCTTTGCTTATCTGATCTTGATTCAATTTGGGCAAGTGGAATCTATCAAGAAAATTGTCCATTTCCCTTAGATTTTCAAATTTTTTGGCATATATGCCTTTCAAGTAGGATATTATGATTCTTTGTATTTCTTCAGTGTCTATTGCTATGTCTCCCGTTTCATTCCTGATTTTGTTAATATGTATAGTGTCTCTCTGCCTTTTATTCAGTTTGGCTAATGGTTTGTCTATCTTGATGAGTTTCTCAAAGAACCAGCTCCTGGGTTTGTTGATTTTGTGAATTGTTCTCTTTGTTTCTAATTTATTGATTTCAAGCCTGAGTTTGATATTTTTCCAGATTTCTACTCCTCTTGGGTATTTCTGATTCTTTTTTTTCCCTAGGGCTTCAGGGTTTATCATTAAGTTGCTTATATGGGATGTTACAAGTTTCTTTATGAAGGCATTTAGTGCTATGAATTTTCCTCTTAGCACCACTTTCAATATGCCCCACTGATTTTGGTAAGTTGTTTTTTCATTTTTGATGAATTTCAGGAAGTTCTTAATTTCTTTATTTCTTCCCTGACCCAGGTGTCATTAGATTGAGAGTTGTTTAGTTGCCATGTGTGTAGGCTTTTTGTATTTCTGTTGTTGTTGAAGTCCAGCTTTAGATAATGAGAATCTTATAGGATACAAAGTATTATTTCAATCTTCTTGTATTTGTTGAGGCTTGCTTTGTCACAATTGATCAACTTTGGAGAAGGTTCCAAAAGGTGCAGAGAAGAAGGTATAATCCTTTGTGTTTGGGTGGAAAGTTCTGTAGATATTTCTTAGATTCATTTGATTCACGATATTGGTTAGTGTCTTTATATCTTGCTTTAGTTTCTTTTTCAAAGACCTATCCTTTGGGTAAAGTGGGGTGTTAAAGTCTCCCATTATTAATGTGTGGGGATTGATGTGTGGTTTAAGCTTTGTTAATACTTCTTTTACAAATGTGGGTGATCTTATATTGGGAACATAGATATGTAGAATTTTGATTTCATTTTGATTGACTTTAACTTTGAAGAGTATGATGTGACTTTCTTCATTTCTTTTGATGAATTTTGGTTGTAAATCTATTTTATTAGATATTAAAATAGCTACACAAGCTTGTTTCTTATATCTGTTTGCTTGGAATACCTTTTTCCAGCATTTTACCCTGAGGTAACATCTATCCTTAAGGCTGAGATATGTTTTTTGAATGCAAAAAAATGTTGAGTCTTGTTCATGCATCCATTCAGTTAGTCTGTGTCTTTTTATTGGAGAATAGAGAACATTGATGTTGAGGGATATTAATGACTAGTGAGTGTTAGGTCCCTTGATTTTGATATTTGTTGCAGTACAGTGTATAGTTATAATTTTCCAATGGTGTAGTAATCTTTTTCCTGTGTAATTTTTGTTGTAGCTCGTCACTTTGGGTTGTTGGTTTACTTCTGGTAACTTCTATAAGGCCAGATTTGTGGATAGGTACCGTTTTAATTTTAATATGTCATGGAATATCTTATTTTCCTCATCAATGGTTATTGATAGTCTCACTGGGTATAGTATTCCTCACTGGCACCTCTGTTTTCTTAGGGTTTGCAGAACCTCTGTCCAGGCCTTTGTGGCTTTTATGGTCTCTGCTGAGAAGTTGGGTGTAATTATGATAGGTTCGACATTATATGTTACTTGACCTTTTTCTCTTGCTGCTTTTAATATTTTTCTTTCTTCTGTATATTACGTGTTTGATTATTATGTAGCAAGAAGATTTTCTTTTCTGTTGTATTCTTTTTGTTGTTCTGCCTCTTGTATGTTTATGTGTATCTCATTCTTTAAATTGGGGAAATTTTATTTTATGATTTTTTTTCTGGGCTTTGGAGGTCAGCTACTTCTCTTTCTTCAATCCCTATTATCTTCAGGTTTTGACTTTTCATGGTGTCCTTGATTTCTAGGATGTTCTGTGTCAGGAATTTTTCAGAATTAGCATTTTCTTTGATGATTGCTTCAAGACCTATGATTGTATCTTTTAGTCCAAAGATTCATTCCTCCATCTCTTACATTTTGTTAGAGAAGCTCACCTCTGTGTTGCTTGATTCTTCCTTAAGTTCTCCAGTTCCCATGTTTCCTCTCTCTGTGCCTTTATAATTGTTTCCATTTTTATCTTCAGATCTTGAACTGGTTTATTGATTTCCTATGTGGTTGTTTGTATTTTCCTGAAATTTTTTTCCAGTGCTTCTCTATAGGCCTCTTTTATGTGTTCCTAATGTTTGCTTGTGTCTACCTGCATTTGATTGTGGATTTTTATTCATTTCCTCCATTATCATCTCCATTAGTAAAGATCTGAGGTCATTTTCTTTTATTTCAATTGAGTTTGAGTTCTCAGGGTTGCTTGTTTGGGATAGCTGATATCTGGAGATGCCGAGTTGTTTTGAATTTTGATGTTTGGATTCTTACGCTGTCCTTTGGCTGTATTGCTATCTCTGATGTTGGCTGGTAGCTAATGTTGTCCTTCACTTGTTGTTGAGTGTAGATAGATGGTTAGTGATTATATGTCACATGCCCTTGCCTATGGGGATCAAGGAGTTTTTCCCTTCAACTGCCAGGTGATCTAGTTTCTATTCCAGGAGACTTTGCTCTACACCTTAACTTCCTGACTGGGTCAGCAGAGGTAGGCTTCTGCTTGATACCATTCACACTACTGAGAAGAATCAGACTAGCTGTATTGTGGGCTGCTGTTTAATTTTCTTTCCTGACCCCTTGGTTCACCCTAGCCTCTCCCAAGCCTCTCCCAAGAACCCACTGGACCATGGGACTGGCCAGGCCAGGTTTTAACTACCAAATTGTGCAGTGGTTCAGTCCCACTGAGTTGTGGCCACAATTCAGACTTCTTTCCAGACCCCTCAGGCCTGTCCATCTTCTCCCATGAGTGTGAGAGTCCAGGCCAGCCCATGAGGACTGTTCAGGCCAGGTCCTTTCAGCTCAATTTTGCAGGCTTGGTCTGCTGAGGCCAGCTGCCTGGTCCCGGTCTGGACGTTTTCAGACCATGCATGCTGTTGCTAGACACCATTTTCACCACCACCTGGACTTCCTCATGGGCTCTGGGGCTCTCTGTGGACTGGCGTGTGGCCAGTGGGGGTGTTCAAGGCCAGACTCACCTGTTTCCATGAGACTTCGCCAGACCATTAGCTCTGGTGTTGCACTGTCCCGCACACTGCGATGGGCTGTAGAGGCCAGCTGCAGTCCACAGGTAGGTTCCATTCCAAAGTCTAGGAAGTGGGTTCAGGACCTCTGTGGGATATTGTTTGACTCTGGATCAGACCTGTCTGTTTTCTGCACTGTGCAGGACCACACTCACCTAGTGTTGTCCTGTTCTTTCAGTCTGTGGCTCCCAGTCCAGTACCTAGTTCAGTGTGGTAGATCAGACACAGGGCGTGATAGGCGTTGCCATCTTGGCACTTCTGAATTTCTTTAAGTGGTTTCTCTCTTTACTCTTTAAAGGCTTCTATCTGTTTAACAGTATTTTTATGTATTACTGAAAGGGATTTATTTATTTCCCCTTTAAAGGCCTCTACCATCTTCATAAACATATATTTAACATCTTTTGCTTGTGGTTCAGCTGTGTCATGTCCAAGACTTCTTGCAATTGGATAACTGGATTCTGGTGGTACTATATAGTCCTGGTTTTTTTTGCTTGTGTTTTTTTCTAGCCTCTAGCCATCTGGTTCTCTCTGGTATTTCTTGGTTGTTCCTCTTTTCTTCTGGGTCTCAGTGATGCAAGAAGAGTTCACTTCCATTAGGTGCCTGTATCCCGGTTAAAGCCACAAGCAGAGAACTGGGATGGGGGTGTCTCATCGGTAGTATCAAGAGGAGGAGCAAGTCTCCTCAGGAACTCAGAAATTTTCCTTTCACAGGGAGAATGCTAAGATTCAGCAGCCCCACCACTCATTTGCTCACTCTTCACTCCATGCTCAAACTGTTCAGACACTGGGTATACTAGGTGAGATACTGTGTCTTTGTGAGGTCTATCTGGTCTGCTCCAGGAGATGGGTATAGCCAAAGATTTGAGGCTGGAATCATTTTCCTGGATGCTGAGAGTCAGGTTGCAAGAGGTTGGAACAGTGCACATGGAAAAAAATGGAAATGATAATATAAATCAAATTGTGTTTTATATTTTGAAAGTGTCCTTTATTTCAACATGCTGCAGTCTTTAAAGCTAAACCTCATTCTTCCTATAGTTATGGGCTGTGTAAACTCTTGGCTCAATCACATAACAACATCTTCAAATTCAAAATTCAGTGTAGCATATGGGCAAAATATAAATGAACATAATACAGCTAGTAAAACAAGCACACATGCATACACAAATAATACCATTATAAATACCAAAAAGAAATTTGCTTTGGCTCTAGCTGAATATAAATGTGAACAATTTAACAATTTTAGATTGTTGTTTCATTTAATTGAGAGAGTGTGTGTCTGATTTTAAGTTAATACATTTGAAGGAATGGCTAACAACATGGATGATTTGTGTGCACAGTGTCTATGTAATCTGTGTTAGACACTAAAGTAGATAAGCTTACTTTTAAAACACAAAAAGTGAGTGGGGCATGGTGGCACACGCCTTTAATCTCAGGACTTGGGAGGCAGAGGCAGAAGGATCACTGTGAAATCGAGGCCAGCCTGGTCTAAAAAGCAAATTTAGGACAACCAACGCTAACACAGAGAGACCTTGTCTCAAAAAAACAAAAAAGTAAATAAATAAAACACAAAAAGTGTGCATTATAAAAAAGAGGATATAACTTAACCTCAGTAAAACCTTGTATGAGAAAGATGTCATTGAAAGTGGAATAGTTTTGATTTTTAAATATATACATTTATATATCATTTTGATTTGTTTTAGCTGTATAGAAACAGTACTTTTAAATTTTTCTTATTTTTAACATATATATTTATATTATTAATATTAGTAAGGGATATTAATAATTAATAAGATACATTAAGAATTATTAATAAATAAGCTACATACAGCAGAAAGAACCACAAGACAATCAGAAATTGTATAAATGTTACATTCATAGTGATTTGGCCATTTGTATTTGGCAAAGTTGAAATAAACATCTTTCCCATCTTGTTGGGTCTAAATTTCTGAATGGAGATTAATATCTATCATATCTCATGTCTATTAACTTAAAACATCTATCTTAATCTAAATACATCTTTACCCCTAGGGAAGCTGCTGATTTCCACTCTGAGTTCACTCAGGTATTTAAGTTTTATTCCTTCTCAAGTCTCTGATAGGTTTGAAGACCAATAGTTCAGTCTTTGAATTAAGCTTAGTTTGTTAGAGTTTAAGATATTTTTAGAAACAGTACTTTTGTTCTTCAATCTAGTATAGTATTTTCAAATAGGAAATAATCCTAGGAGAAATACTCTGTTAATACATTTCTCCCAGTTACAGTTGTGGACATCATTAACCATGTTTCTCCTAAGGGCAAAATTTATCGCTTCATATGGCTTCTCTGTGTTTGAACTCTGCTGTATTTCTCTGGGTTGTGTTTTTCTATATGTTCATTTCTAATAATGAGAACACACTGTTTATCCTAATTTATGTCAAGCTGAGCTGGAGAACCCCATTAGGTCAGAACCGGGCCCAAGCTCCAACCTGTACTGTTCCTTTCTAATCCATTAGAAATGTTGATTTTCAGCGTGGCAAATACTCTCCCTTATTTTCCTTCCTTAGAAACAGGTAATATCAGTCTCTGATATAGTACAAAGAGTGTCATATGTTAGGATTCATTACTGAATTTTGTTCCAGGTAACTAATGATTAAGAACCATTCCTTGATGTTGAATGTACTATCAAGACATCCTAACATAGAGCTGTTGAGTATATTTCCACAAATCTCACAGACAAGGAATGAGCACAACATAACCTCTTACCGATGTGTGTTAGCTAGCGCTGTCAATTGGGCACTTGAAAGGTGCAATGAAAGAAAAAATCAATATAAACATATATGATTACATCATTGCTGTAGAGCAGCACTTACTTTGTAAGATGAAGTAAGGGCAAGACAGAAGGGATAGAAATTTGAAAAAGAAATATAAGAACCAGAACATTTCTTGGCAGCAACCAAACTGTTCTTGTTTTGTACCTAGAACACAAACAGTGGTATAATGGATTTTGAATTAGCAAAATTTTCAAAATTTCAAAAACTCTAAAAACAGATCAAATGAAGATATCATTGATAGAAAGATATAGAACTCAAATTGTACATATTCTGATTTATTAAGTTCTAGGTAGGCATAATATTTCTGAGTCTATATTACTTACTCAACCTTCTCTTAAGGAGATGATAGTTCTGTTTGAAGGCAACACTAACTGCCCCCAAAGAGTATCTCAAATGAGAACACAGTTTTTCAGCAATTATCGCCTTAAAAATGATAACATGAAATCTGAAAAAATACTATAAGATGTCATCTATACTAAACATGCATTAACTTTACTAACTATAGCAACAATACAAAAACATGTCAAGAAAATGAAGGTGTAGCAATGGGATTTATTTTATATTTATACAATAACTATAAAATATAGAAAATAATATTGAGGTATGGATGCAACAACATAGTAGAATCTTTAGATAATTGAATAAATAAAAGAAGTTATTCACAAAGTTTATAAAGAAGCTTCACTTATCTGAAATATATAGCAAAATAGTAATAGTAATGGGCCATAAATAAATATGGAAATTCTTTTCTGTAATTATGTGTTCTAAAGTTTTTAGATGGGTGTAAACTTCTGGTGAGTTCCTAAACATTATTAAATTAAATAATACAACACTCCATCTCGCATCTCCTATTTAGATTCCTAGCAGAAATGCAAACATGTTTCTTGATTTTTTTTCAATTGTTCTGTTTCCCAATCCAGCCTAGCAACAACAGATGGGATACTAGTGCTACCAATATCACATGCCAAGACTTACTTACCAGAGTGTCCAACCCAGAAATCTAGAGCCATGTTTAAAATCCAGTGAATCTTTTATAAATTACTGTATATAAACAGAGCTAAACTTATAAACCTTTAGAAGATTTACTCCTAAGCTCATAAGTCTCAGCTATCCCTAGAAAAACAGAATTCTTCTAACACTCCATTTCCACACCAGCACAAAAAAAAATGACCGTATAATGAACACAAAGCATCATTTAGCTATGTCGCAACATAACAAGTTGCAGTAATAATAAGGATATAATAATCATATAACACAGGTAAGAATGACAACTGTATCGAGAAACACATAAGACCTAATTCTAGATCCAATGGTCCAAGAAATAATTATAATGGTATACATAACTAACACTATATCCCTTCCAGAAATTAGTACCCAAATGTTTTTTGTTCTCTAAGAAAAGCCACTTTGATAGTAACCAGGAAAATTATTTCAAAACAGCAATTAAAATTATTTCAAAGACCACGAAGATTATATGAAATGATTAATACAGGAACGTGGATACAAATACTTGAACAAATTAATGAAAATAATTCAAAGTATGAAAATTGAATTGAATAAAATGATACCATCTTGAGATCCTACTTCGAAGGCATATGTACCTCAAAATTTGAAAATCTAAGGGAAATGGACAATTTTCTTGACCAATTTCACTCTCCAAAATTGAGGGAAGAACAGATGAACAAGCTAAATAATCCCATTTCCCCTACAGAAATAGAAGCAATCATTGATAGTCTCCTAACAAAAAAAAAAAAAAAAAGCCCAGGGCAAGATGGTTTCAGTGCAGAATTCTACCAGACCATCAAGGGGGCACTAATACCGATACTTTTCAAGCTACTCCAAAAGATAGAAATGGATGGAATATTACCAAATTCATTCTAGGAGGCCATAGTCACATAGATACCTAAACTTCACAAGGACCCAACAAAGAAAGAGAATTACAGACCAATTTCTCTTATGATCATTGAGGCAAAAATACTCAATAAAATACTTGCAAAACAAATACAAGAACACGTCAAAAATATCATTCACCATGACCAGGTAGGTTTCATTCCAGGCATGCAGGGATGGTTTAATATACAAAGATCTATCAATGTAATCCACCATATCAACAAGCTGAAAAGAGAAAATCACATGATCATCTACTTAGATGCAGAGAAAGCATTTGATAAAATCCAACACCCGTTCATGTTTAAAGTTTCAGAAAGATCAGGGATACAAGGCACATACCTCAACATAATAAAGGCTATATACAGCAAGCCAATAGCCAAAATAAAAAAATGGTGAGATATTCAAAGAAATTCCTCTAAAATTGGGAACAAGGCAAGGCTGTCCACTCTCTCCATATCTCTTCAATATAGTACTCGAAGTTCTAGCCAGAACAATAAGACAACAAAAGGAAATCAAGGGCATCCAAATGGGAAAGGAGGAAGTCAAATTATCTCTATTTGCAGATGATATGAAAGTCTACATAAGTGATCCTCAAAATTCCACCAGAGAACTACTACAGCTGATAAAAACTTTCAGCAAATTGGCTGGATACAAAATTAACTTAAAAAAGTCAGTAGCCTTCCCATGCACAAATGACAAGCTTACAGAGGAATAAATTAGGAAAACTACATCCTTCACATTAGCCCCAAGAAATATAAAATATTTAGGAGTTACACTAACAAACAAGAAAAGGACTTGTTTGAAAAAAACTTCAAAAATCTGAATAAAGAGATTGAAGATGACATGAGAGGATGGAATGATCTTCCTTTCTCTTGGATCAGGAAAATTAACATAGTAAAAATGGCCATCTTACCAAAAGCAATACACAGATTCAATGCAATCCCTATCAAAATACCTACAAAAATTTTTAAAGACATTTAAAGTTCAATTCTGAGCTTCATATGGAAAAACAGAAAAACACGAATAGCTAAAACAATCTTGTACAATAAAAGATCCTCCAGAGGAATTTCCATACCTGATCACAAGCTGTATTATAAAGTATCAGTAAGTAAAGCAGCATGGTACTTCTACAGCAACTTAAAGAAATGGTCAACCTTGAATTTTTTTATCTTAGCCATTCTGATGAGTGTAAGATGGAATCTCAGAGTTGTTTTGATTTGCATTTCCCAGATGCCAAAGGAGGTTGAGCATTTCTTTGTTTCTCAGCCATTTGATATTCCTATGTTGAGAATTCTTTGTTTAGTTCCAAGCCCCATTTCTCAATTGGGTTATTGGGTTTGGTGGTGTTTAATTTCTTGAGTTGTTTATATATTTTGTATATTAGAACTTTGTCAGATGTAGGATTGGTGAAGATCTTTTCCCAGTCTGTAGGCTGTTGCTTTGTTCTCTTCACAGTGTCTCCTGCCTTATAGAAGCTTCTCAGCCTCAGAGGAACACTCCTTCATTGCTGGTGGGAATGCAAACTAGTACAGCCACTTTGGAAATCTATCTGGTCCTATCTCAGAAAACTGGGAATAGGGCTTCTGCAAGACCCAGCTATTACACTCCTTGGAATATACCCAGAAGATGCTCCAGCACACAACAAGAAACTTTGCTCAACCATGTTCATAGCAGCCTTATTCATAATAGCCAGATCATGGAAACAGCCTAAGTGTTCATCAGTAGAAGAATGGATAAGGAAACTGTGGTACATTTACACTATGGAATACTACTCAGCTATTAAAAGCAAGGAATTCCTAAAATTTGTGGACAAATGGATTGAGCTAGAAGTGACGATAATGAGTGAGTTAACCCAGAAGCAGAAAGACTCAAATGGTATATACTCACTTATATCTGCATACTAGCGCAAGGGGCATGTCCCATGAAAATCTTCATTTACCAGAAAACTGGGACAGATAGGAGGACAGCCTATTGGGAATCTAGGTAAGAGAAACATGGGAGAATTGCAAAGTAGAAGGAGGGTCCTAGAAACCTACGAGAAGAACATTATGATAGGCAGATTTGGGCTCAGGGGTTCCGCTCAAACTATGGCAGCAGCCAAGGACAGTACAGGCCATAAACTTCAAACCCCTATCCAGATCTAGCCAATGGAAAGGACATTCTCAACAGTTGAGTGGCGAGTGGGGTATGACTTTTACACATACTCTGGTGGCTATATTTGACCATGTCCCTTGGAGGGAGAGACCTGATGGCACTCAGAGGAAGGATAGCATACTACCAAGAAGAGACTTGATACCCTATGAGCATATAAAGAGACATAAAGTCCCCCTCAGGCACAGTCATAGGGGAGAGGAGTAAGGGAAAAATGGGAGGGAGGGAAGAATGGAGGATACAGGAGATAGGATGAACATTGAGATATATCAAGAATAAATTAATAAACAAAAAAAATGCTCACCCTCCTTAGTTATCAGGAAATGCAAGTAAAAACAACTCTGAGATTCCATCTTACACCCATCAGAATGGCTAAGATCAAAAACTCAAGTGACACTCCATGCTAGTGAGGATGTGGAGAGAGAGGAACACCCCTTCATTGCTGATGGGAATGCAAATTAGTACAGTCATTTTGGAAATCTATCTGGTGCTGTCTCAAAAAACTGGGAATAGGGCTTCCTCAAGACCCAGCTATTCCACTCTTTGGAAAATACCCAGAAGATGCTCCAGCACACCACAAGAAAATTTGCTCAACCATGTTCATAGCAGTCTTATTCATAATAGCCAAAACATGGAAACAGCCTAAGTGTCCATCAGTAGAAGAATGGATAAAGTTATTGTGGTACATTTACACTATGAAATACTACTCAGCTATTAAAAACAAGGAATTCCTGGAATTTTTGCACAAATGGATTGAGCTACAAATGATCATAATGTGTGAGTTAACCCTGAAGCAGAAAGAGTCAAATGGTATATACTCACTTATATCTGCACACTATCCCAAAGGGCATGTCCCATGAAAGTTTTCATTAACGAGGAAACTGGGATAGAAGGGAGGACATCCTATTGGGAGTCTAAGTGAGAGAAGCATGGGAGAATGGCAAAGTTGAAGGATCCAGAAGATCTTAGAAACCTACAAGAAGAACATTATGATAGGCAAATTTGGGCCCAGGGGTCCCGCTCAAACTATGGCACCTGCCAAGGACAATACAGGCCGTAACCTTCAAACCCCTACCCAGATCTAGCCAATGGACAGGACATTCTCCACAGTTGAGTGGAGAGTGGGGTATGACTTTCAAATGTACTCTGGTGCCTCATATCTCACCACGTCCCCTGAATGGGGAGACCTCAGGGCACTCAGAGGAAGGATAGCCGGCTACCAAGAAAAGACTTGATACCCTCTGAGCATATTCAGGGTGAGGAAGTCCCACTCAGTCCCAGCCATAGGGGAGAGGAGTAAGGGGAAATGGGAGGGAGAGAGGAATAGGAGGATAGTAGGGAGGGGATAACTATTGAGATGTAATATTAATAAATTAATAAAATAAAATTTGAAAAAAAAAGATACCATCTTGAAAGAAAAACTAAAATGTAGTAAACTTCTAAATAGTCAAGAGGAAAGATGAATATAAGGTCCTAAAGACACAGAGATTCGGAAAGGGACCTCCTCCACCACCATATAGGTACAGCCTATCAAATCTCATCCTGGTAGCCTGCTTATTGTTTCTCTCAGGACCACCAGGCCAAAAAAGAAAGAAAGAAAAATAAATAAATAAATAAATAAATAAATAAATAAATAAATAAATAAATAACTTAATAAATAAATAAAGTTCTCAATGTAAAAAAAGGTACAGAGAATGAATTAACCAAAGAAAATTTTAATTTAACATAAGTCAATGACTAGAACATTAACTATGTCTGGGATGACATAAAAGACCAACCATAAATAACAATTATAGAAGGATAAAAGCCCAGGTCACGGGCTCAAGAATATAGTTCAACAAAATTGTAAAAGAAAATATCCTAAACCTAACCAAAGTTATACCTGTTAAGGTCCAAGAGGCATACAAACTTCTAAATAGACAGGAACAGAAAAGAAAATTTTAACATTGTATTATAATCAAAACACAAAATAAGCAGAACAAATAAAAGGGGGAGTGGTAAGGAATAAAATCCATGCCCCGTATAAAGACAAGTATATCAGAAGAGCACTTGAGTTTTAAATGGAAAAATTGAAAGCCATAGAGGACTAAATTTATTTTCTCCATTTTCTGAAGGACTAAAATTCCCATCCTAAACCGCTATATCCAAAAAATTATCAATCATAATTGTAGAAAAACTAACTTTCCCTGTTAAAAATGGGTTGAGGGAATTAGTATCCGCAATATTATATATACAGAAAATATTTGAAAGGACACTTTTATCTAAGCAGAAAATTTAATTTGTCTAACAGAGAATAGAAATATACAATTATAGAACATTTATCCAAAATAGCAACATCACTAGCACAATAAAATAACAGGAATTAGTAAACATTATTCAATAATATCTCCATATTAATGGTCTAAATCTCTGAAAAAAATCACACAGGGTAACAGATTGAATTATAAAACAAAAAGGAGTTATTCCTATAATTCTATCACTTGGGAAATCAGAGGCAGGCAGATCTTGGTGAGTTTCAGGCCAATCTGGTCTATAAAGTGAGTCCAGGACAGCTAAAGCCACACAGAGAATCCCTGTCTCAATTAAAGGAAAAGAAAAAGAAAGAAAGAAAGAAAGAAAGAAAGAAAGAAAGAAAGAAAGAAAGAAA
>OU015750.1:62124485-62143373 GCA_907169655.1 Acomys percivali
AAAGAAAGAAAGAAAGAAAGAAAGAAAGAAAGAAAGAAAGAAAGAAAAGGAAGGAAGAAAAGAAAAGGAAGGAAGAAAAGAAAAGAAAAAAATATATGTCCCATTTCCCAGAAGCATACTTCATCCTCAAGGACAGACACCATAAGGGAAAAAGATGGAGAAATAATTCCAAATATATGGAAAAAAAACAAACATAAAAAGCTATTCTAATGTCTGAAAAATTAGATTGTTATCAAAACTAATCAGAATAGAAATAGACACATATCTTATATTACTTAAAGATAAAATCCACACACTGAGATTCCTATACAATTCAAAACATTTATGAACTAAACTCAAGTCCCTAATTGTCCTAAAGAAAACACTGTTGTATCTAAACTCACAGACTGGGAGCAAGATAGAAAATGTGTGTGTCTAGCAAAACTAAAGAATGAATCTCCGGAACAAAATGAGAAATTTTCCAATGGTTCTGACAGATATTTAAACACAATTTCACCTTTGTACTAAAGAACATACTTTCTTGTCAGCAGTCCAAGGGATATTTTCAAAATCAACCATATATGAGATATCAAAGGAAGTATCAACAAATTTTTAAAAATTGTAATAATGTTCTGCATATTGTCTGCTGACAAAAGAAAGCTATATATCAAGGACATTAGAAATCATAACATATATGCAGAGGGCCTATTCAGACCCATGCAGGCTCCCTGACTCTTGGTTCAGTCTCTGTGAGGCTCTATGATGGCCTACTTGTTGATTCTATGGGTATTCTTGCGGTGTCTTTTGCTCACCCTGTCCCCTAAAATTCTTCCCTCTCTTCCACAGCAATCCCTGAGCTCAGTCTAATGTTGGTTCTGCACATAAATTAATGTTTCCATATGTTTCTGCATGAAGCCTCTGTGATGACTATTATTTGGGGCTATTATTTATGAATGGACATTGCAAAATATTATTAGAAATCATATTGTTGACTTTGTTTTAATGATAATGTTTGGTTCTATCCTAGGTCTCAGGGCTATTGAGTTTCTGGTATCTGGTCCTCAAGGCAGTTTCAGCAAAAGGCTTCTTCTCCTGGCATGGGTCTCAAGCTGGACAAGTCACTGGTTGGTCCACAATTTTTGTACCATCTTTACCCTGTATATCTTTCAGGTAAGACAAATTGTAGGCAAAATGTTTTCTGGTTGAGTTGGTTACCAAAGTCATCCACTGGAAGACTTGTCTTGATACAGGAGATGACCTGTTCAGCTTCTTTATCTGCCATTGCTAGGAATATCAGCTGGATTCACCCTGGTAGATTCCTGGGATTTTCCATTGCTGTAGGTTTAAAGGTTGTCCAGAGAATGCTTCCCCCCAATTCCAGTTGTCTCTCCTTACAACCCCCTAATAGCTAATCTCCCATCTCTGTCCCCATCTACCTCCCAGTATACCAACAAAAATGTGGTAACTTTCTAAACAAAGAATATTCAAATGGCTCAGATGCACTTAGAGAAATGTTCAACATCCTTTCCCAACAGGGAAATATAAATACAAATGACTATGAGATTATGTCTGATACTTGTCAGAATTGGCTAAAATAAAATCCACAAGTGACAGCAAATTTGGGGAGGATGTGAAACAAGGGAAACATTCCTCCATTGCCTGTAGGAATTCAAACTGGTTTAACCATTTTGTAAAGCAATATGGTGGGTCCTCATAAATGTGGGAATCAAGTTACCTCAAAACCCAGATATATCACTTCTGGGCATAAACCCCAAGGATACTCCATGTTACTACAAGGACACTAGCTCATCTCTATGCATGGGAAATTATTTGCAATAATCAAAAACAAGAAACAACGTAGTTGTCCCTCAACTGAAGATGGAAGAAAATGAGCTATATTTACACAATGGAGGATTACTCAGCTTAAAGGAAATTACATCATGAAATTTGCAGGCAATTGCATGGAACTAGGAAAAATATGCTCAGTGAAGTAACTCAGACCTAGAAAGAAAACTATGGTTTGTACTCCCCTATAAGTAGATATTTTCTGTGAATAAAGGAAACATGCTACACTCCACAGAGCTGAGAAGCTAAATAACAAAAATGTTCTCAGGGGCGGATACAAGAATCTTCCTGGGAAAGTCTACTATTTCAAATTCACTATATTTGTGTCCCATAATTTGTGAGACTTTACTCTTATTTTAATTTTCATGAATTTGTGATGGACAAAATAAGGTAACAATAAAATAAGGATTAAAGCCAAGTTCTTATTTGTTTGATTATTTGCTTATTTATTTATTCGAGGCAGAGGACAT
Organism: Acomys percivali; assembly: GCA_907169655.1. Taxonomy (NCBI): domain Eukaryota; kingdom Metazoa; phylum Chordata; class Mammalia; order Rodentia; family Muridae; genus Acomys; species Acomys percivali. Next base: position 62,126,780 of record OU015750.1, read on the forward strand.
TCTTTTAGGAAATTTTTATAATTCTTTTTACATATACATTTATATTATTACACATAAATAAAATAAACTATGTACTGCAAGACTAACCACAAACCAATCAGGAATTATATAAATGTTACATTTGTAGTGGTTTGGCTATTTGTATTTGCAACCTTGAAGAAAGCATCTTTCCTATATTGGTGAGTCTAAAGTTCTGAATGAAAATCAATATGTGTCATATCTCATCTCTATCAAATTAAAACATCTATTTAGACCTAAAATATCTTAACCTGAAAACAACTAAGCCTAACTGTAAGACTGAATTATCTGGTCTTCAACCTTATCAGAGACTTGAGAGGGAATAAAACTTAATTACATGAGTAAACCAGAAGTACAGGTTAGCAGCTTCCAAAATGAAAATCTGACAGAGACAGTTTGCTATCTGAACAGTCACACAAATCTCTCTATAAAGGTGAAGTATCATCTTCATCCTTTATGCCCATTATATCTGACAGACATATTTGTGAGGCAAGAAATATTGGGAACTTGCTTACTCATAATGGAGAGTGCTACAATCCAGATGTAAAGAACTCAAAGTGTAAAACAAGCAGGCGACTTATATTGATAATCCCACTACAGAGCTCTGACACTGGCTGATAAATTAATGTCTATGTGTAGATCAGGCTTCTTATTGGTCACAGAATCAGTGTGACTTATTATTAGGTGGCATTCTTCATATGGCATTAATAAAGATTTGCTGATGTCTTCCTTCTGCTCATACAAAGAGCAGAGAACCCTTAATTGTTCTGTGCATCCATCACATCTTATATGTTTATAATTTTAGGACTATATAATGCATGTGAGAAATTTTATGTTTTCAGAACAAAAGAACTGGACACTGATGCTGTATCAGAACTGACAGGATTCATTCCTCTCAGCATGCTGGACACTGACATTCTGCATCCTACATGTTCCAGCCCCAGGTGCTTCAGTTGCTGTTACTCATCAGAACAGGATAGCTACCAGAAAAAAAATCAAAAAAAGGTTCTGATCCCAATTGGTCCACAGGACACGTTTTATTTGTTCTATGGCATTAAGCATTATAACTAACGCAGAACAAACTGCTTATTTCCTATGAGTAATCAAATAGGCATTCAACAAATATGTGTTGTCTGTATCAAGTGTTTTCTGTCAGAAATTTTCTATTTTTAATTAATTAGTTTATTTATTTCATTTATGTCCTGACTATAGCAAACTCCTTTTTCTCCTCCTGTTTCCACTTTTCCTCTTTCTTCACTCCCTCCCCTCTTCCCTTTTCCTCAGACAAAGGGGAGCCCCCACCTACCCATCTACCAGAGATCAACAAATTGCACCAGGACTGACCATGTCTTCTTCCTCAGTGGCCTGGTGAGGCAGCCCCACCAGGGGCAACCTAGTCGATGTCAGTGACAGCCTCAGTTCCCTTACTAGGGGACCTACATGAAGTCTGAGCTGCCCATCTACTACATCTGTGTATGAAGCCTAGGTCTAGTCTATGCATGGTCCTTGGTTGGTGCTTCAGTCACTGCAAGCCTCTCTGGACCTGGTTAATTGGCTTGGTTGGTCTCCTTGTAGAACTCCTGTAACTTGTAGGTTCTTCTATTCATTTGCCCACTTTTCCACAAGACTCTCTTTGCTTCACCCAATGTTTGTCTATGAGTCTCCACATCTGTTTGGATCTATTGCTGAGTGTATCCTCTCAGAGAAAAGCTATATTAGACTCCAGTCTGCAAACATAGCTAAGTATTATTAATAGTGTCAGGGGTTAGCTATCTTACATGAGGTGGCTCTCAGATTGGACAAGGCATTGGTTGAACATTCCCTCAATCTTTGGTCTATGTTTATCACTGCACAACTTATAGTTAGCATCAATTTTGGGTCAAGGTTTTTATGGATGGTTTGGTGTTCCCCTTTTTCCACTATAAGTCCTACCTCATTAGAGGCTTTCTTTTTAAACTTGTTTTATTTGATGTTCTTTAAATGTTTATATCTCTCTTCCAACCCACCTACCCTAGATAGGAGAGAAAGGAGATTTAGGGGGACAGGAGATGTAGACTTTGTTGAATTTAGTTTCTGGGAGTGATTTTCCTGTCATAGTCATAAGGATTTTATCAGACCAGTAATTTTACAAAAGTTGTTTCTGGAACCTGGAACAGGAGCCTGGGCATGTAGTCTTGAAGCCTTTTCTAGAAGGTTCCTCTCTAAGAGCATCTCCAAGTGGAGATATGAACAGCAAAAGACTATCAAGACACAAAAATCCTCAGCCTCTTGTTTGGGGCCATTATATATCTCAGAGTCTGCACTAGGATGTTTTTTAGATGGAAAAAACCATGCCCACCCCATGAAGTGGTTCAACTTTTAAATGGATAAAAATAATTTGTTTTCTCACAAGTGTGTTCTCAATGATTGCATCCAATACCTAACACACATTTGGGATCAAAACAGACACATGTTTTTATCCACTAGAGTTGTCTTCTTCAGTCCCCATGACCCCTACTACTAGGAATCTCAGTTTGAAACTTTGGGTCCATGAATTGTACAATGTTTATCCTGTACTATATGGCTAAAATTTGCTTATAAGTAAATACATACCACATGTGTTTTTCTGGGTCTGTGTTACCTCACCGAAGATGATCTTTTCTAGTTCCATCTATTTGCACTACTCCATTTTGGAAATTTGACACAATTTCTTTATTCATTCTTTGGTTGTGGGACATCTAAATGTTTTCAGTTTTTGGCTATTATGAATAAAGCTCCTATAGACAGAGTTAAGCAAGTATTCTTGTTGTATGGTTGAGCATTTAAACATCACTAAACCTAATAATATAATTTTAAGAATTGGGTATAGATCTATACAAGGAATTTTCATCAGAAGACTCCCAAACGGTGGAGGAGCACTTAATGAAATGCTCAATGTCCTTAGTCATCAGGGAAATGCAAATTAAAGTGACTCCGAGATTACATGTTACATCGGTCAGAAAGGCAAAAATAAAAAAATCAAGTGATAGCACAAGGGAAGATGTAGAGAAAGGGGAAAACTTCATTGCTGCTGAGAGTAAAAACTTATATAGCCACTGTGAAAACCAATCATGTAATGTCTCAGAAAATTGGGAATAGCTCCACCTCAAGACGCAGCTACACCACTCCTGAGCATATATGCAATAGATGCTCTATAATTTATTTATTTTTCTTTAAGTTTTTAATTTATAAAGAATATAATCTGCACGAGAACATAGATCAGTAAGTAAGATATATCTGCCATGCAATGAAGAAAACCGGAGTTCTAACCCTTGAAATCCTTGTAAGAAATATGTGGGTCCCAGCAGTCAATGTTACAATTGAAAACATCACACAGAAGAGGCAGAAACAGAAAGATGTTATTTAGGCTTGATGTCCAGGTATTCCACTCCCACTGAAACAGTGAAATTCAGTATATTCTATAACTAAAAACTTACATGGAGAGCTCTCACGGTGTTCATTGGTATAGGACTAGCTACACAGGCATGAGGACTGATATACAGTTCCTAATCTCCTACAAAAAAACCTGGAGTTTTAGTTCATACATACCACACTATCCCTGTGGGAATAAGAAGACAAGTGGATCTAGAAATGCACTTTATTAATTTTAAATATTGTCTATTTATTTTATATACTATTGTATTAACAAACCCAAATTTTAGCTGTTTATTATATCTATAACTCTATGTAGGTATGAATAAATATTTGAAGATCTATCTATATATTTATTTATGTATATACATAATATACATATGTATATATTTATACATACATGTATATATATATATTCATCAAAACATATAACTGGATTATGTCAATTTATGGATCATTTACTATTTTTACCTTATTACAGAAATGTTGTTTTCTGTTATCTTAAATAGTGCTGTTTGAAAATATTGTATGGAATTGAATTTTGTGAAAGATAATTTTCTATAGTAAAGTTATAAATTTCGACAACTTAGAATTTTATTTTATGGATGTGGAACTGTATCACAGGGTTAAATTTTTTATTTAGTGTGCAAGATCATAGGGTCATTTCCAACAGAAAAACAGTAATATATTCATAGGTTGACAAATCTAAAACTTCAAAAAATATTCATTTTTTCTGCTGATTTTCATTATTTTCTTCTCTGTTAATGTTAATATCAGATAAATTATAATTTTATGCTTATAACTTGTCTTATTGAGTCTGTAATTTGGTTTTTATTTTATGTTTAATTCAAATGTTAGCTTTAAAATAAATTGAGCTTTTTAATGTAAATTTATAATTGTATCTCTCTTTCATTTCACCTTCCAATTTCTTGTTTAATTAAAATGATAAGTCACTTAACGCAATTATTTACAATTTTGTGCTAGTCTTCCATCTTAACAAGTGATGTGAATCAATGAGAAAGAGAAGTATCCTTTAAATACATTACAACTTCAGTGTGTTGTAGTAAAAATCTTCAAATTATAACTTTCTGTGCCCTTTGTGTAATTCATTCTCTCATGGACCTCTCTTTTAATAAACCATAGGTTCTTGTATTTCACTGTTAATTTCAAAGTGCTTAACTATGATTTTCTATCTGTAGGTTAAAAAAAAAAAAAAAGGAAAAAGAAACTGAAGAGCCAAGGGCAGAAGAGAATGCCTTCTTCATCTGACTAAAAGTATCTATTAATGACCTGAGAACAATAACCATGTCAAAACTTAACATGTTCCCTTTATTCATCTATGCTAAGTTTTATATATCCATAGATAATTAAATATCATTTTTATATACAATAATGTAATGTTTCTAATAATATTTAAAAGTTATTCCATTGAATATGATATAAATGACATGAGTGTTTCAGTGGAAAGTACTAACTACACCAAAAGTATTGGAAATTGGATGCTCAGGGCCCTAAAATATAAGGTTTTCTTTATTCTATCTTGTCTAATGTGGTAGCTGGAGCATCTTAAGAATCTGTTTGCAGACAGAGCATGACTTTTTACAAGAAGAACACAATTCATGAGTCGCATCTCCTTTTAGGATAATTTTAGAAGTAAAATGTAATTTTGGATCCATTAATGTATGGTTTAATATATATGTTGTGAAGTATGTTTGTAAACATATATATGTAAATACACAAATATATTAATTGCCTACACACACACCATATACACAAATGTTTACAAATTATGTCCATAATTTTCAACTTGTTTTGTTTTGAAAAATACTAAAATTTCTGGGTAGGGAGGAGGAGAGGAGCTGGAAGGACATGGGAATTGAAAAATATCATCAAAATATATTTAAATTTGACACATTTTATATAATAATAATAACAATAAATAATAATAATAATAGAATTTGAAGCAGAACTCTGACCTGAAAAGCATGCATACATACATGTACACATAAACACACACACACATACACACACACACATACACACACACACACACATATATATATATATATATCCATTTATCCATCAATATTTTCAGATATATGAGGAAATTACTATTACTATAGATGATTATTTAAGATGGTATTGCATCACAATAAACTCAATGAAGTTTTAGAATACTTAAATTTAAAACGCATTTAAATTTAACCAATTTAAATTTAACCAATTTATTTCATTCAACTCTATCTCTAATATGCTCAGAAAATTTTAGTTTATCATAATGAAGCAATATTAATCAATACAAATAATTTTCTCAGTAGTAAGTAGTCATCAGATTACTGTGAGCTATGTTTGATTCACTTCCCAACATCAAAAATCAATATTTGACTAAATATCCATAGACAAAGAAAGAATTTTGCCAACTTCAAATCATTTTCTCTTCATCCTAAAACTAACATATCCTAGATTACTCCATTACAGGTCAGTGAGTGTAAGCAGACAAAAACACACACAAACATATACACACTCACACAGAGGCACACAGACATGCATGTGCGTTCATAAGTGCACACGTGCATTCAACAAAAGAATGTGTGTGTGTGTTTCTGTGTGTGTGTGTGTATATATATATATATATATATATATATGTGCCTGAAATCATCCATTAAATGCATACTTAAAGAATAAGTAAAAGAGAACAGACAACTTCATAAAAATAAAACAGATTCTCCGAGTATACAGTGGATGGTTTGGTAGAAGTTTTGCGGAACTAAATAAGCTCTTTAAGCCTTTGAATCCAGATCTCTATCTGTTTTAATAGAGAAGAAGGTCTGTGGTGCACTCTTTGTAAGAAAGCTAACGACTTGAGAAAATATCAAGTAAGTTACCATTTAAATATTTTTAATCTTTAATTAAAGCAAATTTAATTAGGATATAGAGTATTAATTATTATAATGGTGTTTGCAAGTAAAATATATTATAGTGGATTATCCTACCCTCTTCTCCCTCTCTCTTTTCTTTGCCCTCCACATTTATTCATCCAGAATTTTGTTCTCCTGTCTGGTTTCAGGTCATTTTCTGCTTTAAATATCCATCCTTCTCTCTGACACCTCTTTTTATCTCTTGATCTACTGTCTACGATTTTAATTTTGTCAATAGACATATCCATTCATTTACATATATATAAATATTACAACTGGGAATATGTACATTAGGAGAACTTGTGGTTGTTGTCCTTTTGAGTTCAGGTACTTTGCAGATTATATTTTTAATACCATTCATTTTTCTATAAATGTAAAATTTACTTTTTATTACAGCTGATTAAAATCCAATGGTCTCCTGTAAAACAATTACATCATCTGCTCCTCTACTATGAGGCAACTTGATTGCCCTAATTTTTGCTAATATGAAACAAACAACAACAACAAAAAAACATGAATTTCTAGATATGGCTATAGCAGGATAGAGATAACTTTAGGTGAGTATTTCCATCTGTACTCTCTTGAAAATTCTCCATACTGCTTTTCTTAATCACTGTAAAAGTATGCACAGACCCCTCAATCCCATTTTAAAGATATGAAAATAATCTCAAGAACCTCAGTTGGACCCATAAGAAGATGCTAACAAAACCAAATGCTATCAAATGATGATTGCTGTCTAAAAGAAGGTAACTCTGTCCTTGCCATTGCCTCAACAGATATTTCAGTGCGAAAAGATGTGGTTGAGAATCTGATAATAATCGTCCTACCTATGAGTATATATAGGCTGATAAGTGCAGTTAAGTGTTACTTTCTGGCAATCATAGAGGGTAAAAGCAAAGATTAAAAATTTAAATTCCTGGTTGTATTGTGGTTTTTCTTGTTGTAGGCAGTATATTGTATATGTGTGTAATAATATAAATGTGTGTGTATATATATATATATATATATATAAAGAGAAAAATAAATGAAAAAGAAATTTTCATAATTAAAATGCATGTCCTTTCTTAATACACTAGAAAGGGGAAATAAAGTACACAAATACAATTCTAAACTTTAGTACTTTTTCATGCAGGTTTGTGCACATGTAAAAGGATGTCCAGTTTGTCTGTTGAATGTTCTTTAGAGAGTTCGATCTCTATATTGTGTTTTTGCTGATCATGTTTGTAGTCCTGGAAAATCCTTGTGAAAATGCTATGATCTATGAAACAGCAGAGTAACATAAAGTAAAACTGCATTTTACAAAACCATTAAAAAAATAAAATTGTTAATTAATTTTTAGTTAATTATTGAAATAAATTTAGAGAGTAAGGAAATAATAAAAAATGCATTTTATATGAGTGCAATGTTTGTTAACCTAAGTAATTTTTTAAAGGTACAAATGTTTAAAAGCACTAAGTTTGTGAACTTAAAATTTTATAGTCATTGTGTAAATACTTGTGATTTTGAGGACTGGGTTTGAATCCTCAGAACGCATGTAAATTTGAACACCTGCTTGGATGTGTAACTCCACTATCCCTACAGAATTAAAACAGAAGAATCCCCATAATCTCTAGGTCAATTAGCTTATTATATGCAGTAATGAACAAGAGACTCTGCTTTGATGGCTCAGTAGTTATGATAACTTACTATACTGGCAGAAAACCATGGTTCTGTTCTCCCCACACCAGATAGCTCTTGACTGCCTGCCACTAGCACAGGTAATCAGATGCTTCTTCTTCCTTCCAAACCACAGTAGGTTTGAAATCATACACTGATGCAGAAGTACACACACAAACATAAATAAAAATTAAATAAATATTTTAAACAGACAGCCATCTCAAACAAGTTAAAAGACAGATGAACACCTGAATTTGTCATTTCATCTCTACACATGAGCAATGGCAAGGTGCATGTGAACTCACACACATGAACATTCTCGCACATACATGCATTTATGTTATACATATATATATATAATTTGAATTTAATATATTATAACGTATTCAGATTACATCCTGATTGTTATCCCCTTGCTTGTGGTCCTGTTCCCACCAACCCTCCCTCTTCCACTCTTTTCCCTTCCCCTAGAACTCTGAGATAAGGGAACCTTGTCCCCAACCATATGAGATTTCATCTGCATAGCTTGCTTCCCCTTCCTCTGTGTACATATCGGGTCTCCCTATCAAGGAGAAGTGATCAAGTTGGGGACACCAGAGTTCATTTCAGTAGCAGTTCCTGCTCTCCCCAGAACCATGGAGAATGAACTTTCCATTGGCTATATCTGAACAGAGGGTCTATGATTACTACATGTGTTGTCCTTTTGAAAGCTAATGTAATGAGGAGATATGAGAAGGTGAGTACAGGTTAATTTATTGTGTCCACATATGCAGATTTCAAATTTTACTCACAGTTTTGTACAAACAATGTATGCTAATTTTAAAAGATAAACTATGCTATGTACTACATTTTAAGTACTGTACTTATAATAAGAATTTATATGCAAAATTTATATTTGAGTTAATTATAGTAGTCTAATAAAGCAAGAGGAAAATAATTTGATGTAAGAAAATATTTGTTCCCTGTACATATTTTCTCTTATCTGTCAATCACCTCCTTATACCTTTTTAAAAATTTCTAGGTGAAATGTAGAATCACAACTATTTAATTTATAGTAGAAAGCCTGTTAGTAAGTTGTAAAGAAGACCTATCTTCCATTTTGGAAAAAAATCTTGCAAAATTATATTCATTTTCTCCTAATTTCAATCATTACATTATTCTTCTCATTTACAAACTGGGATCCAAAATAAAGACATAACTTATACTTTTCATTTGTAAGTAGTTTCTGTAGAGAAAAGCCTCAATGATAGTCATCCTATTTTCATGTGGCCCACCTCATTTCTATAGGCTAAACAGTTGCTAACTCTCAGAACGTGTTTTTCATTTTAATAGTGAAATTTTTAAAAAAATGATTTTTCCATATTTGTGAGACTTCAATATTCTTATTTAAAGTTATTACTTCTGTGTTTCCTTAAGCTATTTGATAGTTTTTTGGAGCAAAAAACACTGATTGACTTTAAAATAAAATCAATAGAAAACTCTAAGTATTAACATAAATAGCTATGCATCCCATGAGTTTCTTCCATCAGCATGCTTTAATGCCACTGAAAACTGACTGAGGAAGCTTCATGTTTCATGATTGTTATTGAATTATATGAGAAAATATCCAGAAATGCTTTAAATTAAAATAGAAATACACATAGATACACAATTATTCTATGGATAATTGAATGTTTTTACTTTTATCTCTGATTATGTATGATATTCTTTTGATGAAACTCAAGAAACTGCTAAGTATTCATAATCACTCAGTATTAAAGAGGCATGGCTAAAAATATTATGATTTCTGTCATTATTATAATCAATATCAAGGCATGTTTATAAGTGTCCACTGCTTGCTTTAGGATTCTACATTAATAAAGAAATTCTTGTAGTTGTTAGATAGATCAAAAATAACCTTTAATAAATTATAAGCTCTAAACTTCACAAATTCTATCATACAAGTCTGATGTCTTTCTAATACCATACTTCAAATGATGGTGACACCTAATTTCCATGTTGAAGAGTATCCATGTTTCATTTATGATTACCTTGTAATAACTGATTAAATAATCACAATAAAGTTATTATTTTTGTTAGTGAGCTAGTCCCTTAAGTGTATAAGTGAAGGGAACACCTCAAGTTCTCTTTTACTTCCATCTCTTCTACCATATAAAGTCAGGGATCAAAAGTAATCACACCAGCCGGGCTGTGGTGGCACACGCCTTTAATTCCAGCACTCGTGAGGCAGAGGCAGGTAGATCTCTGTGAGTTCGAGGCCAGCCTGGTCTACAAAGTGAGTCCAGGACAGCCAAGGCTACACAGAGAAACTCTGTCTCGAAAAACCAAAAAAAAAAAAAAGTAATCACACCAAAAGTACAGATTGGATTTCTCCACAGACACTGAAACTTTCAGTTCCTTAATTGTAGACACTCTAGCCTTAGTAACTGTGAAAATTAAATTTCCAATACTTATAAATGCCAGAGTTTGAAGTCAGAGGACTAAGATTTAGCTTCTGATACTGCACCCACAAAATCTCTTCTTACTTTCCTTGAATAAGCACAACAATATAATCTTAATCCAGGGACACCTTTTGATATTTTCTGTGCAGTGTGGAAGAGTACAAAGGAAAGGGAAATCAGTGTGGATCTTCATACAACCAAAGAACTTCCACCAATATAATGTCATTCCTTATTTACTCCCCTGCAAATGACCAAAGATGCTAGAAATTGGTGCTCATAATTTTCTTTTAGCCATCAAGGTATTATCTGCCCAGTGACCCGTGTGCTGTAGGCACCCCATAATATAATTATCACTTTAAAACATAGGTTATTTTATAATAAACTTTATGTGAAGTTTGCTTTTTACAAGTTGCAATCATTTATTTTTATATTGTATAATGTCTATATACATCTCTCTCTCTTTCTTTCTCTCTCTCTCTCTCTCTCTCTCTCTCTCTCTCTCTCTCTGTGTGTGTGTGTGTGTGTGTGTGTGTGTGTGTGTGTGTGTGTGTGTGTGTGTGTACGTGGGTGCACATGCCCCTGGGATATTGATTGAGGAAGAAAACTCTGGGGAGTTTGTTCTCTCTTTCAGTTTCTTTGCAGCAAAGTCTCTGTCTCTGTCTCTGTCTCTGTCTCTCTCTCTCTCTCTCTCTCTCTCTCTCTCTCTCTCTCTCTCTCTCTCTCTCTCTCTCTCTCTCTCTCTCTCTCTCTCTCTCTCTCTCTGCCACAGTCAGAATTCTCAAGGCTAGCTTGCCTTGAGCTTCAAGCTGATTCTCCTGTCTCTGATTTTAATCTTGCCTTAACAGTGATATGACTATAGATGTACACAACTGCATCCAGCTTTTCAGTGAGCTATCTCCCAGGTGACCGTGTAGTTCTTGAAAACAAATGTGTAGATTAAATTTTATCAAAATGTCAAAAGAGTGGATTTGCCTATAGTAAACTACAGGTCATAGAGGAACATAGACATATATAGCTTTAAAAGATTGTTCTTAATGAAATCACAATGAATGGAACTTTTTTGTGTCACATACATGAGAATAAGTCATAGCAGCTTTGCTGGACAAAGTTTCAGAGACCTGTGACTGTCCACCATGATGTAAAGATATTCAGTACAGCTGCAGAAGCTTATTTTTGACAGAGTTCCAAAGATCTCTAGCTGATCATCACTGCCCTAAAATATTATGTATGGTCCAGGTGTAATTTTGTCTAAATATGTACCCTTTTCTCTTTATTTCTAAGCCCTAATGAAAATCACACAGGGAAAATTTTGCCCACAGAGAATGTTAAAAGGCAGCATCTGGCCAATGGCCTGAGACAATGATAGAGGTTTGTGGGGTTTTTTTTTCTATCTGAGTGTGAGCACCCAAGCAGAAACTATATGAAAGTGAATTAGGACCTTGACATAACGGGACATAGCTAAGATACTATTAGCTGTAGAAAAGTTTCTTCCTAGACTGCTTTGAAAGCAATAGAAGGCAGGCTTGAAACATCATGCCTTGCAGATATTTTACAATAAAGGACCCCTTGGCAGTAAGCCTGGGATTAGATAGCACAACTGTTGGCTTAGGACTAGGAATAAGTCAATTTTTTTCTTTATTATAGAACATTTAGCTCAAACTATGTTGCTATGACAATCATGTAAACACAATGGCTTTAGCAAAGGGAAATTTATTATTAAAATTTCCTGAATATTGTTTAAGAAATAGTAATCAGATTATGCTTACCATTGCTTGGATATTGATTGATTTTTGTTGTATTCTTTCTTGTAGTTTATACAGAACTGTTTGTTTTGTGTTTCCTTGCTAGACTTCTCTTTTGCTTTGTTGATTTTTGAACATCTCATTGATTGTAAAAGATGAGAAAATAATTATGTATTATGAAACACAAAAACTTGAACTTCAATTCAAATAAAATACTAGAGTTGGCCCAAGGAAGGAACAGACAGAGACCAAGTGAGACAGAGACACAGAGAGACAAATAGTAAGCATGTGAGAGAGACAGAGAAATAAAGTTCTCCTAGGCTTTGAAACCTTCAATTTGTACCACATATGCCTGAGTTTACAATATTTCATTTTCCTCTGTTACTCAACCTCTCCTCAACAGCTAGTTCCTCTAGCTATTTGTTCAAACAACAGTTGCTTTCCCTTAACCAGCTCTTCACTGCCTTGTCTATTCTTCCTACTGCTGATCCACCAAGACTTTTCTCTCCTTTCTTCTTCACCATTCCTGCACCTGGTTTGCTGGAGTGGCATTTAAGTATAATCTCAAACAATGATGTAAAATTGAAGGACAGACAAAGTGGTGAATCAAAGAAAGGTTTGACAGAGTGCGTCAGAAATAGAAAATGCCAAACTTTCACATGAAAAAGTCTACTTAAGAACAGGGCAATAGAAAGAGAGACAGACAGACAGTACAATATGTGGGAGGAATGTACATTATAGGAATACAATAAAATTTGTACAGTCAGTTCAGTACAGTTTATGTAGTAAGTTCAGTACAGTTTGGTGGAGTTCAGTTCTTGGAGTTCAGAAGCAGGTTTTCCAAGGAAAATATAGTGAAAATTCAAGAGAAGTCAATTGAATTGGCAGCTTGAAGAGGAGTTTTGAGCAGGCACACCCGAGATGTTTTAGCCCTCCAGAGTTCGGAAAGACTGCAAGGCTATTTGCAGTTATTTGTCTAATTACATAATAATTTGGGTCAATATCAGCAGTAATTCTAATCCATACTTCCATGGGTGCAGATTGAGGTTTTAATAATCTAAAAACATTTTTCCATTCTTCATTTGCATTTTTGAAAGCCACAGTTGCAATTGATACACATCTCACATCTTATTCTGATATTGCTCTGTCTATGACAGATTTTAACTTATGTAAGAAATCAGTTAAAGTCTCTAGAGGATTTTTCTTAAACTTTGTTAATGATATAGCTTTTATCTTGTTTGTCTATTTTATTCGAGACTCTTAAAGCTCATAAAGTAAATTGCATAACAAAAGAGTTAAGTTTCATCTCTTTCTTAAATCAAAATATTGATCTTAACTTATCAAATTGTTTTCCCCATATTAATATCTTTAGACCTATTAGAATTCTTAATAATCTCAGCTTCTTCTTGCTATGATTTCAGCCATTGTACTTGAGAACCAGCTTACAGTACAGCTGCCACTACATACTTTCTGTCTTGGGGGATAATCCTATTTTGGGAACCCCAGATATTTAACATCCATTTCACATAGTGTAGTTATACTCTATAAGTTATTATTGATTCATTAAAACCTTTTAAATCTTATACTTTAACAGTATTCTAAACTAGTTCATTTTGTGAATTTTTACCATATTCTAGAGTTTGTTCCTGGAAAACTAAAAAGGCTAGTGGGAATGTTTGACTTTCCTCAATGTCATTATGAAGTGGTACCACAGGTTAAATGAGGTATCTAACTTGTTCTTTAACTTTATTATGAAGTACAGATTCAAAATGAAACACATCTTTTTCTCATAATTCCTTTGACTATTGTCTTTCAAGCCTATTGTATTATCATAGCTAATTTTTCTTATTGTCCAGTTATTTTCTATCCTTTTTTCAAGTAAAATATAAAAAGATTGCAATTGAAAGTGAAAATTGTGTACTTCAGTGTTGAGTTGCATTAATTCCTGTTATTGCTTTTCAAGTAATTTTTCTTTTCTCTAAATTTTTACCCTTGGTCTAATTTATCTGAAATAGTTTCCAATTTTTAATGCTGGAAAATTCTTTTTTATAAATAAAATTTCCTTTTAGGGTGGCTTACCTTGATTTGCCATCTCAGAGGCTCCTGTGTTGATCTTTGATGCTTTTGTTTCTGAGATTCACTGTCTCAGACACTACTGTCAATGCTTGCTCCGGTCTTGAGGCTTCTGCAACTCCAGACTCCTCTGATTCTCTCTGCATGTCCAGCTGATCTTGAGGAACTGATGCTTTCTATGGGAATTATCCCAGGTAAGTTTCTTCTCTGCAGCTTTCTATCAAATGTCCCCTGTCCTCTGCTACCTTTCTGTCAGATGTCCTCTGCTTTCAGCAAACATGGTAGGATTTTTATCCAATTATTTTGGGTGCCAGAGATAAATGTTGATTTTATATGTTCAAATGAGGGATGAGATGAGAGCTATACACAATCTTTTTTAATACATGGCTTGTGCTTAGCCCATAGTATTTCCATCTAACTATCCCTAGGTCCAGGTTTGAAATCTTCTAGCTTCCATACAATTTTAACTTCTGCAAGCACAAACAATGAAGGCTCTAGCAGCCAGCCTCCATCTGATACCTAGACCTAGAATTTTTGGGCCTACAATATTTACTGATGAATGATCTCAACCTATCTAGTTCTTTCTCAGCTATAGTTATTTGGTTCAACTCACCTGTTATAGCTCAAAAATCCTGTCAAGATGAGTGGTTCAAGATGATTTCTCTCTGCTTTTCACCGAGTTTCTCTTCCTAGAGAACCTACCTCTGAACTGAACTACTATGAAATGAACTGCACAAACTCACCTGTACTTATTTGAACTGAAATATTCTGTATTCCTGAACTCCATTGCTCTACAAACACCCTTCCTCTCTGTGCATTTGAGTAGCTTCACTTTCCTCTCTGTTCTTCTGAGAGCTGGGCTTATCCTATCTCTGATTCATGATGACAAGTCTTTTTCCAATTCATTACTCTGACCATCAGTTTGATATTGTTATTTTAGATTAAAGGTGTGTACTAAATTTCAGCCATAGTGATAAAGGAATGTTGCATTTATGCAACAGTCAGAGGAATTAAAACTGTATACTCTGTATACGGCAGACAGAGGTATTAAAGGTATGTGCTTAGGGTAGGCTTGCATTCCATGCACACCACAGAGACCTAGGTACTTGGATGTGATCCCTTGCCACAGCAACCATTTTTTCAGGATACAGATTCTTCTACAAAATAAAAACCTATTTACTAACAAACTCAAAAATTCTATAAAAACAAAAATATATTAGCCATAATATGAATATAAAGGTTCTGGTGCAGACCTATGCAGGCCCTATTCTGTCTGCCTCAGTCTCAGTGAGTTCACAAGTGTTAGATCATGAATATTTAAAGGGCCTTTATTCTTGATGTTCACCATCACCTCTGGCTTACATAATCTTTTTGCCTTCTCCTCAGCAGGGTTTCCTGAGTATTAGAGGAGGGAAGATATTGATGCTGATATATATTTAGAGGTACGTATTCTATGATCAATCATTCTCTGCATAATATCTGGCTGTGGATCTCTGTATATGATTCAATCTGATGGAGGAAGAAGCTTCTATGATAAAGGCTGAGCAATCATTGCTCTATGAGTATAGCAAAAAGTCCTAAAGATTTAATTTGTTGTTACTTTTTAAAAAGGTAGTATTTAACCATACCATAGGTCCCAGGATTATCTATACTCAGATTCTTGTTCAACCAGGTACTGTTAGTATGCTAGTTTGAACAGGAATGTGCCCATAGGCACAGATGTTTACATTCCTGGACAACATTGAGTGGCACTACTTGATAAGGATTAGGAGGTGCAGCCTTGTTAGAAGATGTGTGTCATGGGTGCTAGGTTTTAATATGTCAAAAGGCCAAATCAGGTTTACAGTCTTTCTTTTCTTGCTGCCTATGGATTGAGATGTTGAATTCTCAGCTACTTATGACACCATGTCACCATGGTTCCTAGTATAATGACACTGGACAAAACTGCTGCAACTATAAGCAAGCCACAATTAAATTATTTTTAATAAACTTTTCTTTGGTCATTATTTTTCTTCACAACAAAGGAACTTTAAAATATTCATGGATAAGTTCTGTCTTGTAAACAGAGCCTTAATTCAAATCAGATATTTGGTTATTGAACAGCCTTGTGTCACCATTTCACAGTATATCTTGCAGGGAAGACATTATTTTAAACTCTGGAAATAACACATTTCATAAGGAGAGCTTTCCATTAATAAAAGTGTTATCAGAAGAATAATTAACCAGTTAATGCTAGTAATTTATGTTCTATACTGAAAGAAAAATATTGGGAAACTTAGGGGGGAAAGTCATTTGTTACTTGAAGAAATGAGATTATCATGAGTTAGTCAATAATAAAATGGTTATATAATTAGAA
>OU015750.1:62153373-62221287 GCA_907169655.1 Acomys percivali
GAGATTATCATGAGTTAGTCAATAATAAAATGGTTATATAATTAGAACTACCGAAGCACTGTTATCATGAACAGTGAGAAATGATTCAATCAGTTTTTCAGCTTTCATATAAAAGTTCAGAGCTACAGAGTTCCACACAGCATTGCAAAGTAAGCCCTCAGTAGCAAACCTGCAGAGAAGAAAGTTTGCAAAAGCTCAGATCCATCCACCTACTTCTAGCTCTATTCTAGTCAAATCTGTCCGCTAAGAATAACCAAAGTTTTGACTCTTAACACCTTTACCTTCTTCAGTTCTTTTGTAGTTTATTTAAATAGAATCAAATGATTCAAACTACTTTATACCTGTCTTCTTTCAAATTATTCTTCCATTTCATTTCAATATAGTCATTTTCACATATTGTTATTACTACAGGGAATAAACAAGAATACTTTGAAGAGGAAAAATAAATTTTCCTTCAGTTAAAGAAATCACAATAAAATTTAGCATATTTTTACATAATGAATAAAGCTAGTGGTAAGAAATGCAAATATATTGTCCATACTGTATATTATAAAATGTAGTATAGAAAATATCCAGTAATAATAAATTCATAGATATGGAGTTTTAAACCAAGGCAAGTTGAGGATTCAACATTGAACACTCAAACAGCAGGTTTTCTCTACACACTTAAGTAATATCATATATCTATATATTTAAAAAATGCATTGACACCAATGTTAAAATTTGTTACCAGTCTTTACAAATATGAAGCTTAGGTTCTGGAGAGATGGTAGAGGTGTTAAGAGAATTTGTTGAATGTGCAAAGGACACAAATTTAATCTGCTGCACACTCACGTTAAGCCAATACCTCAATCTTAGAGCATCCATGTCTTCTGACCTCAGTGGGTATATGCAAACACATAAATAAAACCAAAGCAGTCATACACATAAAATAGAATAAATATATTTAAATACAATTTACAATGTTGAAACACAAAGTATACTGAAATATCTTTAAATTTACAATAATTAAAAGAGATTTTTATAAAATTTAAGATATATTAAAAACTAAAATAATATATTTAATAGAATAAACTGTTATAAAATTAGGGTATATGGTTTTATATATACAAATAATTAAACGGTGATGTTAAAATGAAATAAAAATGAACTATCTAGAATCTTTTCACGAACTCAGTCACAAGCAAATGTCTCAAGAGGTTAGCATACTTGTTGCTAAGGTCAGCCCAAATATATCACTTAATTGATGAAGAGAATCAAATCCTTTTCATTGACATCTGACTATTTTTAATGGGAGGAGGGTATGTTTCAAGACAGATTTCTCTGTGTAGCCCAACTGTCCTGGAACTCACTCTGTAGAAAAGGCTGGCCTGGAACTGAGAGATCTACCTGTCCTTTCCCCAAGAGTGCTGGCATCACAAATGTGTGACACCACATCAAGGCTTGTCCTCAGTCTTCAAATCATGCTCAGTTGTATAGGAATGCATGCATGTGAATACAAACACTGTTACATGAAGAGAAAATGAAGAAAGATTAAAAAGTAAAGAAGAAAGAAAGGAAAGAAAAGAAAAAAGAATTAAAAAATCTACTCAATGAAGCCTCAACTCTACACACGCACACACACACACACACACACACACACACACAAATCTCTGTAGGTAACTGAGAAAAGTTGAGTGTTGGTGATTTGGTATTCCCCAGGGAAGAGCATAAATACTAGTTGTCTAGTGCTAATTGATCATCGCTTAAAATGTGTATGCAAGTTATACATCATCATTATCACCATGATCATCATCATTAATAATATTATTATTTAGAATGAACAGGTTATATTTAGTAATACATATGTATATACATATACATGTATGCAAGCAATAACAATTAATGACAGAAGAAGCCAAGAATGTATAGAAAAGTGGTGAAGGGTACATGGAAGGTTTTAGTGGAAAGGAAAATATGTTGTAATTAATTATTTTATAATCCCAAAACTTTGAGAATTTAATACATATTGTCCTTTACCATGTAAATTATAAAGAAGCCTTGGACATGGGAAATGATTTAAATCACAACTAAAGGACAAGTTCACTTACTTAATTGTACTGATTAAACCTACAAAAAATTAATACAGACCAAGCATCATAGAAATACTATTATCCTTTGCAGTATTTTAGCTATTCAGTTTTATACTTATATTTCTATAAGGTATGGCAGTAATCTTAGAATTATCACCTAAGAAATATGTATTGTTTGCTAATTATTATTATGGTGCTATTTTCCAACCTGTTATCAATCAATAAAAACACAAACACTTGTTATATTTTATAATAGTCTTGATGCGACTGGGAAATTAATCTCATAAATTACCTCACAAATCTCCCTGCTCCAATCCCATACCATCTGTTTCTAATAATTTCTATTGAGATACTTAACATCTTTAATCCCAAATACTTACCAGTATTCTTCATCTGGGCCAACTCCTCCATCAATTCAGCACATGTGTTTCTTTTCCACCTCACCCAAAACTGTGGACTCCTTTCTTTATTGCTCCTCTTTCATTTCCTTCTCAATATCCTTCTCTGCTCTCTGACTATCTCCTTTCCTAAGAAGCTCCCTGTCTTCCAGAGCCCAGGAAATATAGCCATGCCTATCCCATTTGCCTGCCCGTGTGTACTTTTTTTTGTTTTTGTTTTTGTTTTTTGTTCATTTGTTTGTTTGTTTTGGTCAAACAGGACTAAGTTTTTAGGCAAGGTTACAAAGCAATACATGGGGAACATTAAAAGATAGCAAATTGTAACTTGTATCAAAATGTCGGACCAACCTCCAAAAATAAGTTCTTTCAAAATGAGCAAAAGAGATTTTAGCATTTAATGTTTCTAGATTTGTGGAAATTGAATAAAATCCCACTAGTATTCTATAATAATGATTCCAATCAACCTGAAAAAGGCTGAAGTTATTTTAGATATATTAGTAAATCAAAAATGTATAGATCTAAGAGGCATGTAAAAAATGTCTTTTCAATTTGGGCATGCAATATTTTTAATTTGGAATTTCTTATAATTAAATTTGATTTTCAAGTAATCATTTTTTGAAAAATTTAAACTATATTTCTTTTTTACATATACATTTATATTATTACACATAAATAAAACAAACTACACACAGCAAGAAGAACCACAAAATAATCAGGAATTATATAAATGCTATAGTCATAGTGTTTTTGCTATTTGTATTTGGCAAACTTGAAGAAAAGATATTTCCTATCTTGGGGAATCAAAAATTCTGAATGAAAATCAGTATTTTTCATATCTCATCTCTATCAACTTAAAATATCCATATAGACCAAAAATATTTTCACCCTTAAACAACTAAGCTTAATTATAGGTCTGTATTTTCAGGAAGTATTTTGTAATAAAATTTGCTTGAAAAAAAATAAGGTTTGAAACAGACTACAGATGATAATTGTCAGGAGTCTTTCATGAACATGGATTTATTCTTAGAGGAGGTGACAAAATTTATAGTCTTATATTGATGGTATTGTTCCATAACAAGAAAATTTAATTTACATAAAAAATCCTCTATTCAAAAGTAAAATTGTGTCTTGTTTTAGTAATAACATATGATAGTTGTACTTTCAGTTGTTCCAAACCTAATCACATGCACACTGTTTAAGATTAGGTATCATATGAAAATAAAGGCATTTATTTTCATTTTCATTACATTTTTAATGTAATGAATTCTATTAATGTAATGTAATTCTATTCATTTGGTTAATAACCTTTGCTAGAAATTTTAATTTATGTTGCATAAAAATGATTACATATTCTTGTCATATTGTGCAGCTAAAAGAAAGAGCTGCAACTATCCATCAATGTAAGGTCATATGCAGTTTTATCATATATGGGATTTTCTGTGTTGGTATATCATGGTATAAATTGGGTGAGAGTTTATAGAATGTTAGATATTTGATTATAATAAATTCATTTGCGTACTCAGTGTTATTAAAATATAATCCTTTTGTTCTTCCTCACGGTTCATTTTTGATAAGCATAAGTTATTTACTTATGGCTATTTTAATATAAGAATAGCCTTACAAACCACTCAGATAGCAATCATAGCAATCTCAGTGGGAAATGGATAGTTACTGAATTCATGCTCAGGGATACAGTGGCCTCAGGATTCAAACTCTGATGCTTATCTGTTTCCAAGGCAGGATTTTTATAAGAAAAAAACATAGCCAGATAACCAGGTGTTAGAATCAAGAGGAATACAGGATTGCATCATTTTGACTATGTAAACAAAGATTTTTATGCTGTTTGGCTAGGATATAGGGAAGGTAAGCTTTGGCGTTTCCCAGCATTCTGGGAGAAAGGAACATAGCACAGTATTGTAGTTTTGTTTAAGAAGAATAAACATTATTAATTCAATCAGAACATTCAATAAGTATTGAATTGTAATTAAAAGGCTATTCAAGTTCTCAGGAATGCAGATCCTCAGAACTTGAATGTAATTTAACCTTTTGATCCAATGGTAATGTAAAAACTGCATGAGCTAGAGATTCTTGTTTTTATTTATTTTAATATACATATCTCTGTTGCTGTGGTAGTTGCCAAGATTTAGTGATGTTTTCAAGCTATACAGGAAATAAGAGATTAATGTCTAAGACCAATTGTACTGTCAAATTTTGTATGCTTCATTGACTTTCAGTGAATATAGGGAAAAACATTGCCGCCAAACGTTTCAGTGTGTTAGGGAGTGTCTTGATTTCTCAGGAACTGATATTCATATAGTTCCTCAGGAGCCATGGATTCTAACCTAAAAAAATCTACAACATATTTTTCAAGCCAGCTAGACCAGACCAATTTCATGATTCCCTGTAGTTTCATTTTTCTTTTTCTTTCCTTCAATTTTTTTTTTTTAATTTTAGGGTATGAAAGTTAATCTTTAAAGCAGACCTGGAGTAGTAAATTATTCTTAAGTATGTTATGTTTTTTTTGTAAAACCAATAAAAAATTCTCAAAACATTCCTATGGAATATAGTTTGGAAGTTCAAATAGAAGCAAAAAAAAAAAATGACAAAATTATACTTGCCAGGTTTTTATGCAATGAAGAAGGGTAATTAATCTAATACAGAATGTTAAATAATTAATATTTTGTGATATAAATCCTGAACATCAATAATCAAATTGTTATGTTACACTTTGCTTAGAGAAAAATATAAGCATGAACAGGGAAGTCCTATTGACCTAAATAGGATAAATATTTTCTTCCCAATTAGGAAAATAAAGCATAGAAAAATCAGGCATATAAGCTTAATATGCTGCAATGGTAGTTTTTATTTATTTGCATATTTTTCAAGAGCATATATTAATAAAGGTATTTTATAAATATTTTATAAAATTTTAAATGTCTTATATTTTTATATATTTAAATATTTTAAATATTGTTTTTGCAATATTAAATATAAAGTATTCCTTTTAAAAGAGTGAAGCCATGGAACATAATCATAATTTTTAGAAGATAAATTCAAATTTTCAACAGTGTAAACAATTCAGTGCTCTTAAAATCGATATCATGTACATTATTTTCAAGTTTTAATGTTTGGCTGCCAGCAAGAAAATTTCTTTTACATGACTGCATTGAAGTGCAGCTTTAATACCTCTTTAACCAAGCACAGTCTCAAATACCACTATTAAAAACAAAAACAAACTAGCAAAACAATATAAAAAAAAAACAGGAATCTTGAAACAACCTATATGTTCCTCAACCAAAGAATGGATAAAGAAACTGTAGGACATTTACATAAAGGAACATTACTACTTCTTGAAATTTGCAGGCAAATGGATATAACTAGAAATCATCATCTTGGGAGAAGTAAGGCAGACCCAGAAAGACACCCATGATATTTAATCACTTATAAGTGGATATTAACCCAATGTAGATGTCCTCTGGGAGACTCTACATATCCAGGGATTGATAGTTACTGGGACTTACATTTGAACTCTGGCCTGAGTGCTGAGATTTGTATAGAAGAGTCATCGGATGAAGGCCCAGGAGTGGTCAAGAGCCCCACAGGAAGACCATGAAGGCATGCGGAATTGGACACAGGGTCTTTTACAAACTGATGCAACAAATAACGACAATTCAAGCAGAGAACCTAGAAGCCCTCTTTATATACAGTGGATGGACAATTAACTCCCCACATGAGGAGTTGGGGAGGCAGACTGACTGAGACCCTCTGATATGCATTCTGATGGCCACATTTTGATCACTGCCCCATGTCAAGGCAGCCTTGTGGGCACAAAGTGGAAAGGGATACCATTTTCCTGATGAGACTTGATGAACTGTGACTAGATGGTCAAGGAAGAGGATGTCCCTGTCAGAGGTGTGAGGGAGGGGAATAGCAAGGAAAAGGGAGGGAGGATGGAAATGGGAAAAGAGTGAGGGGATAACAATGGTGAAGTAATATGAATGAAGTATAATAAGTAAAAATCAATAAAAACTATCCCTGATCAAAGAGACATCATTAGAAAGTATGTAAAAATCTTATATTAATTTAAAAGTATTGTTGGAGATCTGTTTCTTTGGTTGCCTCATACTCTTTTTAGTTCAGAATGGCTCCAACCCTAAGTTACAAGTTTAAAAAAACTTTTTATTATAAATTGTACAGTTTTTAACTGTATCCAATAATATATAAACCAATAATCCATAACAAACATATCTAAAACTTAGTAACTCTATATACTTTAGACTAGTCAGAAACAAACATGAAATGGCCGTAAACATTTATGTATTTAAAACAGAGTTTCTCCAGTTGCAATTCCAAGGAAGGAGCATCCTGAAACTTGCTAAATCCATTTGTCATAGGCATAGAGGTTTTATAGCATGAGTAGCCATCACCTTCCTTATCATAGAAGCTGAAAAGCTGCTGGTACCTCTTTAATAGCAGGTTCTACAGACCAAGCAACTCCAGGCTTGCTGCCAGCTGCAGGTGTAAGGCTCCAAGGGCCAGTTTATCTGTTTTTATGGTCCCAATTCAGCAACTTTTCTCTTAAAAATGAGTTAAAACTGAGTCAAGGGTTAAGCAGCTGGCAGATGAAGCTTGACCTTTTCTCCAAAATATGAAACATAAAGCAATAACCAGGCAGTTAAACACAACTACAGACATAGACTGCCAAACATGGACAGATAAAACATGCCAAAACCAGATGTTTCCTCAAAGGGGACCAGAGAGTGGCTGAAATGTCTTCCAACCTTTCAGACCCCAGGAGCTTTTCTGCATCTAACTCTCATCTTTTGGGTCTCAGACTGGTACCACAAAATAGACTCCAAAACACAGAATAAGGATTCCCAAAACAGGTTGCAAGTACAGGATTGAGTGTTATCTAGGTTCAGGATCAAAGTTGAGAAAACTTACATCATATAAAGAAGCTTAAGAAAGCTTTATGTTCTGAGCTCAGGCAAATGGTCAGTTCTGCATCTAAATCCTGTCCCGTGTTTTATATACTGAGTCAGCAAGGCTCTAAACCATACCTTGACCAAACGAAGAAATCAAGAAAAACTAAGAAATGGAGGACGCACCCGACAGCAGGTGGAGGGTATGGGGCCACCTTGGGGCTGCCTCCAAATATTGTAGTATAAGAAAAGTCACATACCAGGGAGGATCCAAAATGGTGGCACTGATCACACACTGAGTCTGATTAACAGGAAACCGGGACTTCACAGCAACCTAAAGACCAAACTGAGAGCTACAAAACACCAATGCTGCAGATTCCTAGGTGAGAGGGATCCATATTGTGTTGGGAATGGTAAGTCAGAGCCCTGGCTACCCAGCTTACCCATATTAAATCCCGGAGTATAGTCCATATTAGTTGTCATCTTGGGAACAACTGTGGGATATCCCTGGAGCTTTGGGCTCTCACTGCCCATGTAGTGTTTTCCAAGTGAGGGTCAGAAGGACTGTGAAAAATACTTGTAGCTCAGGCTCTCACAGCCCATCTACTGCTTGCCTAATCCAGGACAGGGAGCAAACAGGCAGAGCTGAGTCCCAGCACCTGACAAAATCCACATTAGCTGCTACCTAAGAAAGAGTACAGGGCACCCAAGTACCTTTGAGCTTTGATCTCTATCAACTCCCCCCCAGTTGCTTGTTGGCCTAGCCTAGCTTGGTGACAGAGCAAAATATGCATACCCCTTAAATCTGAAGAAGGCC
Organism: Acomys percivali; assembly: GCA_907169655.1. Taxonomy (NCBI): domain Eukaryota; kingdom Metazoa; phylum Chordata; class Mammalia; order Rodentia; family Muridae; genus Acomys; species Acomys percivali. The sequence goes on from OU015750.1 coordinate 62,161,583, forward strand.
TGTAGAACTTCTGGCAAGCTTGGAGTTCTGATCTCTCACAGAACCCCAACATGCTTACCAGCTATGAGCAAACATATCTTGTGGCTGGCAGAGCTGAACCCAGGTGCTAACCACAATCCACATTAACCACCATTATATGAACAAATTCAGGCTTTGGTCTGTGTCTGTCCACCCACCTGAAGCATACTGTTAAGACACAAAGTAAATAGGCTGAGGAGAGACCTGATTGGGTCACATTCCTGCTAGCAGCTTCTGGCTCTGGTCTCACCCCACCCACCTATAGCCTATTGGCCTGATCCACCTAGGTCACAGAGCAGAGACACGTGCTGGCTACACCCCACACTAGCTGCTGTTTCACCAACAGATTTGAGTTCCAATCTCTCTTGGCCAGCCAGGGGCTTAAAAGCCTAGCCCAACTAGGGAACAGAGAACCATCAGGAACACAGCAGATATACAGAGCCCTGTCATCTTGAAAAGGATTATAGGGCACCTGAGCAAGATTGTGCTTGAAAATCCATCATCCCATTCCACTCTTGCCCAAAGCAACTGGGATACAATCAGAGAACCCAACTGAGCTGAGCAGGGTGCTGGCTCTGAGAAGCCATAGCAAACAATCTTTGGCTTGGAGTTCTCTTTACTTTTTCCTAACCTGACTGGCAAATGTGGGACACAAACAGTGACCTCATTAGAGAAAACTCTAGACCTGCTAATACCAGAGACAACCAGATGTCTTGAGGACAGCTCAAGAAGACTAGAAACAAAACTGAAACTGAAAGCCATATAACAAAACTGGAAGGTAGTGATCCTAATACAGCAAGCCCTGGATATATGAACACCCACAAAGCACAAAGGGAATGCTTTAAATCTGAGGTGATGAAAATGATAGAAGCTTTGAAAGAAGAAAAGAAGTCACTCAAAGAAACACAGGAAAATACATTCAAAGAAATGATAGAATTGAATAAAACCTATAATGAAGTACAGGAAAGTTCATCCAAACAGATGAAGGAATTGAGTAAATCCTATAAAGAGTTATAGGAAAACTCAACCAAACAGGAGAAAGAAATGAATAAGACTATTCAAGACCTAAAGAGGGAATTAGGAAAAAACAAAACAAAACAAAACAAAACAAAAAAACAAACACACAAGCTGAGGCAAACAATAAAAAAATAAAATAAATTTACAAAAACCCTAAGGCTAAAAAGTTTCTGACACAAAACATCCAAGAATTCTGCAACACTGTCAAAAGACAAATCAAAGAATAATAGGAATAGAAGAAGAAGACTCCAAGCTCAAAGGTTCAGAAAACATCTCTAACAAAATCATAGAAGAAAATTTCCCCATCCTAAACATAAAAAATAAATGTCTACAAACATAAAAGAAATCTTTAGAACTCCAAATAGATTGGACCAAAAAAGAAAATCCTCCCACCACATAATAACCAAAACATTAAATGTACAGAAAAAAAGAAAGAATATTAAAAGCTGCAAGAAAAAAGATCAACTCACATATAAAGGCAAACCCATCAGAATTACACCTGACTTCTCAACAGGGACGCTGAAAGCTAGAAGGGCTTGGACAAAAGTCATGCAAACCATAAGAGACCACAGACGCCAACCCAGAATACTATACCTAGGAAAACTTTCAATCATCATAAATGGAAAAAACAAGATATACCATGACAAAATCAAATTTAATCAGTACCTAACCACAAACCCAGCCCTACAGAAGGTACTAGAAGGAAAACTCCAACTTAAGAAGGCTAACTACACCCAGGAAAGCACAGGAAATAAAAACTCCACATCGACAAATCCAAAACACAGAAATGCACTCTACCATCTCGAAGATAAAAACAAAAGGAACTAAGAAACACTAGTCATTAATATCTCTTAACATCAATGCCCTCAACTTCCCAGGGAAAAGGCACAAGCTGACAGAATGAATGCAATAAATAAATAAATAAATAACAGTATCCGTCATTCTGCTGCATAGAAGAAATATACCTCAGCAATAAAGATAAACATTACATCAAAGTACAGAGTTGGAAAACTGTATTTCAAGCAAACAGATGCAAAAAGCAAGCTGGAGTAGCCATTCTAGTATCTGATAAAAGAGATTTTCAACCAAAATTAAGCAAAATAGATGGGGAATATCACTACACCCTCTTAAAAGGAAAAATACACCAAGAAATGTCTCAATTTTGAACATCTATGCCCCAAATAAAGGAGCACCCACGTTTTTAAAAGAAACATAACTAAAGTTTAAATCTATATCAAACCCCATACATTGATAGTGGGAGACTTCAACACCCTACTCTCCCCAAAAGACATATCAGTAAGACAGACACTAAATGAGAAATAGTGAAAGTAATACACTTCATTGGTCAAATGGACCTATTGGATAAAAATCTAGAGAACATTCCACCCAAACACAAAAGAATATACTTTCTTCTCAGCAATTCAGGGACCATATGTTCAGTCATAAAGCAAACCTCAAGAGATACAAGAAGACTGTAATATTCCCTTGCATCTAATCACACCCACCATAGATTAGAAATGGAACTCAACAACAGAAAAAAAAAGAAAACAGAAAGCCTAGAAGCTCATAGAAACTGAACAACTCCTTCCTCAATGACATTTGAGTAAGGGATAAAATTAAAAGAGAAATTAAAAACTTCCTAGAATTCAATGAAACTGAAGGTACAATATACCCAAACCTATGGGCCACAATAAAAGCAATGCTAAGAGGAAAGTTCATACATAGCACTAAGTGTCTTTATGAAGCAAAACAAACAAACAAACAAATAAACAAACAAACAAAAACTGAAGAGATGCCATACTAGCAACTTAACAACACACCTGAAAGTTCTAGAACAAAAAGAATCAGACATACTCAAGAGGAGAAGATGGCTGGAAATCATCAAATTCAGGACTGAAATCAATATATTGGAAACACAGTAAACAATGAAAGATTCAATGAAACCAAGAGCTGGTTCTTTGAGAAAACCAACAAGACTGACATATCTTTAATCAAACTAACTAAAAGGCAGAGGAAGAGTATTCAAATAAACAAAAACAGAAATAAAAAGGGAGACATAATGACAGGTACTGAGGAAATCTAAAGAATCATCAGGTTTTTCTTCAAAAGCATATATGCCACAAAATCAAAAAACATAAATGAAATTGAAATTTTTCTTGATAGCTACTGACTACCTAAATTGACTCAAGATCACGTAAGCTAATTGGGTAGTCGTATCACACCTAAGGAAATAGAGGGAGACATCAAAAGTCTCCCAACAATAGCAACAATAACAACAACAAAAAAAGCCCAGGACCAGATGGATTCAGTATAGACTTATACTAAACCTCAGATATGAGCTAATATCAATTCTTTTCCACTATTCTGTAAAATAGAAACAGAAAGAACATTACCAAAGTCACTCTATGAGGACACAGTAACCTTGATACCTAAACAACAAAAAAATTAACAGAAAAAAATTTCAGACCAGATTCTTTAATGAACATGGATGTGAAAATACTCAATAAAATCATAAAAACTGAATTCAAGAACACATCAAAACTATCATTCACCATGACCCAGGAGGCTTCATCTCAAACATACAAGGATGATTCAATATACAGAAATCCATCAATGTAATTCAGCATATAAACAAACTGAAAGAAAAAATTCATAGTCATCTCTTTAGATGCCAAAAAATCATCCAACAAAATCCAAAACCTTTTCATAGTAAAAGTTCTGGAGATATCAAGAATACAAGGCAAATACCTAAACATAATAAAGGCAATATACAGCAAGCCTATAGCCAACATCAAACTACATGAATAAAAATGTAAATTAATTAACGGAAATTGGGAACAAGGCAAGGCTGTTCACTCTCTCCATATCACTCCAATGTAATATTATAAATCCTAGCTAGAGCAATAAGACAACTAGCATACAAATGTGACCACAAAATTTCTATCAAGGAACTCCCATAGTTGTTAAACACCTTCAGCAAAGTCGCTGGATACAAAATCAACTTAAAAAAAATCAGTAGCCCTCCTATATACAAGTGACAACCAGGCAAAGAAGGAAGTTAAGGAAACTACACCCTTCACAGTAGCCATAAATAGTATAAAATATCTCAGTGTAACTCTAACCAAGAGTGTGAAAGATTTGTGTGAAAAAAACTTCAAATATCTGTAGAAAGAATTTGAAGAAGATCTCAGAAGATGGAAAGATCTCCCATGGTCATGGATCAGGAGAATCAACAATGTAAAAATGGTCATCTTACCAAAAGCAATCTCAAGATTCAATGCCATTCCTATCAAAATACACACAAAATTTTTTACCATCCTTGAGAGACCAATTATCAAGTTCATAAAGGAAAAAAACCACAGAACAGCTAAAATGATTTGTAGAATAAAATATCTTCTGCAGGCATTTCTATCCCTGATCTCAAGCTGTACAACAGAGCAACAGTAATAAAAACAGTATGATACTGGCATAGAATAGGATGGTTGATGAATGTAATCAAATAAAAGACAGAAATAAACCAACATACATATGGGCATTTGATTTTTGACAAAGAATCCAAATTCATACAATGGAAGAAAACATAATATCTTCAAACAAATGGTGCTGATCTAACTGGATGGCTACATGTAGAGAAAATGATAATATTTCCATATCTATCACCCTTCACAAAACTTAAGTCCAAATTGATTAATGATCTAAACATCAAACCAGACACAATAAATCTGTTAGAAGAAAAAGGTGGGGAAGATTCTTGAGCTGATTGGCACAGGAAACAACTTCCTGAACAGAAGAAACAATAGCTCAGGGCCTAAGATCAACCATTAATAAATGGGACCTTATGAAACTGGAAAACTTCTGTAATATAAATTACACTTTAAACCAAACAAAATGACAGCCTACAGACTGGGAAAATATCTTCACCAACCCTATATCTAGCAAAGGGCTAATATTATATATATTATACAGAACATAATATATATATATATATATATATATAAATTAAACACCACCAAACCAAATAATACCTTTAAAATTTGTGGTACACAACTAAACAGAGAATTTTCAACAGAGGAATATCAAATGGCTGAGAAACACTTAATGAAATATTTAACTTCATTAGTTATACGGGAAATGTAAGTCAAAATAACTCTGAGATTCCATTTTACACCTATCCGAATGGCTAAGATCAAAAAAACAAGGTGACAGCACATGCTGGTGAGGATGTGCTGATGGGAATGTAAACTTGTAGAACCACTTTGGAAATCAATATGGTGCTTTCTCAGGAAATTGGGAATAACTCTACCTGAGGACTCAGCCATACCAGTCCTGTGAATATACTAAAAGTAGCTCCACCAAACAATTATGTTCATATCAGCTTTGTTCATAATAGCCAGAATCTAGAAACAACCTAGATGTCCCTCATCTGAAGAATGGATAAAGAAACTGTAATACTATTCAGCTATTAAAAGCAAGGAAATCTTGAAATTTGCAGGCAAATGGATGGATCTAGAAAATACTTGAGTGAGATAACCCTGACTCAGAAAGACACGCATGGTATATACTCACTCATAAGCAGATATTAGCTGCCACATAATACAGAATACATTACAACACAGAGACTGAAACCTCAAACAAGCACCATGTTTGATTTGGACCTAGACAGTGAGCTCAGATGTAGCAGTACAATCTCCTTGTGGATCCCAAAATGTGAAGAGTAGTGACGACTTCGGACATGCATTCTGGCCACCGAACCTAGTTCAGTTTCTCCTGGGAGGACAGCCTTGCCAGGCTACAGAGGAAGAGGTTACAGGTACTACATATGAGACTTAATAGGCTAAGCTCAGATGTTAGTGGAGGAGGGCTCCGCTTCCAAGAATTAAGGGAGGGAAGGAGAGTGGATGAGGGGGTGCTGGGGATCTGGAGAGAATGAGGGTGTAAAATCAGGATGTGAAGAATTTAAACTACAGATCAAGCAGGTAACCTATATTACTCATTTGACTGTATGGGAATAGCTCTGAGACTGGCTGAGACATAAATATCTAGGCATTGACAATGCTTCTTTTTGGCTACAGAACCACTATGAATTATTATTAGATGTCATTCTTCACAGGCATGAATGAAGATTTATAAATATAGTTTTTTTCCCCTATTCATACAAAGAGTAGAAAACCAGCCTTTAATTTTTCTGTGTATTATGAACACCATATACACTTATAATTTTATGACAGTATAATACTTATGAAAAATTATATGCTTTCGTAACCACAGAACCAGACACTGACATTGGATCAGACCTGGCAGGATTCATTCTTCTCACCATGCTGGATATTAACACCCTGTATCCTTCATGTTCCAGCACCATGTGTTTCTATTATTGCTCTTCATGAGACCAAGAAAGCCCCCAGGTCACTTTAAAAGAAAGTTTCCAATCCCAATTTGTTCAGCATTTCAAACTTTCACATACAGGACTCTAATTAAGCCTGGAATTTCTCAATATTTAGAAACTGGACCAGAAATGCTATTCCTAGTGTGTTTATCCATTTCCCCAATTTTATTTGTGCCCTATAAAGGTATTATTCATCCCAAATAGCCAGAAGAAACCTTAAGAGAATGACACCTCATTTACTTTTAGTTAAACTTAACTTCCAGAGCACCAGGGTCTGATTCCCAGCACCCACATAGCACGTCACCACCATCTGTAACTCCAGTTTTGGTACATCCATTGCCCTCTTCTGGCCTCCATGGGCAGTGCAAGCACATGGTATATTTACATACATGTAGTCAAGACACTCATGTACATAGATGGTAGAAATCGATAGAGAGTAAAATACTTTATACAAGGATGCCAAATATGCAAAAGTAAGTCTTATCTAATATTTTTCATAATTGTTATGGTACATATGCTTTGTTATTTTAAGAGAAAGAGATTTTTAATAGGCTAAAAGGGAGAGGTGTTGACATAAAGTGATTTTGTAATTTATATGCTGATTTCTGTATCCCCAATACTGGCAGCGTCATGGTTTCAAGCTTACAGATCATTCCTCTGAGCTATTGAAAAAATAAGGCTGGACATCCTGCTTGTCAGGGGACAAGAAATTAGAAGAAGAAGCAGGGATTCAGCAATAGGCAGGGGTGCAGGAGAAATGAAGAAGATTCAGCTGGAGCAAAGAAAGAACTAAAATGCAAGTAACTTAGGGATTTTATCAAATATGGTCAATATAACTTAGATGGTTAGGATGAGAGTTACACTGTGCAAGATTGTGTTAAAAACCTGCATTATTAGGATACATGGGAACAATTGATGATCATAGTTTATACAACAGTGATAAAAGAGATTCTCAGTACAAGGCTTTCAACAAGATCTTTGAGAAACATAAATCAGCATTGAATTTTACAAAACCTTATGCCTCCTACCAAGATGTAGCTGATGGACAGTTCAGGCTTAATTTAGGTCCTCTAGTAAAAAGAGTGGGGTCTCTCTCTAACATGGATTTTTGTGTCAGGTTTTTTATTATTTCTCCTGGTGGGACTGCCTTGTCAGGCCACAGACGAAGAGGACAAACTCAGTTCTGATATGGAATGATGAGCTGGTGTGGATGGGCAGGGGAGGAATCCCATGTTTTGAGGAATAGGGAATTGGGTGTGGAAAGAGAGGGTGTGTGGCACTGGGCGGTGAGGTGGCATGTGACTACAACCAGGATGTAAAGTGAATAAATAAATAAATACATTTTAAAACTGAAAAAAATATTCTTTATGTCTCCCAAAGCCATCCATCTATCCTGGTTTCCAAATCTCCCATAAGGCAGTGCTTTTTAAAAAGATTAATTTCTTCCTTGGTCCAAATCATGTTTTAGCTTTTTTGGCCCAACCATTTACAGTTGGAAACAGAAATTAATAGGTTGAAAAGGTTCACATAACTTCTGGGAACTCAAAGCAAACAAAGCTTTTCAAACATAATAACTGAAAATGATAAGGAGTACATTAAAGAAGTAAACATATAATCAATGATATTGCAGAAATGAAAGTTGTTTTTCGTTTGTTTGTTCTTTGTTTGTCTGTTTGGTTGGTTACCTTTTTGTTTGTTTGTTTTTCGAGACAGGGTCTCTCTGTGTTAGCCTTGGCTATCCTGGACTCACTTTGAAAACCAGGCTGATCTTGAACTCACAATGATCCGCCTGCCTCTGCCTCCCGAGTGCTGGGCTTAAAGACATGCACCACCATGCCTGGCAGAAATGAAAGTTGTAAAAAGAAATTCCCATTCAATTTATGCCTTTTATAATATTTATATTTAGTTTTTCAGTTCCCTTTACAGCACCATTGCTGTTTCTATTTTCCACCAAGATTAACAGTTCTTAACTATTGACACAATTTTAGAGAACACTTTTCTTCATACTATGTTGGTGGCCCTCCCACAAGATCAAATGAGTGTTTTAACATAGTTATCCATATTTTCTATAAATCATATGTCATTTTGTCTGATTAAACTTCCACACAATACATAAGTAGAAAATTATGCACATGTGTTTGTATGTGTACATTTCTATATGTACAGGTACACCTCTATGTTCAATCATATGTAAGGAAGTATGTGTTTGTGTTTATGTGTATGTGAGTGAGTGAATGTGTGTGTGCACATGTCAATATTTTAACAAGAGTGGGCATAGGTATGAGCTTGGGTGTGGGTGGGTTTGTATGCGTGTATGTGTTTATGTGCTGTGTGTGTGTGTGTGTGTGTGTGTGTGTGTGAGTTTGTGTCTGCGTTTGTATTTGTTCCCTAGTTAGTGTTACTATTAATGTGATATACAACATAAACAAATGTAAGTCTAGGAAGAATGTATTTACTTGGTTCATAATTTCATAATTGCAGTCCATCACTGAATGAAGTCAAGACAACTACTCAGCAAGGACAAGAACCTGGAGGCAGCATCTGATTAAGGGCCATAGAGGAATGCTTCTTACTGGATTTCTTATTATGGCATGTTGATCTGCTTTCACAAAGTACTCAGAACCATAAGTTCAGTGATTGCACAACCACAATGGATTGAACCATCTTGCATCAAGTATTCTTTTTGCCAACTTCTTTATTCTAATATAAATTTTTAATCTGTGACACAGGACCTTCTGGAGTATGTTACTTAATAGAGGTCCGGAAACTGATATGATATCTGCTTTTTTTTGTATATATCAATGAAGAATTTGTATGTTAATCAATAACCAAAAATTACTATTTGTAACTGAGTGTAAGAGAAAAGAATATTAATTCTGCTGATATTTACTCTGGGGAAACACAATATCAGAAGGAAATTAATAAAAATAATTTGAACAGGAAGCTAGAAAATAAATTTGACAATATGAAACAACTAAGAGATAATTCAAAAATATTCTTAAGTTTAAAATGTGAACATATTGAAAGTGCAAAGAGATTAATTAGATATTATTTTGTAGAAATTAAAGAGTGCAGAAAATGAAATTAGAAAGGTAATACTTGAGACACAGTTAAATAAAATTAAGTTCACCATTTCAGAAAATATTATTGATATAAAGATTCATATGCATATAGGGATAGTTGTGGGCATACCAACCTTTTAAAAAATATATACATTCAAACACATATGCCATGCTTTTATATATCAAAACAATTCATCTTATAACTTAAAATAACTATACTAATAATACATACTTATGAGAGATAATATAAGGCTTTAATATACTACCAAATTACTGGTTGCTTTAGAGGACTTATTGAAGCAATCAGTTCACTTCACTGTGGTGTCATTTGAGTGTAGGAGTGTTTTAATGTGTGTCCCTATATTGTGCACAGACTGGACAAATTATATTTGTACCTTGAACATATACATTACTACTATATAATATCCACAAACTATTTTCCTTCTTTACCTATTAAAATTTTGTAAAAATGCTCACATTTACTAATGTTAATTTCATTAAACTCTCTCAAAGCATGTCAATCTTAAAATAAATTAAATTCATGAAAGAAGAGTCTATGTTTTAATTAGAGTAACTAAATTATCTGGTTTCATTAATGCATGCACTCAATGTTGAAATGATTCCTCCAAATAATAGACTTGCTGAAATCTCAGATCATTTGCATTATACCACTATTTTATTGAAATCACCAGTCTACATCCCACTACTCCTCCAAATAATTTTTTTATTATACCCCAATTGTTGTGGTTACTCTTTCACACATATGTTCATTTCTAGCACCCTCTGCCCTACATAGTACTGTCCATGAATCTTGCTTCATTGCTCCAGTCTTAGTGACCCAGTTCTCACTAGCACTGTTTAGTCTTCTTTTCTCTAGGGCAATTCATGTAGTTATGTTCAATCTTACTACTGTAGGACAAATATCTCCAGTGGAACTAGAGTGTTAGCAATACAGTGATCAATTGTGTATTTCAGAGTCATTCAAAGTTATAGAAAATAATTTAATACCATAAAGTCTTGGCTTCTAAAAGAATTGCACACCTATGCTTTCTTATAGCCCACGGGCACTCCTTGTAGTTGAATAAAACCTCCCATTACTGGCAGCAGCAAGGTCTCTAGCTTACAGATCATTCCTCTGACACAGGCTACACTTCAAATTGCTGTTTTAACAGATGGTTAAGATAAAATGAAAGGGGAAATAAAAGTTTCATGTGCAGCAATTTATTTTTCAACTACTTTACTTGCTAAACTTGGCTTCTTAAGATTGTAGGCCTCCAGGGCAAGAGTGTGTGTTCTTTATTACCCCTATGAGGCTGCAAGAAATAATAGATAAGAGCAAGTTTAATACATTCTAGAAGTACAGAGCATTTCTAACTAAAGGTTAAGAGTGTAGGCCTATATGCTTGATTTAAATTAAAATACTCTCTTTAAGCCTAAGTTTCTATATATGTATGTATATATGTATGTATGTATGTATGTATGTATGTATGTATTTTTATCTATCATCTACTTATATATCATCTATCTGTCATCTATTTACTAATCAGCATCTATTTATATCTATAATCTAAATATTTATAGTCATATATATAGAATACTTGTATATATCACTATAATGTGCATTTTTCATAGCTAGGCCTCTTTGATGATCATGAATCTGAAAAATAAGAATAGAGCAAATGACTTCCTTTTAGGGTTCAATTCACCTTAAAAGGAAAAAAGGTAGATTTATAAGAATTTAATAATCTCTTTTAGAGATTTTTCACCTAACTACAATTAAATATCACCTTTTAAGACACTGTAACTTACTTATTTACTTTTTGCTTTTAAAATTGCTCATTTAGTTATGTAAATGTACCTACGTGCTAGTGTACATGTGTTCATCTCACTAATGTGTAATTGTTTCCAAATATCTGGTGTGAAGACTTATCAACCTCTCTAGTATGCAAATGTATCCACCTTTCAAATGTTTAAACATGCTTACAGCAATTTTGTTATTACAAGTTACTTTGTGAAGTAACGGATTGCATGAAGTTTTATATTTATATACCTCCTTTTACCATATACCCTACTAAATATTTGAATGAGTACCAAGAAATAGCCCCCAAAAGTTCAAAGCACTATTTTTACATTTGGTAGGAAATGTACAATGTGCCTTAATGACTGTTTAATGATATCTTCCTTGTTAAGAAGATAATGCAGAAAGAAAAAGAATTTGTCTAAATTCTATGCTTTTTCATTTGCTTGATCCTGAGTTGTAATCTATATAAATCAATAAACGTATGGACATTTCCTTCCCAGATTTAAGGGAAATTACTTTAAGACTATAGTGATTGCATGATGGAAATTTGATTTTACTTTTGGGTTTGAGCTACAAAAGAACGGTGGTTATTTTCATTATTCTTTGTCATATGTCTTTAAGAAGTTACACCATAAAATTGGGGGATGTGATCTTCCCTGATTAAAGAGGGTAAAGATGTCTAGATTCATTTGAGTCTATGCACTGATCAGTGGTTTGATCACATCATGCATGTAAGAAGTCCCTTATATGGGACCACCTGAATCATGTAACTCTGAATTTTCCTATAATACTTTAGAAAGAGTGTCATTTCATGGAGGTGATTTTATATTTGTTATTTATCATGTTTAAATCTTCACTATCATACTTGATTCACATGCATGAAGAATATATATTTTTTCATCTAGTTAGTAAGAGAAAATTGAGAAAAAAAAACACTAAAGTGAATTCATTGTAATCTTTATATTAACTTGCATGTCAATCTATCACTTTTATTACTGAAGTTCAGAGAATAAAATACAGGACATGATTTGGACCAGGCATCTCTTCTACTCCTGGTCTTCATCTTCATTTCTGTGTTGGCTTTGAATAATGTATTAATTTGTTTCTGCCTATCCATACATATACATTATAACCTATTTAGAACTGTTCTTACTTACTATTTTGGTACATTATGACTTAATTTATTTTTAAAATGTTTTTTTGAAAATTGCCTGATGCATTATCTTTTAACTAAGAGTGAACTGCTGAAATAAATTTTCAGTTCTCAGGAACAAAACTGAAATTCAGCACACAATGAGGAAATTCTGTATTCTTTTATAAAAATTTGAATGATATAAATAGATCTGTGTCTTGAGAGATATACCTTTTCTTAGGGAAATAGGTCTTTTTGTTTTGTTGGTTTGTTTTTTGTTGTTCTTTTGTTTTTGTTTATTTATTTTGTTTTGATTTTGGTTTTGGGGTTTTTTATTTGTTTATTTGTTTGTTTTCGATACAGGCTTTCTCTATGTAACACTGGTTTTCCTGGATTTGCTTTGTTGACCAAGCTGGCCTGGAACTCACAGCAATCTGCCTACATATAACTCCATAGTGCTGGGATTAAAGATATGCATTATCAATGCCCAGCTTGTAGTTTTGTTTTAAGTAATTGATTTATTTATTCACTCTATTTCGTGGTTGTAGCTCTCTCACTACTCTCCTTCAAGTCCCATCCTCTCTTGCTTCTCCCCCATTCTCTAATCATCAGGAATTGGGAGACCACCTACCCACCCACTTGTTTATCAAGTTGTATCAGGACTGGGTTTATCCCTTCCCCTCTGAACTGGTAAGACAGTTTATTCCAAGGGAAGTGAAATAAAAGCAGGAAACAGAACCCATGTCAGACACAGCCCCTTCTCTCTTACTAGTGGATACATATGAAGCCTCAGATGTCCGTTGGCTGCATCTGTATAGTGGGTCTATGTCAAGTCCTTGCATGGTCCTTAGTTGGTGCTTTAGATTCCACTGGCCCCTCTGGACCCTGCTTATTTGTCTCTGTTGGTCTTGTGGAGCTCTTGTCACCTCTAGTTCCTTTTATCCTTTGAATGCACTATCAATTGGAAAATCTTTCACTTAAAGGTATCTGAACTAAACAGATAATGTGTGAGTAAACACCCAAGATGAGCATCTTGAATAAAACAAAAAATAAATTAAATGTCACTTTGATATTCATTACAGTGAATGAAAAGTATGATTTATTAAGGCTGCTTTCACTATCCTTATTGAGAAAAAACACAAAAAGTTGTGACTGCTTTGTAGGTATTTAATAGTAACTATATATTCACACACACACACACACACACACGTATGTATGTATGTATGTGTGTGTGTGTGTTTTCTGTTCATCTTACTTTATTATTTTATGCAGTCCAGGATCCCAGCATATGAAACAGCACAGAGACCCACCCCCACTGGATCTACACATATTGGGTCTTTCCACTCTATTGAACCTAATATAATTTTTAATAGGCATACCCAAGAATTCATCCCCTGGGTGACTCTAGATATGATATACAGTTGACAACTGACATTAAACATCTCGTTGTTTTTTGTTTGTTTGTTTTATTTTGTTCATGTCATTTAAAAAATGTCTTCTTATTACAATGTGTCCACAACACATCGGGATTGTATTCCCTTCATTCTTATCTTCCTATTCCCTCTTTCCCTCCTTTTTCTGTTCTATTCTCCTCCTCATGACCTCTGATATGTGGAGTGCTCCTCTCCCACCTTCTGACCATAGCCTATTAGTCCTCATTTGGATAGATTGCATCCCCATCCTCTGTGTTCTGACTGGACCTCTCCCCTAAAGGGGCAGTGATCAAGTCAACAACACCAGCGTTCTTGTCAGAGGCAGTCCAGGCTCCCTCGACTACCAACACCATGAGGTGAATGAGCTGTGCATTGGCTACATCTGATCAGGGGGTCTAGGTCCTCTACTTGCCACATCCTTGGTTGGTGCATCAGTTTGTGTAGGCTGCCCTGTTACTAGGTCCACCAGACATGATAGTCTCCTTGCAGAGCTCCTAATAATTCTTCCCATCCTCACCCTTGTCTTTCTGCCCCCCACTCTTGCATACAATTCATAGCTCTTCACACAGAGTCTGGATGCATGTCCTAGTATCTGTCCTGATCCTCCTCTAGGTGGAATTACTCAGAGGACATCCATGTTGAGGTAATGTCCACTTGTGAGTATATACCATGTGTGGCTTTCTGAGTCTTGGTTACTTCACTAAGGATGATCTTTTCTAGTTCCTTCTATTTTTCTATACTATATCCGGTTTTCTGTGAAAGCACCGGATAGATTTCCAAAGTAGTTTTACAAGTGTGCACTCCCACCAAAAATGAAGGAGTTTCCCTCTTTCTTCATACCCTAGCCAACTTGTGCTGTTACTTGAGTTTTTGATCTTAGCCATTGGGATAGTTGTAAGATGGAATCTCAGAGTTGTTTTGACTTCCATTTGTCAGATGACTAGGGATGATGAGCATTTCTTTAAGAGTTTCTAAGATATTCAATATTCCCCTGTTGATAATTCTCTGTTTAGTTCTGTTGCCCATTTTGAATTGGATTATTTGGTATGCTGGTATTTAATTTCTTGAGGTCTTTATATATTTTGGATATTAGCCATTTGTTGGATATAGGGTTGGTGAAGATCTTCCAGTCTGTAGGTGGTCATTTTGTTGTGTTGAAACTGTCTTTTGTCTTACAAAAGCTTTTAAGTTTCATGAGGTTCCATTCGATACTCGTTTATCTTAGAGACTGGGCTATTGGTGTTCTGTTTAGGAAGATATATTCTATGCCAATGAGTTCAAGACTCTTCCCCACTATGTCATCAAACAGATTTAGTGTGTTTGGTTTTATGTTGAGGTCTTTAATTCACTTGGATTTTAGTTTTGTGCAGGGTGATAAATATAGATTTATTTGCATTTTTCTACATGTAACAATCCAGTTAGACCAGCACCATCTGTTGAAAATGTTCTTTTTCCTATTGTTTGGATGTGACTTCTTTGTCAAAAATCAAGTGTCTATAGGTGTGTGGGTTTATTTCTGGCTCTTACATTCATTTCTACTGAACATCTAGCCTATTTCTATGCCAATACCATGCAGTTTTTATTACTGTTGCTCTATAATATTGCTTGAGATCCAGGATGAGGATTCCTCCAAAAGATCTTTAACTGTACAGGATTGATTTAGCTACTATTCGTTTTCTTTTTTCTCTTTTTTTTTTTATTCCATATGAAGGTGACTATTGATCTTTCAAGTTCAGTAAGTAATTGCTTAGGGGTTTTGATGTGAATTGCATTGAATCTGTACTACAGATTGATTTTGGTAATATGGCCATTTTTTACTATGTTGATCCTCTGTATCCATGGATATGGGATAGCTTTTCATCTACTGATATCTTCTTCAATTTCTTTCTTTAGCTACTTGAAATATGTTTTTGTTTTGTTTTGTTTTGTTTTTTTGGATTTTTGTTGTTTTTGTTGTTGCTCTGTTTGGTTTGGTTGTTTTTTGTTTGTTTGTTTGTTTGTTTTTAATACAAGTCTTTCACTTGCTTGGTTAAAGTTTCACCACTATACTTTATATTACTTGTGGCTATTGTGAAGTGTGTGGTTTCCCTAATTTCTTTCTCAGCCAATTTATCATTTGTATACAGGGAGATACTGAATTTTTTAAAGTTGATTTTGTATCCAGCCCCTTTGCTGAAGGTGTTAAGCAGCTGTAGTAGTTCCTTGGTCAAATTTGGGGTCACTTATTATGATACTATCATATCATGCATGAGTGCTGATACTTTCACTTCTTCTGTTCCAATTCATATCCCTTTGATTTCCTTTAATTGTCCTATTGCTCTGTCTAGGACTTCAAGTATTACATTGAAAATATATGGAGGGATGGAACAGCCGTGTCTTTCAGGGGAAATGATTTAACGTTCTCTCTGTTTAGTTTGATGTTGGCTATTGGTTTGCTGTAAGAACTCTTTATTATGTTTAGGTATATGCCTTATATTCATGATTTCTCCAAGACTTAAAAATATGAGTCGGTGTTCAACTTCATTAAATGCTTTTACAGCATCTAAAGAGATGATCATGTAGGTTTTTTCTTTCACTTTGTTTATATGATGGAATACACTTATGAATTTCAATATTTTGAACTACCCCTGCATGACTGGGATGAAACTTATTTGTTCATGGTGAATGATATTTTCGATATTTTCTTGGATTTGGTTTTTGAGTATTTTATAAAATATTTTTGCATCTATGATGATAAAAAATTGATCTGAAATTCTCTTTTTTTTGTTGTTGGGTATTTGTGTGGCTTAGGTATCAAGGACTTTGTGACCTCAAAGAATGAGTTTGCTAATTTTCCCTCTGTTTCTACTTTGGAAATACTTTGGAAACAATTGATATTAGGTCTTCTTTTAAAGTATGATAGAATTCTGTGCTGATTCCATCTGACTCTGTGCTTTTTTGGGGGTTGGGAAACTTTTTATGTCTGCCTCTATTTCCTTAGAAGATATAGGAAATTTTAATTTGTTTTCTTGATCTTCATTCAATTCAGGTAGTTTATATTTATCAAAATATGTCCATTTCACTTAGATTTTCAATTTTTTTGAGAGATAGTCTTTTGAATTAAATTTTAATGATTCTTTGGCTATCCTCAGTGTCTGCTGTTATGTCTCCGATTTTTTCAGCCTTTTTGACTTGATTATTCTCCCTTTTCCTTTTAGTTAGTATGAGTAAGGGTTTATCTATCTTGCTGATTTTCTCCAAGAACCAACTATTAGTTTCTCTGATTATTTGAATTGTTCTCTTTGTTTCTAATTTATAGATATTTGCCCTGCGTTTGATGATTTCCAGCTATCTATTCCTCTTTGGTGTGTCTGCTTCCTTTTGTTCTAGAGTTTTAGTTGTGCTGTTAAGTTGGTAGTTTGGGATCGCTCCTTTCTTTATAAAGGTACTTAGTGTATGATTTAAGCTTTAGTAATATTTCTTCTGTTAATATGGGTGCTCCTGTATTTGTTGCATAGATGTTTAAAATTTAGACATCCACTCTATGTATTTTTCCTTTGATGATTATTAAGTCTCGTTACCTATCTCTGTTGATTAGATTTGGTTGAAATTCTGTTTAATTAGACACCAGAATGCCTACTCCAGCTTGCTTCTTGGGTCCCTGTGGGAAAGATTAAGCTTTGTCACAGGTGGAAGCAGTCTTGGCCGGGCTTTGCCCTTGGGGCACCCCATGAATACCTTGTGATAGACTGAGTGGAGCCATCCTGGGCCTGGAATTCAGGAAGCAGACCTGGGAACCTCACCTGGGCTATTGTTTTCCTAATGGACCCTCAACGGGAGAAGGAGACCACCCTTCCCATGTGACTCAGGCAGGTGGGGAAGAGAAAAACAACAGATTCAGCCGGGGGTTTTGGGAGCACATGTGGAGAAAGCGAACAGGCTGGACTATCACGCGGGCCAGAGAGACACCTAAGGACTCATCCTGTGGAACGGATACCAGAAGGTTCACTCTTTTGTCCCTTTAACCTTTTTTGCTTCTTGTGTAATCTAGTTGGGTTGTATAATAAAGTTTAATTGTTAAGAAACAGAGCCAACAGGTCCCTTTGCTTAGAATACTGTTTTCCAATTCGTTACTCTGAGGAAATATCTCTTTATTGATGAGCTGTGTTTCTTGTATACAGCAGAAACACAGGTCTTATTTTTGCATCCCTGCTGTCAGCCTGTGCCTATTTATTGGTTATTGAGGCCATTGATGTAGGGAGATAGTAATGACCAATGGTTATTTGTTCCTAATTTTTAACTGTTGTTAGTGGTAAACTGTGTGTGAGATGACTTTCTTTAGGTTACAATGATGTAGGGTTGTTTATATCCTTTGTTTTCCAAGATGTAGTTAGCCTGCTTGGGTTGGAGTTTTCCTACCAGTACCTTCTGTAGGATGGTTTTTGTGGATAGGTAATGTTTAAGCTTGTTTGATTTTTATTGTTTTATTTTTGTTTTGTTTTTATGAAGTATCTTGTTTTCTATATCTATGATAATTGAAAGTTTTGGTGGGTCTAGTAGTCTGGAATTGCATCCATGGTCTCTTAGTCTCTTCATGACATCTGTTCAGTCCCTTATGGCTTTTATAGTCTCTGATGAGAAGTCAAGTATAGTTCTGACAGGTTTTCCTTTATATGTGACTTGGCCATTTTTTCTTGCAACTATTAATATTCTTTTTGTTCTGTATGATTAGTGTTTTGATTAAGTGGCAGGATGACTTTCTTTTCTGGCCTAATCTATTTGGTGTTCTGTAAGCTCCTTGTATATTTATGGACATTTCTTTCATTAGGTTGAGGAAGGTTTCTTCTATGATTTTGTTGAAATCATGGTGTCTCAGATTGTCTCTGATTATTTTATCTTCACTGCTTCTGTTTCTAATTTTTGTTATTGAATCATTTTATTACTTTCCTTCTTCTATTTGATTGTATTTTCCTATCATTCACTAATTTCTTTAAGTAATTTGTTCAATTATTTTTATTCTTTGTGTGTGCTCCTGTACTAGCTTGAGGGATTTACTTTCCTCCTTTAAGGCTGTTATCATTTTCAAAACTTCATATTGAAGTTTTTCTCCTGTGCATCAGGTGTGATATTATCTCCAGGGCTTGTTTTGATGGTAGGACTTTGTTTCTGGTGGTATCAAACAGTCTTGGGAGTTGATTCTTGTGTTCTTATGCTGACCTTTTCCCATTCTAATGTCTCTCATGTTAGTTTGTTTGGTTGACTCTGACAGAGGTGGTATACACAATGGGGATTCAGTCTCATGCCCTACTCATTTCTGCTGACATAACTGTCACTTTGAATCCCTGTTTATGACCCAGGAAGATCAGGAACCTCTGTTTCATTCACTGTCTCTGTTGGATCTTTGACTGTAAACCAGGTAAACTAAGGAGCACGTAGAAATCAGGGAGGTACTCCAGTGAGCCTGCTTGCTTCCAGTGGATAAAAGGTAGTGTGCAACCCTCGTGCTTTAGCAGCATATAGCATTCTCTGGGTTGCAAAAGTTAGAAATTGCTCAGGCCAGATGTGCTGCCCTCAGTCCCTGTAGTGTGCCTGTGCCAGCCTGACTGGGGAATTTTCTATGGGTTGGCCTGGGCATCTGATGTGAGATCCACTTGTTTTCTAGGTTGTGGGGTTTCTAGTGACCCATTGCATATAGAAGCTGAGTTTCAGCAGCCCACAGCTCCCTCTGGGGTCTGGAGGTCAGAAATTGTACTTCTGACATGTGATAACTAGTATATTGATGTCACCTTCATTAAATCAAAACGTTAATACTGAAAAATACATTTGGGCTAGAACAATTATGAGTTTATAAATGATAATATTGCATTTTTGAAATAATAAAAATGTAAAAGTTTATCAGGCTTTGCTTTACATTATGTGTAACACTAAAGTGATTTTTTGAATAACAGAAGTAACGATAGCTTTTGTTTTCATATAGTTTAATATAGTGAACTGAATAGAAGTCTATTCCTACACTGTGTCCATCTATAGTCAATTTTTTTATTAAAATAAGGACTAGTAGCAAACTTTATTCAATTTTTTAATGATTCTATTTTATTGCAAAAACAATTCATGAGAAAGTGTGACTCTTCTTTTAAAGTTTGTACAAGTCAATTTATATTTGAAAATACCTGAGTTTACTCATACAATATTAATATAAATAGAATACAGCTATTTATTTACTTTACTTTTTATTTTTATTAGTTAAATAATTTTACATAAACATTTATATTACTACACACTACAGAAAGATATGGTAGGATAGTTAGATAAGGTCCTCAAAAACCTCAGACACATGAAGAATATGGCATTTAAAATGTTTTTATTATTTTGAAGATTCACTGACAATGAGACAGGTTAAGTCCTGGCAACACCCAGCCTAACTCAAAGAGGATGATGAGACTCAAAGAACCTCCTTGTGGAGATGGCTTCAAATGTAGCAATCAAACCACTGGGGAAAATGTCCTTGTTTTTACCACAGACAGAATTCTGCCTAATAAAAGGGCAAGCTTGTATGCAGGCATTATCAATGTCCAAACTCTGCCAAGACAGGGTAAGCAAGTCCTCAATAATTTCTGTCCCACAAATATGTCTGTCAGATGTATTGGGCAAGAAGGCTTAAGAAGATGCTTTAACATTATAGAGAATTTTGGATGACCATTAAGGTAGCAAACTGTCTCTGTCTTCTCACTTGGAAATCTATTAACTTGCACTCCTGGTATACTTAGGTAATTAAATTTATTCCTTCTCAAATGTCTGATGGATATGAAAACCAATTAGCTTGGCTTTACAATGAAGTTTATTTGTTTATGGGTTAAAATGTTTTTAGGTCTAGATAGATGTTTTAAATTGATAATGATAAGATGTGATAGAGATTTATCTATACTCAGAATTTTAGACTCATCAAAATAGGGAAGAAGTTTTCTTCAAGGCTGTCAAATATAAAAACCAAAAGTACTAAGAATGTAACATTTATATAATTCATTATTACATGAGAACTCTTTCAAGTAAAGTAATTCATTTAAAAAATAAAGTTGCTCCATAAAGCATTTCAATTAGTTAAAACTATTATCTTGATTTGGGAAAATATAGAGTCAGAGATTTGAGTAGATTGACTTGATTATTCTCTTTAGATAAACTTCTTAAGGAGAATGACTATCCAATTTTGCTTTCAGTGACAATTACCAGAGAAGTTACTTTTTGCAAATATTACCCAGGAGTATGGAACAAACACTAAATAAAAATTTCTTCACATGAAATTGATCTCTATTTCCCATTAAAATGTCATTTGAAATGTATCTGTGGGGTGATTATCAGCATTTCTTAGCCATTCTACCATAGAAAGAGTACTGTCTTTGTAGCAACTACTAAAGGCGCTTTCTCTGTTTCCTGCATCTTTCCCACTGATTCATCATGTAACAATGTTGAGTTTCCATCTCATTGAATCAGTCTTCACTTAAATTTAACATTCTTAGACTTAATTCTGAATATTTTTATTATCCTAGCATTTTCCCAGTAATTTACTGCCTTATAGTATGTTCACGGTAACTTCTTTTTAGGAGATTAAATGATTATTTGTACATCAATGTCTTTTCACCGTACTCAGGAACATTTAAATTAAATTTAACGGTCAAAACCATTTAGGTAAATGCCACTTTTACTTTTGTCATAATTTAAAAGGCCTTTTCTGATAACACTATCACAATATTTGATATTTTAGGATTCATCACACAAGAATGACTCATTTGTCAATATTTCCACTTGAAATATTATTCTTTTTTGAGCCATTCACTCTTATTCTTGACTTAGATCTCTTCCAAGATTTATCCTTTGTCAGTTTGTCTGTTCTCTTTCTCGCTTTCTTTCTCTTTCTCTCTTTCTCTCTTTCTCTCTCTCTCTCTTTCTCTCTCTCCCCCCTTTCTGTATATTAATGTGTATTTTTAGAAATATATTTTTCCTACAATCTTCATACTTTCTGAAATATGCACAGGGTCACATTATTGTGACAAAATAAATATTTTTGAGTATATAAATTGAAAGTAAATAACACTTTGGACAAATTTTACTGGATTTTTAATACTTACTGAAAATTATTTCATACAAAATAACAGTTGTATGGATATGTTAATAATTAATAAATAAGATAAATATAAGCACATAGATGGAACAAGAATATTTCCTTATAATAGTTTTTAAAAAGATAATATCAAAAAATGTTACTGTAGATAAATCTTTAATTTCTATATTTTTAAAAGAGAGTCTTAGTTCCTTTTCCAGTTGAAATAATAGAACGCCATAATAAATCTATTCCTTTTCTACTTGATGGAAAACATCACATTTAATTTTGAATATTTCACCATATATTTTCACAGGCTGGTTACCATAATATAATCTAACATACCTTCAGCAAAATATTAAAAAATTCTATGGTCCTTAAGAGTTCCAACACTCACAAAAAATATCTTTACCAACCTTCTAAAAATAGAAAACATATGTTTAATTTTCCCATTATAAAATGTTGCTAAGTTGACATTTTTTTTCAAAATAGAAAAAAAGATCTCCATTTAAAAGAATGGCTGAACTTAAGAATGAGCAATATCCAGCAGCAATAACAACAAATCTTGAAGTCCATTGTCCATAATTAGCTGTTCATATTGTAATCAATTGTCTCAGTAATGGATTAGTTAATCTCCCACTTTTCATCTATTCAGACTGATGCACAGACTTCTATCTTCAGTCAGGTCTACTTTATGCATGCATCTTTCTTCAGCAATCATCTATGGCTCTTCCATCTCAAAAATCTTATGGTTGTCATTTGCTCCTGAGACTTTATTTTAATTATGGCACATAGAAGCCTCTTCAAGGCTTCTTGGCAGTGACTTGATTGACTTCAGCATTTCTCTAGAATTATAGAGCCAAATTGATTCTATGTTTTTCTCTTTCCGCCTCAAAAAACCAAC
The DNA here is from genome assembly GCA_907169655.1 of Acomys percivali. Classification (NCBI taxonomy): domain Eukaryota; kingdom Metazoa; phylum Chordata; class Mammalia; order Rodentia; family Muridae; genus Acomys; species Acomys percivali. The sequence continues at coordinate 62,184,410 of OU015750.1, forward strand.
TCACATGTATAACAGTGCCAATTTCTCTTCCCAGCACAAGAAGTAGCCTGTCCATCTTAATACACAACTAAATCATTCTCTGTGAGATGATCTTGATGAATCTTCTTCTGAAGTCATTGCTTTGGAGCAGCAGTGAACCCCTTATCATAATGTGCTAGAAAGTTTTATGTCAATTGGAAACAAATAAAAATTATCTGAGAGGAAGAAACCTCAACTCACAAACTGTTTTCATAAAACTTGGCTCCATGCATATCTACAGGGTATTTTCCTCATTAGTGACTGATGGGCCAGGGTCCAGTCCATTTTGGGTGATGTGGTCCCTAGTTTAGTGCTCCTATGGTCTATAAGAATGCACTGTGATCAAGCTATAGTAGATAAGCCAGTAAGCTGCACTCCTCTATATCCTCCACATGAGCCAACAATTTTTTTCTTTATGTTTAGTAATGACATCATGACAAATGCAATTGAAGAAAGATTTTTTTATTACAGTCCAGCATGTCAAGAGTCAAGGAACTAAGTACTTGAAGCAGGTTATTGGGTGATCTACAAACAATATTGGAGGGTAATGAATGCATATGTCCAGGTGACAATCTTTTTAAAATATAGTTCAAGATATTAACCAAAGAAATAGTAGGTGAGCCTTTCCACTCCCATTTAACTATTTAAAATCACCCCACAGATGTATATAGAGACTTGTTTTCTACTTAGGACAGATGCTGTCCACTTGACCGTTAACATTAACCTTCACAGAAAATAATACTAATAAATTATCAGTGACGAAGTGGAACAGACAACATAGTTATTCCTGAATATTTTCTGATTCAATTTATCATGTATACTTTACCAAACTGTACCTAAAGTTCTTAAAAGCACATTAACTGCATTATCTATATATTAGAAATGAAAATCGAAAATACTTTCAGACCTTTTAAATACAATAAAAACACTTTCTTATGCAGAATGTTTTTGTGCATCATCCAATAATTGAACTTTGTTCATCAGAGTTAGACAATCAAAATATTCTTTTTATTTTATACATTTTGAGAGACAATTAATCCACAACATGCTTTTCTAAATAGTTATATTATGTCATTCTCCTTATACCCTTCACAGGCCTAAAATATTTTAAGTGACTATAATTCAGAAATTCTTGAAATATACAATTTTCTTAAATGTATGCAAAATAAATGATCTACATAATACTAAGACTCTGCCTGAACAGGACTACTTTTCTTGGAAATAAGCATTATATTCTGCTTTGTTTTTATAGTTCATATATTAATAACCTGGAAATATTCATGTAGCTTTCTCAAATAAGTGGAAAAGAGAGAAGAAAAGTAAACCTTGATGCCGAGTAAAGTAAACATTGATATCATATTTATCCATTAAATAATAAACTGTATTTATAGAGACATGTACCTTAAAAGTACATATTGTGTAAATGTTTTAAGAAAGTATAAGCCATCAAAATACTTTTAGTACACACAAAACAATAGCACACAGTATGTGGAATAAATAAGATGATTATGAATGACACATAAATTTTAAATCATAAGGTATTCAAAATAGAACACCACCATTATATAAGATATTTATATAACAAATATAAGATATTTATATTAACAAACAAAAAGTAAACGATTACAGTATTTATTAAGTAACACACAAAGTCACAGATTAAGTATCAAATATAAACATAATAAAATAGAAATTAAGAAAAGCTTATAAATGAAAAAATGTAAGACAATATTAATGTGAAATAACTACACAATTAATGTTAAAAAAAAGAAAAGAATTGCCATGGATATACTCATGAAAATTTAAGCTCAAACATCACACTGATGAAATTTTTGTCAAAATACCAAATACATTAAATTAATTTTGAAAACAGTGGATCATTAACTTATATTGTGATATAAGAAATATTATAGAGAAAGAAACATATCTCAAGGAATTTTATCTTAAACCAATCCTGTAACTGATATTTTTATTAAACATTTTTTTATGTTTTTGAACCTATGTGAAATACTCTTAAAGATTTGTATATTAAAAGATTGATCCTATGGAAAGTTATATTCCTGATTGGGGCCATGAAATGTGATTTGAACATAAGTTCTCTAATATTATCAATTAATATTATGAATAAATATCCCAGTAATTTTTGGGCATTTGCCTAAACAAAACCTGTATAGTATGACACCATGGGCAATCTATTCTTGCACAGAGAAAGCTCACAAGCTACAATTCTAATCAAAGAACTACAAGCAATTAATAAATACTGAAATTAGGGGAAATATTCTTTTCTAGAGAAGAAGACCCCACTTGTTTAGTCAATGATAAATGGATGCTACCGAAAATATAATGTATTATGAGTAATCAGGTGATAATTATATACGTACGTATTTGTATATGTATATATGTAGCAATGATTGATAAAATGGGGCAATAATTTGAAATACAGCGAGGGAGTTTACTAAGATTGTTTGGAAAAAGAGAATGCAATGAGGAAAATCATTTTACTATATTATAATTGCAAAATTTAAAATAATAACCAGTTTAGAATAAACACAAAGGCATTTCTGTACTTCCCAAGGTCACATGTAGACACTGATATATTGAAAAATAGCTTTTGACTTTTTGTAAGCATCATGAGCCTGGTCATTTCACTCATCACTTTAGAATTCAAGTGACTAATTCACAAAGGGACATGTGTGTATGTCTGTGTCTGTGAGTGTGTGTGTGTGTTCTGTGTGTCTGTGTGTGTTCATAAAAGGGATGGCAAATGAGATATTAAAGATGCTATAACTTATTATTCCTTCCCAGATAAACTTCCATATCCTTAAGGTAATATTGATATCTTCTTTCTCTGTTCATATCTTTCTGATTTTGATTTCTTTTTCACTTCTGTAAATAAAGATAATGATATTATCCAAATAATAAAAGTTGATTTTCTCTGTTCATTGGTCAGTGGACTATCTGTATCATAGTAATCATTCTGGTAACTGTTTTTAGGAATCATTATTATATAAATGGCTAAACATTCCAACTTTGTGGGAAATTTTAAGGACATTTAAACATAAGAAAAATGTTGTATGATCTTAGAGAGTAAGCAGGCATCTGAAAAATGTAAAGTACCTTCAAATATCACAGAGAATGAATAGGCCACTGTAGAGATAGTGAAATACAGTCAAGGCATTTTAATGGGGGCAATTTTTCTTTAACTGTGACTCTCTAGGCCTTTTAACAAGTAATTTTTAAACTTCTTTCTATATATTTGATTTTGTTTCAAAATCCAAGGAAAAATACATTATCCTGGGTTTACAAATATGGTCAAACTCATACTGATGGTTGAAGGAAGCAAAACAAAATTCTGTCATCACTCATCCATTGTAATAATAATTAAATGTGTAAAAAACATTCCAAAGACAAATGTTATTTGAATTTAATGACTAAGTAATAAATATTATGTGCTATTTGAAAATAAACGGATGTATTTTTAGAGTAAGAGGTTCTTAATTATGCTGAAATGTGTCTCCATTTTCTCGTTAAAGTAGAAAGAAAAGTGGTTCAGAAATAGGTTATAATATATTAAAATCACATAGCATAATGGAATAAATAGCTTCTCAAAAAAGCAAAAATTTCAAAAGTAAAATGGAAAATAATTATGAAACATCATTTAGTGGCAGTTCTCTGTGTTGTCATATTACAGAAGTTTGAAGGATAAAGTTAAATAATGTAGATGGAAAAGCAGGCAGTTAAACATGCTCAGCCCCTCATTCTGTGAATTTCCTGTCCATCAATTTATTGACTACAAATGAAAATAATTCATACTGTAGTCAAAAATAACAGAACAATCTCCACACATCATTAAATAATAAATAACATGAATTTGTCAACAGAAAAATATGTTTTTATGAGTCATTATTCCAACAAATAATAATAACTATAATCAACACAATGAATATTATTGTAGTGCAATTTTTATAGAAAATAGTGACTTTATTCTGAATCATATGAATGATGTAACTTAATATATACTGTTATGGTCCTAATCACATAATTTTCTTATTACCTGGTTATAGGCAGAAATACATTTTTTTAATAAAAAAATAATGAGTTATTAGTATTTTTGTTATGGCTTTTGTGTATCTTCTTTTTCTTTGCTTAAGATGTGTTTCAGTATCTACTGATTCCTGATTATTTTTGTTTAAATTTAAATTTTTAACCTTAAAAGCTGATGAGGGGGCTGGAAAATGGCTTTACTCTTAGGAGCACTTTCTATTTCTGAAAGATCCTGATTCTGTTTCCAGCACTCAGATGTGATTTACAACCTTTCATAATTTCAGTTGCAGGGTATCTGGTCCCGTTTTCTGTTTCTGGGATTATCAGACACCTCTAGAAAAGATAGATGATATAGATAGATATAGATATAGATATAGATATAGATATAGATATAGATATAGATATATGAAAACATTCATATTAGAAAAATGTTAAAGTCACCCAATGAATTGATTATCAATACAAAGTGGTTAGTCTGTGGTAGTATACATATAGTTAACATTATATGAACCAAACAGGTTGTATTCAGGAATATGTGTAGGAATATATATATATTCATTCATTTGTATATTTGTGACAATAGTTATGGAATAAGAGGTCATAAATTTAATAGTAAACAGGGGGAAATGAGCCATGATGAAGCAAGAAAAAAAGAATGGAAGTCATAATATAATTATGTCATAATTCAAAAAATTATTAAAAATAAATATAATTTATTTTTTATTGATGAATTCTTAAATATTTTATACACAATGGGCTCTGTTACAACACATTATGAAACTTCAATTATCTGTACTACAAGGTTTTGCTGGGCTAGTCAGTATTCTATAGAAGATATTGTCTGGTCTGCTGCCTTTGTCTGTCACTGGAATATAGAACCAGTGTCTAAGACTTTAAAAAGTCAGTCACTTCTCCCTGCTTCTTGTTTAATTAGTCCCAGTAGGTTCCTGTGCATCTTTCCTGAGGAAAAGATCCTTCTCCCCTCAAGAGTAAAGAAGTCAGCCTGTAGTCTAGATGGCCTTGGTTTGGAGTTGCTCACTTATCTTTACACTTCTTATAGTAGTGTTCTTTTATACATCACTTCCATGCTCACATGTCTTCTGAGAATTAGAAGAACATACTAAGCACTTTCTAGCACACATCAAAGAGCAGTTTTGTTGAAATCTGAAAAGTTTCCGCAATACTTCTTGAACTATCCAGGAAAGAGGTTATAAAATTGAGAGAAAAAATGTGGTGGTGGTGCACGGGAGAATTGGAGGGAGAAGACAGATAACTCAGGGTCTTTTCATCCAGGCAGCCAATTGAAAACTTTTGTATTTGGCTTTTGTGTATCTTCTTCTCATGTATTGGTTGATTTCTCTCATCTGTGGTTCTCTTGTCTTATGTCCTTGTAGATTTTTCTATTAATTCACTTTTTATTGAAGATGAAAAATCGCAAAAGAAAAAGGTCGAGTAACATATGAAGGCAAACCTATCAGAATTACTCCTGACTTCTCAGAAGAGACCATAAAGCAAGAAGGGCCTGGACAGAGGTTCTGCAAACCCTAAGAGAACACAGATACCAGGCAAGAATACTTTACCCAGCGAAATTATCAATAACCATTGACGGAGAAAACAAGATATTCCGTGACAAAAACAAACTCAAACAGTACCTAGCCACAAAACCAGCTTTACAGCAGTTACTACAAGGAAAACTCCACCCCAAAGAATCAAACTACAACCAAACCTACATAGGAAATAGGTAACTATACCATCGCAAAATCACAACCTCACAAAATCTCGAATGTTACAAATACCAAAAATGAAGGACTTAGCAATCAGTGGACATTAATATCTCTCAACGTCAATGGTCTCAATTCTCTAATAAAAAGACACAGACTAACTGACTGGATGCATAAACATGACCCAACATTCTTCTGCATTCAAGAAACACATCTCAACCACAAGGACAGACATTGTCTCAGAGTGAAAGGTTGGGGAAAAATATACCAAGCAAATGGTCACAAGAAACAAGCTGGGGTAGCCATTCTAATATCTAATAAAATAGACTTTCAACCAAAATTAATCAAAAGGGATGAGGACGGACACTTCGTTCTCGTCAAAGGTAAAGTCAATCAAGAAAACATCACGATTTTGAACATCTATGCTCCTAATACAAGGGCTCCCACATTTGTAAAAGAGTTATTAACAAAGCTTGAACCACTCATCGATACCCACACATTAATAGTGGGAGACTTCAACACCCCACTTTCACTCAAGGATAGGTCCTTGAATCAAAAACTAAGCCGGGAAATAACTTCATTAACCAATGTCATGAATCATATGGATCTAACAGATATCTACAGAACGTTCCACCCAAATGCAAAGGCTTATACCTTTTTCTCAGCACCCCATGGAACGTTCTCCAAAATTGATCACATAGTGGATCGCGAAGCAAACCTCAACAGATATAAGAGGATTGAAATAATACCTTTTATCTTATCAGACCACCATGGTCTAAGGCTGGACTTTAACAATAACAGAAATAACAAAAGGCATACTAACACGTGGAAACGAAACAACTTTCTCCTTAAGGAAACATGGGTCATGGAAGAAATAAGGGGAGAAATAAAAGACTTCCTGAAATTCAATGAAAATGATGGAACAACATACCCAAATTTGTGGGACACATTGAAAGCAGTGCTAAGAGGATAATTCAGAGCACTAAGCGCCTTTAAAAAGAAAATGGAAACATCCTACATAAACAACTAAACAACACATCTGGAAGCTTTAGGAAAAAAAAAAAAGCAGAAACACCCAAGAGGAGTAGAAGCCTAGAAATAATCAAACTCAGGGCTGAAATCAATAAATTAGAAACAAAGAGAACAATCCAAAGAATCAACAAAACCAAGAGCTGGTTCTTTGAGAAAATTAACAAGATAGACAAACCGTTAGCCAATCTAACCAAAAGACAGAGAAATACTATCCAAATAAATGAAATCAGAAATGAAAAGGGAGACATAACAACAGTCACTGAAGAAATACAAAGAATCATAAGAACCTACTTTAAAGGCATTTATGCCACTAAATTTGAAAATCTAAGGGAAATGGACAATTTTCTCGACCGAGTCCATTTGCCAAAATTGAATCAAGACCAGATAAACAAATTAAATAGCCCTATTTCTCCTATAGAAATAGAAGCAACCATTGATAGTCTCCCAACCAAAAAAAGCCCAGGGCCAGATGGTTTCAGCGCAGAATTCTACCAGTCCTTCAAAGAGGAGCTAATACAAATACTATTCAAGCTATTCTGAAAGATAGAAATGGATGGAATATTACCAAATTCATTCTATGAGGCCACAATCACATTGATACCCAAACCCCACAAAGACACAACAAAAAAGGAGAATTTCAGACCAATTTCTCTTATGAACATTGATGCAAAAATACTTAACAAAATACTCGCAAAGTGAATACAACAACTTATCAAAGACATCATTCACCATGACCAGGTAGACTTTATTCCAGGCATGCAGGGATGGTTTAACATATGGAAATCCATCAATGTAATCCACCATATAAACAAACTGAAAGAGAAAAACCACATGATCATCTCTTTAGATGCAGAAAAAGCATTTAACAAAATCCAACACCAATTTATGTTTAAAGTTCTGGAGAGATCGGGAATACAAGGCACTTACCTAAACATAATAAAGGCTATATACAGCAAACCAATAGCCAACATTAAATTAAATGGAGAGATACTCAAGGAAATCCCTCTAAAATCGGGGACCAGACAAGGCTGCCCACTTTCCCCATACCTCTTCAATATAGTTCTTGAAGTTCTAGCCAGAGCAATAAGACATCAAAAGGAGATCAAGGGATCCAAATGGGAAAGGAAGAAGTCAAATTATCCCTATTTGCAGATGATATGATAGTGTATATAAGTGACCCCCAAAATTCCACCAGAAATCTCCTACAGCTGATAAACACCTTCAGCAAATTGGCAGGATACAAAATAAACTCAAAAAAGTCAGTAGCTCTCCTATATACAAATGATAAACAGGCAGAGGAAGAAATTAGGAAAATTACTCCCTTCACGATAGCCACAAGCAATATAAAATACCTAGGAATAACCCTAACCAAGCAAGTGAAGGACTTATTTAAAAAAAACTTTAAATCTCTGAAGAAAGAGATTGAAAATGACATCAGAAGATGGTGGGATCTACCTCGTTCGTGGATCGGGAGAATTAACATAGTAAAAATGGTCATTTTATCAAAAGCAATTTACAGATTCAATGCAATCCCTATCAGAATACCTACAAAATATTTTGAAGATATTGAAAGAACAATTCTCAACTTCATATGGAGAAACAAAAAGCCCACAATAGCAAAAACAATCCTATACAATAAAAAATCCTCTGGAGGAATCTCCATACCTGATCTCAAGCTGTACTATAGAGCAAGAGTAATTAAAACAGCATGGTACTGGCACAGCAATAGGCTAGTGGATCAATGGAATCGAACTGAAGACCCAGAGATGAATCCGCACACATTTGGTCACTTGATTTTTTACAAAGAAGCCAAATCCATTCAATGGAAAAATGACAGCATCTTCAACAAATTTTCCTGGTCTAACTGGATGTCTACATGTAGAAAAATGCAATTAGACCCCTATTTGTCACCATGCACAAAAATCACGTCCGAGTGGATTAAAGACCTCAACCTAAAACCAGAGATATTAACCCAATTAGAGAAAAAAGTGGGGAAGAGTCTGGAACACATAGGTAAAGGAGACAACTTCCTGAATAGAACACCAACAGCCCAGGTCTTAGTGTCAACAATTAATAAATGGGACCTCATGAGGCTGAGAAGCTTCTGTAAGGCAGTTGACACTGTCAAGAGAACAAAGCTACAGCCTACAGACTGGGAAAAGATCTTCACCAACCCTTCATCTGACAAAGGCCTAATATCCAAAATATATAAAGAACTCAAGAAATTAAACACTACCAAACCAAATAACCCAATAGAGAAATGGGGCTCAGAACTAAACAGAGAATTCTCAACAGAGGAATATCAAATGGTGGAGAAACACTTAAAGAAATACTCGACTTCCTTAGTCATCAGAGAAATGCAAATCAAAACGACACTGAGATTTCATCTTACACCCATCAGAATGGCTAAGATCAACAACTCAACTGATACCACATGCTGGCAGGATGTGGAGAGAGAGGAACACTCCTTCATTGCTGGTGGGAATGCAAACTAGTACAACCACTTTGGAAATCTTTCTGGCACTTTCTCAGAAAAATGGGAATAGGGCTTCCTCAAGACCCAGCTATTCCACTCCTTGGAATATACCCAGAAGATGCACTACCACACAACAGGGACATATGCTCAACCGTGTTCATAGCTGCCTTATTCATAATAGCCAGTACATGGAAACAACCTACGTGTCCCTCAGTAGAAGAATGGATAAAGAAACTGGTATATTTACACTATGGAATACTACTCAGCTATTAAAAACAAGGAATTTCTGAAATTTGTGGACAAATGGATTGAACTAGAAATTATCCTAATGAGTGAGTTCATCCAGAAGCAAAAAAAGTCAAATGGTATACTCTCACTTATATCGAGACACTAGGCCAAGGGTTATGCCCCCATGAAAAACTTCACCTACCAGGAAAGTGGGTCAGAGGGGAGAAAATCCTATTGAGACTTTAGGGGTGAGAAGCCTGGAAGAATGAGGAAATAGAAGGATCCAGAGGGTCCTGGAAAACTACAGGCAGGTCTGGGCCCTAGGGTCCTCCTCAAACTATGGCACCAGCCAAGGAAAATATAGGCAGTAAACTTCAAACCCCTACCCAGTCTAGTCGATGGACAGGACATTCTCCACCGTTAAGTGGAGAAGGGGATCTGACTTTAACCCAAACTCTGGTGCCCCATATCGGACCATGTCCCTTGGATGGGGAGGCCTGGTGGCCCTCAGAGGAAAGATAATAAGTCATCAAGAAGAGACTCGATACCCTAGGAGCATATACAGGGGGAGGAGTTCCCCCTCAGTCACAGACATAGGGGAAGGGAGTAGAGGGGGAAGAAGGAGGGAGGAAAGAAAGGAAGGATACAAGTGATGGGCTAACAATTGAGATGTAACATGAATAAATTTATAGAAAAAAGGGAAAAAGAAAAGAAGATGAAAAATCAATTATGCTAAATATGTATATTCTGTGTTAGTCAGTTTTCTGTCACTGTGACAAAACCCTCCTGCAGACTAAAAATGTATTTTGTGTCACATTTACAGAGGATACAGCCTATGGATCTTTGGCCACATTGCTGTAGGCTAGATGGGACATCATTATCGCATCCATACAGTCAAATAAACCATGCACTACATGGCATCAAGGAAAAATTGAAGAAAGAGCTAGAGAACAGAAAAACATGCAGAAAAAGACAGAAGCAGAGAAAGGCACACACGCACACACACACACACACACACAATACACACGGGGGGGTGTTGGGGACAGGGAGACACTGTGAGACTGAAATAATATATATCCTTAAGCCTATCACTGTAGAACAGGTCTGTAATCCCAGCACATGGGGAGGCAAAGGAGGTGGATCTCTGTGAGTGAGAGGACATTCTAGTCTGCAAGGTGAGTCCAGTACTGTCAAAGCTCCAAAGTGAAACCTGTATCCCAAAACCAGAAACAAACAAACAAACAAAATATACCCTTAAAATTTTGGAGCCCCATCTTTTGTCCAATTAGAGAGATGTTGGTTATTGCTAATATATTTATGTTACTACTGCATTCTTAGGATTTTGTCCTATTCTGTCTATTATATTTCATAGGCATTATAGCTAATAGGACTGTTAGTTGTTTGCACTTTCAAGTTTCACAATTAATTTTGATGAATTTTGGATTTTTTTTAGTTCTTTGAGGAATAATTGAGGATTTGATTAGTAGGCATTAAATTTATAAAATTTTATTGGTATATTGCCATATCATACTATTAATTAATTCAATCCATTTCATTAGTTTGTGGTGCCTTTTTTTAAATGTTTCTTTCCATCTCCTTCAGAGGATTAACATTTTCTTTGTAAAAGTCATTCCACTCCATGAGTAAATTTATTCTAAACATTTCACTTCATTTTAGGCTATTTTATGTGGGAGTTTTCGATAATATTATCTAGCTAGCTAGCTCTCTATTTATCTTTCTATATATCTTCTATCTATCTACTTCTCTCTTTGTTGTTGATATATAGAAGAACTATAGATTTGTACAACTTGATTCCAAATCATGACACATTGCTTAATTTATTTATTCTTTCTAGAACACTTTGGATTTGTTATGTATAATATTCTGCCAATATCTTAAGTAGGAGAGAAGAATAAGCAAAGACAAAAGACTGAAGAAATAAAGACAAAGTTAAAATACTAAGGGTAATAAAAAATAGCACAAAATATCAGCCACACAATGAGTGCAGTCTACACACACTTTTCCATAATAGCTTTACTATTAATGGCCTCAGTTATTTAAACAAGAGTAACAGTATCGATGAAATACATATATCATTTTTTCTATAAGAAATATCTGATATTTTTTTACAGAGGCAAAATCTTAGAGTAAAGGGATGGAGAGAATACTGCAATTAAAGTCTGAAATCCAAGCAAGTATCACTAGCCTATTATCTGACACAGTAGACTTCAAAGCAAAAATTATGAGAAGAGATAAAGAAGAACATGATATACTAATGAAGGAAACAGTTTACCAAGATGGCATCATTACCCTAAGCATAAATGTACCAAAATCTGGTGCAACCAATTTCATCAAAAAATATATTACTGAGATTCCGGGATGGCGGCAAGTGGTGTAGACCTTGTTTAGAAGCCAAAGAAATCAAGTCAGAAAATTGGGCTTATTTCTTAAGCAGAAACACCAAGATCCCCACCCCACTACAGCAGAAGAAACCATAGTACATGAGGTACAAACTAAGAACAATCTTGTGCACCCCCAAACAAGGGAAAAAGCATGGACCCCCAGGGGAGCAGAACAGCTGTGGCAGCGGCAGTGGCTGCAGCCACAACAACAGTGGCAGCACTAGCTAGCTAGGCCGTCTGTGGGGAACAAAACACCCACATAAGTGATTGACATGGGGAGCAGGTGGGGGGTATCAGCATGATCAGTGGCCGGAAGTGGCAAGCAAGAGGGGCTGCAAGGGACTGTGAGTGGTGGTTGTGCATGACAGAGTGGACCAGTGCCTTGGCTAACCTCAGGATTATAGAAGTAGATGAAAAGAAAGATTCAAAGTCCCAAGGACCAGAAATTGTCTTCAAGAAAACCATAGAAGAAAACTTCCCCAATCTACAGAGATACCCATGAATATACAAGAAGCATACAGGTACCTCATGAGCATATATGGGGGAGGTAATCCCCCTCTGGAACAGTCATAGGGGAGGGGAATAAGGGGAAAATGGGAAGGAGGGAAGAATGGGAAGATACAAGGGATGGGATAATCATTGAGATGTAACAAGAATAAATTAATAAAATAAAATACATATATATTGATAAACAGCATGAATTAAATGAAATAAGTACCATTAAAAAAAAGCATACAGAACACCAAATACACTAGACTAAAAAAATAAATTCCTCCCAGCACATAATAATCAAAAAACTAAATCTGCAGAATAAATAAAAGATATTAAAGGCTTCAAGACAGAAAAGCAAAATAACATATAATGGTAGACCCATCAGAATTACACCTGACATTTCAACAGAGACTATGAAAGCCAGAAGAGCCTGGACTGAGGTTATGCAGACCCTAAGAGACCACAGATGCAAACCCAGGCTACTATATCCAGAAAAACTTTCAAACAACATAGATGGAGAAAACAAGACCTTCCATGACAAAACCAAATTTAAACAGTATCTAAACACCACCTACACTCTACAAAAAATAAAAGAAGGAAAACTTCGTCACAAGGAGATCACCCGTATGAAAGAAAATGCAGCATACAGATAATCGAACATCAGCAAAACCAAAACAGACAGTGCCACACATAATCACCACTAACTCCACAATAAAGGGATTGAATAATAATTGGTCAATAATATCTCTCAACATCAATGGCCTCAACTCCACAGTAATAAGGCACAGGCTGACAAAATGAATTCAAAAACAAGATCCTTCAATATGTTGCATTCAAGAAACACATCTCATCAACAAAGATAGACATGACCTGGGAATAAAGAGCTGGAAAAAAGACAGTTTTCAAGCGAATGGTCTTAGGAAGCAAGTGGAAATAGCCATTTTAATATCTGACAAAATAGAATTTCAATTAAAATTGATCAAGAAAGATTTAGAAGGTCATTTTGTCCTAATCAAAGGCAAAATCCACCAAGAAGACATCACCATCCTAAATTGCTATGCCCCAAATATTAGGGCACCTGTATTTGTAAAAGAAATACTTTTAAAGTTTAAGTCACACAGTGACCCCAACACAATAATAGTGTGAGACATCAATACCCGACTATCACCAATGGACAGATCCTCAAGGAAGAAATTAAATAGAGAAATAATCAAGCTAATAGAGGTCATGAATCAAATGGACCTAACAACATTTACAGAGCTTTTTACCGAAGTAGAAAAGGATATATTTTCTTCTCTAAACCACATGGAACCTTCTCCAAAATAAACCATATAATTGGTCACTAAACAAGCCTCAATAGATACAAAAACTTCAAATAATCTCTTGCATCCTGTCAGACCACCATGGCTTAAAGCTGAGCATCAACAACATTAGAAATAACAAAAAGCCTACAAACACATGTAAACTGAACTATCTTCTACTCAATGACAGCTGGGTGAGGGATGAAATAAAGAAAGAAATCAAAGACCTCCTAGAGTTAATATGGAAATGAAGGCTCAACATACCCAAACCTTTGCGATACAATGAAAGCAGTGTTAAGAGGAAAATTCATAGCACTAAGTGCCTTCACAAAGAAACTGGAGACATCGCATACAAACAACTTAATGGAACACCTAAAAACTCTAGGAAAAAAAAAGAAGCAGACACACCTAAGAGGAGTAGACGGCTGCAATTATGGAATTCAGGGCTGAAATCAATAAGTTAGAAACAAAGAAAACAATTCAAAGAATCAACAAAACCAAGAGCTGGTTCTTTGAGAGAATCAACAAGATCGACAAACTTTAGCTGAACTGACTAAAAGGCAAAGGGAGAGTACACAAATTAGCAAAATCAGAAATGTAAAGGGAGAAATAAAAATGGATAATGAGGAAATCCAAAGAATCATTAGGTCTTACTTCAAAAGGCTGTATGCCACAAAATTTGAAAATCTAAAGGATATGGACAATTTCCTTTATAAATTCCACTTTCCAAAGTTGAGTCATGATAAGGCAAACAAATTTAACAGTCCTATATCCCCTAAGGAAATAGAAGCAGTCACCAAAATTCTCCCAACCAAAAAGAACCCTTGGCCAGATGGATTCAGCACAGAATTTTACCAAACCTTCAAAGAAGAACTAATACCAATAATCCTCAAATTATGCCACAAAATAGAAACCAAAGGAACACTATCAAACTCATTCTATGAAGCCACAATCACCTTAATACCTAAGCCACACAAGGACCCAACAAAGAAAGAGAATTTTAGACCAATCTCCCTTTTGAATATAAATGCAAAAATACTCAATAAAATTTTGGCAAACCGAATACAAGATCACATCAAAAATCTCATCCATCATGACCAAGTAGGTTTCATACGAGGCATGCAGAGGTGGTTCAATATAAGGAAATACATCAACGTAATTAATCATGTAAACAATCTGAAGGAAAAAAACCACATGATCTTCTCTTTAGATGCGGAAAAAGCATATGACAAAATCCAACACCCTTTCATGTTAAGAGTCTTAGAGAGATCGGGGATACAAGGCACATACATAAACATAGTAACATACAGAACATAAACATACAGAAAACCTATAGCCAACATCAAGCTAAATGGCGAGAAACTTAAATCAATCCAACTAAATTCAAGAACATGACAAGGCTGCCCACTCTCTCCATTGTTCTTCAATATAGTACTTGCTGTCCTAGCTAGAGCAACAAGAGAGCTAAAGGAGATCAAGGGGATACATATAGGAAAGGAAGAAGTTAAAGTTTCACTATTTGCAGATGATATGATAATATACATCAGCGATCACAAAAAGTTAACCAAAGAACTCCTACTCCTGATAAACAGCTTCAGGAAAGTGACTGGATACAAAATTAACAAAAAACTCAGTAGCACTTCTATATACAGATGACAAAAGGGCAGAAAAAGAAATAAGGTAAACCACTCCCTTCACAATAACCTCAAACAATATAAAATATCTTGGTGTAAATCTAACCAAGCAAGTGAAAGAGCTTTATGAAAAAACTTCAAGTCTCTGCAGAAAAAAATTGAAGAGGAGATCAGAAAATGGAAAGATCTCCCATGCTCCTGGATAGGGAGTATCAACATAGTAAAAGTGGCCATCCTTTCAAAAGCAATCTACAGATTTAATGCAATCCCTATCAAAATACCCATACAATATTTTACAGAACTTGAAAGATCAATCCTCAACTTCAGATGGAAAAACAAAAAACCCAGGATAGCTAAATCAATCCTATACAATAAAAGATTTATGGGGAAAAAACTCTGTCCCTGATCTTATACTGTACTATAGAGCAACAGTAATAAAAACAACATGGTACTGGCATAGAAAAGGTCAGTTGGCCAATGGAATTGAACTGAGGACCGAGATATAATCCACACACATGTGGCCATTTGATTTTTGAAAAAGACTCCAAAATGATACAATGGAAAAAAGAAAGCATCTTCAATAAATGGTGCTGGTCCAACTTGATGTCTACATATAAAAAAAAAAATACAAGTAGATCCATATTTATCACCCTGTACAAAACTAAAGTCCAATTGGATTAAAGACCTCAACATAAATCTAGACACACTAAATCTGTTAGAAGAAAAAATGGGTAAGACCCTAGAACTCATTGGCACAGAAGACAAATTCCTGAACAGAACACCAACACCTCAGGCTGTAAGAACAACAATTAATAAATGGGACCTTATGAGGCTGAGAAGCTTCTGCAAGGCAGATGACATTGTCAGTGAACAAAGCAACAGGCCATAGACTGAGGAAAAACCTTTACCAACCCTACATCTGACAAAGGGCTGATATCTAATATATATAAAGAACTCAAGAAATTAAATGCCACCAAACCAAATAACCCAATTAAATAATGGGGTACAGAACTAAACAGAGAATTCTCAAAAGAAGAATATAAAATGGCTGAGAAATACTTAAAGAAATGCTCAACATTCCTACTCATCAGGGAAATGCAAATCAAAATGACCTTGAGATTCCATCTTACACCTATCTGATTAGTGAACATCAGTAACTCGAATGCCAACACACACTGGCGAGGATGTGGCAAAAAGGGAATACTTCTCCACTGCTGGTGGGAATACAAACTTGTTCAACCACTCTGGAAAGGAATATTGCACTTTCTCAGAAAATTGGGAATAGCTCTACCCCAAGACCCAGCTATATCACTCCTAGGCATATGTCCAAAAGATGCCCCAACATGCAACAAGGACATCTGTGCAACTATGTTCATTGCAGCCTTATTCATAATAGCCAGAGCCTAGAAACAATTGAGATGTCCCTCAATTGAATAATGGATAAAAAAGAAAAACTGTGGTACATCTACACAATGGAATATTATTCAGCTAATCAGAGCAAGGAAATCTTGAGTTTTGGTGGCAAATGGATGGAATTAGACCTGATCATTCTAAGATAGCTAATCCAGATCCAGAAAGACATGCATGGTATATACTCACTCATATGTTGTTTCTAAAGGAACATAGACTCCAGCCAGCAGGGTATAGGGACAGTTACAGAGACTTAAAGCTGGACACTGGACAGAGTCCCGAGAGTGTAGGGTAGCCCTGTCTGGCCACAGAGGAAGAGGTCATATATAGTATAGGGGATACTAGAAAAACTAAGGTCAGATGTTAGGAGAGGAGAGCTCCCCTAACTAAAGATTAGGAGAGGGAGGGAAAGGGGATGAGAGAAGGGATTGGATCGGGGTGAGATGAGAGAGGGGATGGTCACAGGAAGTTCTGAGAGAAGGGGCTACAATTGAGATGTAAAGAACTCAAACTACTGAACAAGCAGGTAATTTATGTTCCTAATCCCACTACATGGAAATAGTTCTGAGACTGGCAGAAATATAAATGTAAAGGCCCAGAGAGGCCTCATGCTGGACACAGATTCTCTGTGACTTAGCATTAGAGGCCACTGCTAGTAAGACATGAAAGATTTGCAAATGCCTTACGTTGACCCATACTAGCTTTAATTGTTCTGTGCATCCTGTACACCTCATACAATTATAATGTTAGAGATGTATAATGTTTTCGAGAAATTATGTACTCAGAACAAAATAACCAGCTGTATCAGACCTGACAGTAATCATTCGTCCCCCCAGCACGATGGACACTGACATCCTGAATCCTCCTAGTTCCAGCCCCAGATAATTCTGTTGCTTTTACCAATCAGATTTGTACAGCTTCCTGGACAACATTGTAAAAAACTTCTGATCCAATTTGTACCACCATTTCAATCTCCTATTAAGCCTGGAATCTCTCAACATTTAGAAACTGAGCCACAAGCACAATTATTAGATTACTTAACAATTCTCTCCAAATTTTAGGGTCCCACTCAAAGGTAGTATGTGCCCCAATTGAATCTGAAAAAACCTTAAGAGGACGATGCCCCATTTCCTCAAGGAGAGTGTTATATAAGTTACTGTTTGCTTGCTTGATCTACAAATGCTTATTCTCATTGGGAGGTGGTCATAAGTCATTATTGGTCTTAAACAGAGAAAAAATTAGGGGAAGTGCAGGAATGTCTCTCTTTGCCTTTATCTTGCATACATAGGCAAGGAGATGGGAGCAGAAAGGAAAGAGAGATTAAGGAACACAGAGGGAGGATAGAACAAAAGCTAGATGATTGAACCTACTCTTTAACTCAAGGCCTTAATTGTTCCTTATAATGAAGGTTAAGTCATTGCTATAGAATTTATTATACTGATATAAAACTTGAGCATGTCAAATACTTGGCAGATTTTAACACAAGAATATATATCCTAAGTCTAACAGATAGATATGACTCTATCAATATATGTGCTAATTTAGTTGAATAAGGTCTTCAAAAGCCTCCGAGGCACATAGAATATGGCATTTGAAGTTGTTCCTACAATCCTAAATTTCTTCGATAACAAGACAAGTTAACTCCTGACAACACCCAGCTAACCTCAAAGAAATTGATGAGCATTAAAGAACCTTCTTATGGAGATGGCTTCAAAGGTGGCAAACCAGCCACTGGGCAAAATGGCCTCATTTCTGCCACAAACAGAATCTTCCTAAAATGGGCAATTTAGATGCAGCCAGAGCCAATGGCCACACTCTGTCATGTCAGGGTAAGCAAGTCCTCAATAATTCCTTCCCTGGGAACAAGTCTGGCAGAAATATTAGGACTAAAAGCTGAAGATGAGGCTCTAACGTTATAAAGTGTGTTGGGTGACTGGTCAGGCAGTAAACTCTCTTAAGTCAATTTGTACATTTTGGAAGTTGCTAACCCACACTGATGGTTCACTCAGGAATTTAAGTTTTATTCCTTCTAAAATCTCTGAGGGGCATTGAAGAAAAGATAGTACAGTTTTACAACCAAGTTTCGTTGGTTAGGGGACAAAATCATTTTAGATCAAGATAAAGAAGTTAATCTATTAGAGTTGAGATAGAATAGATATCGAATCTCATTCAGACATTTGGACCCAACAAGACAGGGAAGACACTTACTTCAAACGGGTCAAATGCAGATGGCCAATTCACTATTAATGTAACATGTATAGAACTCATTAGTCTCATGATTGTCACATGGTTCCCCCACTGTATGTAGTTTGTTTTATGCATGTGTAATAAAATAAAAGTATTTTAAAAAGTATTACTAAAATTAAAGACACTGAAATATATCAACATTTTCATAATATGTGATTTCCATGCCAGACTCTTTTTGAGAGACCCATAACTTAGACAAAATTTAGGAAGAAAAAATAGGAAAGATAAATAACATCCTATGTCAAGTGGACTTAAAAGAAGTTTTCACCCAAGCACTCAAACACACTGCACAGCAGTACCTAGAGGCTTCTAAGACTCAGCACATCTTCCAAAACTGAGAAAAATTTACAAATTCAGAAAGATTGAAGTAACTCACTGTAACCTGTCTGATAATAATAAAAAAAAGACAAACAAGCAAGCAAACAAACAGAAATGATAAACTTGACAGCAAACTATACACTAATGACCTAAAAATAATTTTAAAAAATCATGTAGATTAATCAATTTATTTTTGAATGATGAATGTCCCAAAATATGAATCAAAAAAGAAATAAGAACTTTTCTGAAATTAAATGAAAACACATAGCAATAAACCTCTGTGATACATTGAAAACTGTCTTACAGGGAAAATTTATAGCTCTGTGTATCTTTATTTAAAAGAAATCACAATGACTCTCACTTCCCATACACTGTCCAGATTTAGGTGCTTTTGATAGCTTCTATCTACTGCAAGAAGAAATTTTTGTGATGAGGGTTGATGCATGAGTATAGAAGAATGTAATTTTATGTAATTTTATTACTATGCTTCTTTACCAAAACAATAGATTTAATTTTTCCTAGGCCCAAGACATATCTACTCTGGTTTATTTCTATCTTATGGAGTGGGCATTAAGTACAAATATTTTACTCTCATACTATTTAGAACACTATTTCACAGATATATCATGTAAGCAGCTTACTAAGTAGAGAAATGAGATAGTTTGAAATACACCTTTCTTTCTTTCTTTCTTTCTTTCTTTCTTTCTTTCTTTCTTTCTTTCTTTCTTCTATCTATCTATCTATCTGTCATCTGTCATCTGTATTCACTTTACATCATGGACATAGCTCCTTCCCTCATTTCCTCCCTGTCCCACTCTCCCTCCCTATTCCCTCTATCCCTCCTTCCCTACTCCTCAGAAAAGGGGAACAAACTCATTAAACCACCCTACATATCAAGTCGAATCAGAACTGAGCACCTCTTCTTACACCGAGGCTAGGAAAAGCAACTCCGGCTGTTTGCCATAGACTCTGTTGCCTATTTGTGGAAAACTCAGTTCCTTATCTGATATCCTCATCAAAGTGAACACTTCAAGCATCATGTGGAAGGAAAGCTGAAAGATGCAATGTTGTAAATGTAAAAGTGGTAGAAGACTCCCCAGAAACAGTGTATTTCAGGCTCAACATGATATATGAACTCACAGAGACTGCATATTTAAGCTATATAAGATCCCAGCATAGAGGAAAGGTAGGCACAGGAATCCATGGTTAACCAAAATCTATTTGAAATTGAAAAATACTTGTAAGTTTTCCTGTGATGAATTCTCAATGAGTATATCAGCCACAGTCCAGGGCAGGCCTCATGCCGAGGAGTATTTGGCAAACACAAAAAAAGCCTTTATGTTTTTATTTTTTGTATTTTATGTGTATGTGAGGATGGATTTTAATTTAATGTTTGAAAATTTTTTGTCTCATTGTTTTGAATTTAGTTTTGGAGTTTAACAGTTTGTTTTTAGAGAGAGGAGATAGTTTGAGTACGTAAGGAATTATATAGGGTAGGATATAGAACTAGAGTTGGGAAGGGAAAACATGATCAAATAAATTATAAATACTTAAATAAAAGTTAAAAATATCCAAAAAGGAAAAATAAATGACAATGATGCAAATCTAACTCTCAGAAAAAGAATAGACCAAATTCAAACTAGGTCAAAGATAAGTGATAATATAAAACCTTAAATATTTTAAATAGATACAAAGAACTATTGAAAATGATAAAGCAAGAAACAGTTGTTGGTAGGTAGTCTCTGGAGGCTAACTTTCAGGAAAAGAAAGCTTCATCTTATAGCTTTTATACACATCAATCATTTTTATTTGGTCCACCAGGGAAGGCTTTGACATTCATTTTAGCAACGCTTGGAGAAGTATTAAGGCAATGAATTCCTTGACATGATGATATTCATGTTAACAATACATATATACTTAGCACTATACCCACATGTGGAGCTTTCTCTGGTCACTATGATATTTGGCTTAAACATCTAAACCACAATACTGATTTATGTATTATCCTTCATCATCCAAATTTCTTGAAAGTTCTTACTTTCAGTACTTTAGGCTCAGAATTTGCTTTGCAGGCTGCAAATGGAGAAAAAAAAATACAAATTAGTTTACCTAGAACCAAACTTTACATTTAACAATATTGACATGTCAGGCAAAATGTGTCAAATGGTATATTAGTAGCTTGATGGTCATAACTGTAACCAAATATTTTCTGCTTAGATTAGAAGATTGTTCCAAAGAAAGCAACTTATACATAACCCTGTATATTTGCTCAGAATTATGTAGATTGGAAGATCATGAGCACTAGAATTGAACTGACTACTTTGTTAAAGCGTCATATTTTCAAACTGCTTAATTTTGTTTGCTTGTTTGTTTTGGTGTTGGTTTTCTTTTGTTTTGTTTTTGCTTCTTTTTTGAGACAGAGTTTCTCTGTATAACAGCCATGGCTGTCCTGGAACTCTCTTTGTAAATCAGGCTGACCACAAAATTACAGAGATCTACCTGCATCTGTCACAAGAGTACTAGGAATAAAGGCTATGCCAATACCATCCAGCTTCAAACTGCCTTTTAATATTTTAGTTACCCTCATGCCTGGTTGCTCTCCATCAAATGGTCCATTTTAAGAACATTATTTCAACTTATGTATTCTCTGCTTTCAACAAGTGAAACACACATACTTTCTTTGGCAGAGGTTGGAAGATCACATAACTTAAGATTATATCTATGTATTAACTTAGGTTGTAAATGTTGACTACATGGGAAACAAAATGCAAGTAAGGATGATGATTGCAGTGTCCTCTTGATGGAAAGTCAACAAACAGGCTGATGAAACAAGAGGTAGCAGTCTTATTTCTAAAAGAACCTAAGAAAGTAATAGTACCTTTGACTGTAGGGACACAAAATTTCCAGTGTCTTTTTCCAGAATATAAGAGTTATTTTCAGAATATTGTATCACCAAAAGATTTAGAAAATGAATGGAAAATAATTCATTGAGATCACCAGCAAAGAAAAGCTTACACTCACAGAGCTACTTTAACTTGCAAGCTTCTATATTGGTAAGTATGTAAATATTGAAAACCTCAAGTGTGTAAAATATTTTATTTTATTTTTAATAACTATAGAGACAATTAGTGGGAGTTATTTGCTGAGAACTTGAAGTTATTTAGACAAGACGTGACAGCTATAAAAATGAGACAGGAAAATTAATGACAGGAAATGCTTACAAAATTAGTTACAGATAACTGCCTGCTACAGGGAATGATATGCATGGTAATATTGAGCCATGCAGTCTAGTAAAATAATAACATATATTTGCAGATATGGGTTCATTTCTGTTTTATTATTATTATTATTATTATTATTATTATTATTATTATTATTATTAATTTATTCTTGTTACATCTCAATGGTTATTCCATTCTTTGTATCCTCCCATTCTTCCCTCCCTCCCATTTTCCCCTTATTCCCCTCCCCTATGACTGTTCCTGAGGGGGATTACCTCCCCCTGTATATGCTCATAGGGTATAAAGTCTCTTCTCGGTGACCTGCTGTCCTTTCTCTGAGTGCCACTAGGTCTCCCCCTCCAGCGGACATGGTCAAATGTGAGGCACCAGAGTACGTGAGAAAGTCATATCCCACTCTCCACTCAAGTGTGGAGACTGTCCTGTCCATTGGCTAGATCTGGGTAGGGGTTTAAAATTTACTGCCTGTATTGTCCTTGGCTGGTGCCTTAGTTTGAATGGGACCCCTGGGCCCAAATCTGCCTATCGTAATGTTCTACTTGTAGGTTTCTAATTATAGCACTACTGTGAAGAAATTGCTGCAGGCTTCACTAAAGGCATCCTATTGGGACTTCCTTGGGTCTATATCTTTTTCAGGTGCCAGAAAGTCATCCATGTTTCAGCTGGATTTTCAGACTCTCAGTACGTAAACATTCTAATCCTATTAGAAAAATGGATTTACTTTAATTCTTTTATTATCAAGGATCCAATAGCATAGACTATTCTTCCATAGTACTCTCCCTATGCAAAGTGCTTGCTGTACAGCTAGCAGTCATTCAAGCTCTTGTGTTTTCTCCATTAATTTTATTCTTGCAGAGCATCTCAAAAGTAGTTGCTTTTGATCCCACTTTGAACACTAATTGTGTTTTACTCCGTCCTGTAATAATTTAACTCTAATGTGGTTTACTCAATCCAGATAGGGCCCAAAGAGTTATACTTCTGTCCATGGAACTGCAGTTCTCACTCAGCCTCAAGTTAAATTTTGAGCTTTAAGACACTGTGTAACGGGTGAATTGAATTGCTTCTCCTTATTGCTTGAGGTAACTTTCAGGATGGGTCTTCATATGAAAGGAAAAAGGAATTTATGCCGTTCATTTCTCTGTTTTTACTTCTCACAAATACTTATCACTCTTTTTTTCATGTTTGGTAATTTTTTTATTACACTGAGTTCATCGAATTTTCTTTTTTGTTGTTGTTTTGTTTTTATTTATTTTTATTGCTTCTTTGAACAGGGTTTCTCTGTGATACCCTTGGCTGTCCTGGACTCACTTTGTAGAGCAGGCTGGCCTTGAACTTATAGAGATCCACCTGCATCTGCCTCCCAGAGTGCTGAGATTGCAGGTGTGTGCTAACCACCCCTAGCTCATTGAGATTTTCTTAACCTACAAAAAATTTCAAGTAGAATTGAAAAGAATTATAAAACCAATATTCATAATTGAACATATTAAGACCATGAATAAAAATTGTTTTTGTTACTGACACTATACTTCCTATCAGCTTTTAACAGTTTCTGATGTTATTTACATCACTCCTTATTTACAACATAATTCCTTGTAGTATCTGTAGATTCTGTAATAGCTAGAGAAGTCTCAGTAGCTCTATGGGCAAATGTGAAGCATTCATATTTTCACTGTCCTACCTTAAGCCAACTTTATAGTAAAAATATGTATATAATCTCTGTTTAAACTTCATGCAGTACTATGTCATAAGACAAGAAAGTATTTGCCCATGATTTTATATGAAAACTTGCCTTCAAATATTCCAAGAATGTTTGTACCCTCTGTATTTTCAGATGAAATATTCTGTTAATGTTCTTTCCTCTTGGAGTTGTGAAAAAGCTTGTAAATGTTATTCAAAGTCTGGCTTTGTTTTGATTGGAAAATGGTAGCTTACACATATAGATATGTCAGCAATACCATAGATGTATAAATCATTAATTTTTTATAATAATACTCTTTGTATCACAATTAAGTACACTATTTTAAAGTTTTCTTAAGTTTAAAATATTCCATTTAATAAGTCCTGCTGCTGTATTAATACTTAGTGAAATTTCAAACATTTTTTCATTTTCAAGATACACTCTGGAATTTTTACTGTATTCCACTTCTGAATTAATTGGATACACACACACACACACACACACACACACACACACACACACGCACATACACACACCATGCACACTTTTATTTTTATCTGCATATATGTGTAGAAATTCCTGAAATGAATAATGCATATATAGATAGAATACTTAGAGATATTATAAAAGTTTCAAAAGTTAGCTTTCTTACATAACTGGGTAGAACTTTTCTCCCACATTTTCATCAGAAATTGAAAATATTTACTCTTCACTCCTTTATCTATTTTTATGAACACATATTAATATAGCATATTTTTATTTGGAATTTGCTGAATAATTGTGGAAAGACAATGCAAACTTCATATTTGTACATCACCTTATATATTTCTTTTAATAACATCTATTTACTTTTGTTGAATTAAATTTCCAATATCTTGTTTAGATTTCGTACGTCTACACACAGAATAAAAGTATTTTCCAGTGCTTTCCCGATAATATCCTGATTTATTTTTAAAAATTATAATTTTCCAAAAATAAATTTGCACAAATTTTATTTCCTTCAGTTAGTATACTATTGTTGTTATTATTTTTACTACTGTGTATAATTTCTTGTTTTTTAAAAGAAATTCTTAGAAAATACTACATGCTTCTTTGACATCACAGTCTACTATAGAACTTCTTGGTATGTTGTGTAATTTAAGAATATTTCATTTCACTTTTACCCCCTTTTCTTTTTTTTTTAAATTAATTTATTCTTGTTACATCTTTATGGTTATCCCATCCCTTGTATCCTCCCATTCTCCCTTCCCTCCCATTTTCCCCTTATTCCCCTCCCCTGTGACTGTTCCTGAGAGGGATAACCTCCCCCTGTATATGCTCATAGGGTATCAAGTCTCTTCTCGGTGACCTGCTGTCCTTCCTCTGAGTGCCACTAGGTCTCCCCCTCCAGGTGACATAAGCAAATATGAGGCACCAGAGTACATGAGAAAGTCATATCCCTCTATCCACTCAAGTGTGGAGACTGTCCTGTCCATGGGCTAGATCTGGGTAGGGGTTTATTTTACACCTGTATTGTCCTTGGCTAGTGCCTTAGTTTGAGCGGGACCTCTTGGCCCATTTCTGTCTATCATAATGTTCTACTTATAGGTTTCTAGGACCCTCTGGATCCTTCTACATTGCTATTCTCACATGGTTCTCTCATCTAGAGTCCCAATAGGATGTCCTCCCCTCTGTCTCAGTTTCCTGCTAAGGGAAGGCTTTCGTGGGACATGCCCATTGGGCTAGTATGCAGATATAAGGAAGTATATACCATTTGAGTCTTTCTGCTTCTGGATTAACTCACTCATTATGATCATTTCTAGCTCAATCCATTTATCCACAAATTTCGGGAATTCCTTGTTTTTAATAGCTGAATAGTATTCCATAGTGTATATGTACCACAGTTTCTTTATCCATTCTCCTACTGAGGGACATTTAGGCTGTTTCCATGATCTGCCTATTATGAATAAGGCTGCTATGAACATGGTTGAGCAAATTTTCTTGTTGTGTGCTGGTGCATCTTCTGGGTATATTCCAAGGAGTGGAGTAGCTGGGTCATGAGGAAGCCCTATTCCCAGTTTTCTGAGATAGCACCAGATAGATTTCCAAAGTGGTTGTACTAGTTTGCATTCCCACCAGCAATAAAGGAGTGTTCCTCTCTCCCCACATCCTCTCCAACATGTGGTGTCACTTGAGTTTTTGATCTTGGCCATTCTGATGGGTGTAAGATGGAATCTCAGAGTTATTTTGATTTGCATTTCCCTGATGACTAAGGAGGTTGAGCATTTCTTTAAGTGTTTCTCAGCCATTTTATATTCTTCTGTTGAGAATCCTCTGTTTAGTTCCAAGCCCCATTTCTCAATTGGGTTATTTGGTTTGGTGGTGTTTAATTTCTTGAGTTCTTTATATATTTTGGATATTAGACTTTTGTCAGATGAAGGGTTGGTGAAGATCTTTTCGCAGTCTGTAGGCTGTCGCTTTGTTCTCTTGACAGTGTCTCCAGCCTCACAGAAGCTTCTCAGCCTTATGAGGTCCCATTTATTAATTGTTGACATTAAGGCCTGGGCTGTTGGTGTTCTGCTCTGGAAGTTGTCTCCTGTGCCAATGTGTTCCAGGCTCTTCCCCAATTTTTCTTCTAACTGACTTAGTGTCTCTGGTTTTATGTTGAGATCTTTAATCCACTTGGATTTGAGTTTTGTGCAAGGTGACAAATATGGGTCCAGTTGCATTTTTTGACACATAGACATCCAGATAGACCAGCACCATTTGTTGACGATGCTATCCTTTTTTCATTGAATGGATTTGGCTTCTTTGTCAAAAATCAAGTGACCATATGTGTGTGGATTCATATCTGGGTCTTCAATTCGATTCCACTGATCAACCAGCCTGTTGCTGTGCCAGTACCATGTTGTTTTAATTACTATTGCTTTATAGTACAATTTGAGATCAGGTATGGAGATTCCTCCAGAGCACCTTTTATTTTACAAGATCGTTTTTGCTATTCTGGATTGTTTTTTTTTTTCCATATTAAGTTCAGATTTGAACTTTACATGTATTTAAAAAATTGTGTAGGTATTTTGATAGGGATTGCATTGAATCTGTAGATTTCTTTTGGTAGGATGGCCATTTTTACTATGTTAATTCTCCTGATCCATGAGCAAGGAAGATCCTTCCATCTTCTCATGTCATCTTCAATCTCCTTCTTCAGAGTTTTGAAATTTTTTTCAAACAATCCTTCACTTGCTTAGTTAGAGTAACTCCTAGATATTTTATATTGCTTGTGGCTAATGTGAAGGGTATGGCTTTCCTAATTTCTTCCTCTGCAAGCTTCTCATTTGTGTATAGGAAGGCTACAGACTTTTTTGAGTTAATTTTGTATCCAGCCAAATTGCTGAAAGTGTTTATCAGCTGTAGGAGTTCTCTGGTGGAATTTTGAGGGGCACTTATGTACACTATCATATCATCTGCAAATAGGGATAATTTGACTTCCTCCTTTCCCATTTGGATACCCTTGATCTCCTTTTGTTGTCTTATTGCTTTGGCTAGAACTTCGAGTACTATCTTGAAGAGATATGGAGAGAATGGGCAGCCTTGCCTTGTTCCCAATGTTAGAGGAATTTCCTTGAGTATCTCACCATTTACTTTGATTTTGGCTACTGGCTTTCTCTATATAGCCTTTATTATATCGAGGAAAGTGCCTTGTATCCCCGATCTCTCTAAAACTTTAAACATGAATGGGTGTTGAATTTTATCAAATGCTTTCTCTGCATCTAAAGAGATGATCATGTGGTATTTTATTTTCAATTTGTTTATATGCTGGATTACATTGATGGATTTCCGTATATTAAACCATTCCTGCATGCCTGGAATGAAGCCTACTTGGTCATGATGAATGATATTCTTTATGTGTTCTTGTATTCGTTTTGCAAGAATTTTATTTAGTATTTTTGCATCGATGTTCATAAGAAAAATTGGTCTGAAATACTCTTTCTTTGTTGAGTCTTTGTGAGGTTTAGGTATCAACGTGACTATGGCCTCATAGAATGAATTTGGTAATGTTCCATCCAATTCTATGTTTTGGAGTAGCTTGAAGAGTATCGGTATTAGATCGCCTTTGAAGGTCTGGTAGAATTCTGCACTGAAACCATCTGGCCCTGGGCTTTTTTTTTTTTTTTCTGGTTCGGAGACCATCAATGATTGCTTCTATTTCTGTAGGAGAAATGGGACTATTTAGCTTGTTTATGTGTTCTTCACTCAACTTTCGCAAGTGATATTGATCAAGAAAATCGTCCATTTCCCTTAGATTTTTAAATTTTGCGGCATATATGCTTTCAATGTAGGATCT
Source organism: Acomys percivali (assembly GCA_907169655.1). NCBI lineage: Eukaryota > Metazoa > Chordata > Mammalia > Rodentia > Muridae > Acomys > Acomys percivali. The sequence continues at coordinate 62,212,974 of OU015750.1, forward strand.
TATGATTCTTTGTATTTCTTCAGTGTCTGTTGTTATGTCTCCCTTTTCATTTCTAATTTTGTTGATTTCAATACCTTCTCTCTGCCTTTTAGTTAGTTTGGCTAATGGTCTGTCTATCTTGTTGATTTTCTCAAAGAATCAGCTCTTGGGTTTGTTGATTCTTTGGACTGTTTTCTTAGTTCTGATTTGTTAATTTCAGCCCTGAGTTTGATTATTTCCAGAAGTCTACTCCTTTTAGGTGTTTCTGCTTCTTTTTTTTTTTCTAGGCCTCCAGCTGTTTTGTTAAGTTGCTTATGTGCGATGTTTCCAATTCCTTTTTAAAGGCACTTAGTGCTATGAATTTTCCTCTTAACACTGCTTTCAATGTATCCCACAAATTTGGGTATGTTGTTCCCTCATTTTCATTAAATTTCAGAAACTCCTTGATTTCTTTCTTTGTTTCTTCGCTGACCCACGTGTCATTCAGGAGAGAGTTCTTTAGTTTCCACGTACGTGTAGGCTTTTTGTTGTTTCTGTTGTTGTTGAATTGCAGCCTAAGAACATGGAGATCTGATAGGATATAAGGTATTATTTCAATCCTCCAGTATCTTTTGAGGCCTGCTTTGTGACCTACGATGTGATCAATTTTGGAGAAAGTTCCATGGGGTGTGGAGAAGAAGGTATATTCTTTCTTTTTTGGGTGAAAGGTTCTATAGATATATGTTAGATCCATTTGACCCATGGCATTGTTTAATGATGTTATTTCTCGGCTTAGTTTCTGTTTCAGTGACTTATCCTTCAGTGAGAGTGGGTTTTTGAAGTCTCCCACTATTATTGTGTTGGGATCGATGTGTGGTTTAAGTTTTTTTAGCAGATCTTTTAAAAATGTGGGTGCCCTTGTATTGGGAGCATAGATGTTCAGAATTGTGATGTCATCTTGGTTGACTTTACCTTTGATGAGTATGAGGTGTCCTTCTGCATCCCTTTTGATTAATTTTGGTTGAAAGTCTATCTTTTTTGATATTAAAATGGCTACGCCTGCTTGCTTCTTGTGACCATTTGCTTGGAATATTTTTTTCCAACCTTTTACCCTGAGGTAATGCCTATCGTTATAGGTGAGATGTGTTTCTTGAATGCAGAAGAATGTTGGATCTTGTTTATGCACCTATTCACTAAGTCTGTGTCTTTTTATTGGAGAATTGAGACCATTGATGTTGAGAGATATTAACGACCAGTGACTGTTAAGAGTCTTAATTTTGATGTTGTTTCCAATCGAGTATTTGTGTAGTTGTGTTTTTGCCATGGTATAGTTACCTATTTCCTGAATAGTTTTGCTTGTAGCTTGACCCTTTGGGATGGAGTTTTCCTTCTAGTACCGTCTGTAAAGCTGGATTTGTGGATAGGTACTGTTTGAATTTGTTTTTGTCATGGAATATTTTGTTTTCTCCATCAATGGTTATTGATAGTGTTGCTGGGTAAAGTAGTCTGGCCTGGCATCTGTGGTCTCTCAGGGTTTGCAGGATCTCTGTCCAGACACTTCTGGCTTTTATGGTCTCTGCTGAGAAGTCTCGTGTAATTCTGATAGGTTTGCCATTGAATGTTATTTGGCCCTTTTCCCTTGCAGCTTTTAATATTTTTTCTTTGTTCTGTATGTTTTGTGTTTTGATCATTATGTGACGGGCAGTTTTCCTGTTCTGGTCAATTCTATTTGGTGTTCTGTAGGCCTCTTGTATGTTTATAGGTATCTCATTCTTTAGGTTGGGGAAATTTTCTTCTATGATTTTGTTGAGAATAGTTTCTGGGCCTTGGAGTCTGATATCGTCTCTTTCTTCAATGCCTATTATCCTCAGATTTCTTCTTTTCATGGTGTCCTTAATTTCTTGGATGTTTTGTGTCAGGAGTTTTCCAGATTTGGCATTTTCTTTAATAGTTGTTTCAAGATCTCTGATTGTATCTTCTAGACTTGAGATTCGTTCTTCTGTCTCTTGGATTCTGTTAGAAAAGCTCACCTCTGTGTTGCTCACCTTCTTCTCTGAGGTCTCACGTTCTCGTTTTTCTTCTGTGTGTGCGTTTATCATTGAATCCATTTTCATCTTCAGATCTTGAACTGATTTTTTTATTTCTTTCATCTGATTGTACATTCCTGAGTTTCGTCCATTGCCTCTTTATAGGTCTTCAGAGCTTGAACCGTTTTATTTATTTATTTCATTTGGTTGTTTGCATTTTCCTGAAATTTTTCCAGTTCCACTCTATGTGCTTCTTTTATGTCTCTCACCTGTTTGGCTGCGTCTTCCTGTATTTGATTGCGTATTTTATTTGTTTCCTCCATTAATATGCTCCTAATTACGGATTTGAGGTCATTTTCTTGAATTTCCATTGTATTTGAGCTCTCTGGGTTGTTTTCTTTGGGATAGCTGGAAACTGGAGATGCCATATTGTTTTGGGGTTTTTTGCGTATGCTTTTACTCTGTCCTTTAGACATCTTGCCGCCTTTGATTTTGTTGGGGAGCTTCCCGAGTTGAATGGAGGGAGTCTGATGATAGATTCACTTGTTTACTCATGATTTCTGTAGGTTGGAAGCTCCGATGTTTCACTGTTGTGTATGGCAGGAGGTTAGCCCTGTCGTTTTGGGCTCTCACAGCCAGTGATCCTCTGATCCCCTGTGCTGTGTGTCCTGTAATCGTTCTGGGTCTCTGGATGAGCGTTGGGTCAGGCTAAGGTATCCACAGACTTCTGGGTTCCCTGCCAAGTCCAGCCAGGGACACTGGGCCCGAACTACCCTCCTAGCTCAGCTAGAATCTCAGGGCCTGAACCGCCTGCCGAACTCAGCTAGGAATTATGGGCTCAAAATGCACACTGGGTCCATCCATACTTTTCGGGCTGGGACTGCGCACCAAGCTCAGCTAGGGGTGTTTGGTCAAACTGCGTGCTGTGGTCAGTTTTGACTCAGGCCGAATAATCTGCCCAGCTCAGCCAGGAATTCCTGATTCAAACTGCACACTGTGTCCAACCAGAGTCTTAGAGCTTGGACTGTGCCAAAAGCTCTACTAGAGTCTCTGGACCCAATCCATCTGCCAAGCATGGTTAGGGACTCTGGCCCTAAACTGCACGCCGAGCTCCACCCGAGTCTCCGGGGCAGAATTGTGCACCGAGCTCAGCCAGCGACTATGGACCCACACTGCACACTGAATTCAGCCTGGGACTCCGGGCCTATACTGCGTGGATAGTCCAGCCAGAGTTTTGGGGCTGCAGAGCCTGTGTGCACAGCTCAGGAAGAATCCCTGGTCCTAATCTGCCCGGCAAGTCCATCTAGGGCCTCTGGGCTGAATCTGCGTGCTTACCTCAGCCTGCGTCAGCGCCCCAAAACTGCCCTCTGAGGAGAGCTAGTGTCTTGAGCAGAACTGCTCGTTGATGTGCACTAGCGCCTCAGGTGGGACTGAGCGCTCTGCCCAGCCTGTGTCACAGCAGGTGAACCGGGGCTGCGCTGAGCTGGCACCCTTGGTGGACCTGAGCACTCCGCCCAGCCTGTGTCACAGCAGGTGAGCTGTGGCTGCGCTAAGCTGGCGCCTTCGCTGGGACCGAGTGCTGCACCCAGCCTGCGCCACAGCAGGTGAACAGCGGCTGCGCTAAGATGGTGCCCTCAGTGGGCCTGAGCGCTCCGCCCAGCCTGCGCCACAGTAGGTGAGCTGCGGCTGAGCTGATCTGGTGCCTTCAGTGGACTTGAGTGCTCCGCCCAGCCTGCATCACAGCAGGTGAACTGTGGCTGTGCTGAGATGGTGCCTTCGGTCGACCTGAGCCCTCTGCCCAGCCTGCATCACAGCAGGTGAACTGTGGCTGCGTTAAGCTGGCATCTTCGGTGGGACTGAGCGCTCCCCTAGCCTGCACCACAGCAGGTGAACTGTGGCTGCACTGATCCAGCACCCTCGGTTGCAGCCTGCGTCACAGCAGGTGAACTGTGGCTGTGCTGAGCTGGCGCCAGGGTGGAACTGAGCGCTCCGCCCAGCCTGCATCACAGCAGGTGAACTGCGGCTGTGCTGAGCTGGCGCCAGGGTGGAACTGAGCACTCCGCCTAGCCTGCGGCACAGCAGGTGAACTGCGGCTGCGCTGAGATGACACCTTCGGTGTACCTGAGTGCTCTGCCCAGCCTGTGTCACAGCAGGGTAGCTGTGACTGCGCTAAGTTGTTGCCTTGGGCGGAATTGCCTGCTGCACTGAGCCAGCATCTCCATAGCACTGCGCACTGAGCTGTACCAGGGACTCTGAGGCTGAACTGTCTGCTGAGTCCAGTTTGGGTCACAAGGCACCACATGACCCAAATCCTGTCCAGTGTCCCATCTCCCGCAGCAACTCCCACCAGCCACCACAATAACCGCCTCCACTGGAAGGCTCTGAGCTTCAAACTTCAGTTGCTGCTGCTGGTGCCGCTGATGCCGCTTGTGCCACAGCTGCTCTAATCTGAGAAAATCTGCACTCCTCCTGTGCGTAGGGGCATGCAGGTCCTCCACACCCTGGTCCTTCTGAACCATCGAGCACTCCTGCTGCCGTGGTGTCGGGACCTTGGTGTTCCTGGCTCAGAAATCTGTGCAATTCCCCAAATTGTTCACTGGAGCTTCCAAACACGGTCCACACTGCTAGCCACCATCTTGGATTCTTACCCCCTTTTCTTATTTCTAAAACATATTTTAAGTTTTTGCTTTGTGTACATATTACGAGGAAGATCCTTTTGTGAACCATTATACTGAGACACAAGTATAAGATTCCATTTTTCATGAAATTAACATGTTTCTGAATGGGTGCCTCATCATTAAAGTTCAGTCTTTGTTTTAATAGCACAGTACACCTTTAACTACTCTTAACTACAGGTCTGTATTCCAATCTACCACTTTCTCATAATCTTTTTGTAATCATATGTACATGTGTGAATTCTACACAATTTATTATATTTAAATTTATCTTTCTTTATTTTTATACTTATAGTTATGTACATTGTTACCTATGAGTTACTTGTGACATTGTTCAATTTTGTATTTTTCTACTTGAACAATGGTGAAGAATATCATTAATGAGATTTCTAGTATGTTTATGCTGGTGATGTTATATTGCTAGGAAAATTTTAGTGTGTGTGTGTGTGTGTGTGTGTGTGTGTGTGTGTGTGTTTACTCATACACACCCAGAAATGCACCTGCATGTCCACAGTTGTCAATGTAGTCCATCTACAGTACAGTGTATATATTAATGTCAGGAGACAACTTTACAGGTTAGGTGGCCCATACCTCCCAGGTTACTTGACACAGTATTTCTTTACTTACAACTGTATGAATGCATAGTCAACTCCAGATGGACATCCATCATATGTACTCACTTATAAGTGGTAGTAACCATAAAGTACAGGACAATCATGCTACTATCTGAAGACCCAAAGAAGCCAAGGAGGGCCCAAGGGAGGATGCTTGAATCTTACTCAGAAGAGAAAATAAAATAGATACCTGAAATAGATGGAGGGAGGTAACTGGATGGAAGAAGGGTTGCAGAGGATAAGAGTTTGAGGAACAAGTATGGGGTAAACCAGGGTTAAGGTAGGGTGAGTGGGGACATAGAGACAGAATGGAAATTGTTGGGGGGCAATATGAGACAGGGTAGGTTTCCATGATTCTATGGGGGTGATTCTAGCTGAGTCTCCTAGCAGAAGGGGTATGGAGACTGAAGCCACTACCCCTTATAGCTAGGTGGGCCTTCCAGTGGAGTGAGGGACCCACCAAGTAACCTGAAAACAATTGACCCAAAATTTGTTTTACCTACAAGAAGTATAGGGATAAAGATGGAGCAGAGATTGAGGGAATGACAAAACAATAACTGGACCAACTTGAAACTCAGTCCATGGGAGAGATGAAACTTGATCCTTTTCCCATAGCTGGACTGCCTTGTTTGGGCTCAATGGGAGAGAATTTGCTTAGTCCTGCAGCCACTTGAGGTATATGAGTGTGTTGGTATCCCTTGGGAGCCTCACCTTCTCTGAGAAGAAGGAGAGGGTGGAATGGGAGGAGGGGGTATAAGGGTGTGACTGGGAAGAGAGGAGGGAGGGTCTGTAAAGTGATTAAATAAATAGAAAAAAAGATAAAGAAAGATTTGTGATAAAATAACTCATAACTCATGCTGTACTCACAGATTAGTGCTATTCTCAGCTATCATTAGAGAAGCTTCTTTCTGCAACAAATGGCAACAATTATGGAGATCTACATGCAGAGAAAGTCCATAGAGCACACAGCTTTCAATGGGATGCCACCATTAAATCTATCTCCTCAGAACTCAGGGAATCTAGCTGAATAGGAGGATGGAAGAGTGTAAAAGCCAGAGGTAACAGAAAATTGTAGGAAAACCAAGACCTCTAAATCAGCTGAGCAAAGCTGATATAAACTTAAAAAGACTAAAGAAGCAAGCACAGAGCCTGCATGTGTCTGTACCAGGTCTTCTGTGCATACATTAAAGTATTGAACTTAGTGTTTCTGTGGAACTCCTGAGTCTGTGAATAAGTGGTAAGTGGGTCTATGTTTCTTCTTTCTTTTCATGGGACTATTTTGGTTTGTCTTGTTAAATTTTGGTGTGGTCATTCTACCTTATCTTTTTCTACTATATTTTATTTATCTGTTTGTTTTTATATTCACTCCTTTATTTGTTTGTTTATTGGTAATCCTTTAGGGGCCTGATTTTTCTAATGAGAAGCAGTATGGGAGTGGATCAAAATAAAAGGTGAGATGAGGAAGAATTGAAAGAAATAGTGCATGATAAAATTGTGATTATATTTTATGAGAAAATATTCTTTTAGTAAAAGGGGAAGTGCTTCTTTAGTCTTTGTTCTTCTTTATTCCTTCCTGAAAGTATAACAAATAAACATTTACACCCTTTCACATTTATTTTTGTACTTTTAATTTACCTTTACAGTAGCATGCCACTTAGTTATTATTAAGATGGAGGATAGTTTAATAATTGTTTTTTTAATTTGTCATATAACTTTTTACTGAAACAATAATTTTGTTTAATTTATAGAAGTTTAGCTTAATATCTTTCAAACTAGTACATGACATTTTTCTAAGCTTATTAAATTTAATATTAATTTTTCATTGTTATGTTCCCATCCTTTAATGTATTAGAATACTTCTAATAATTATTATTCACCTTCAATAATAATTATAATTTCTGGATGACCTAGCTGGCAGTTTCTTACTTTGTTTTTGTTTTTTTTGTTTTCTAGTTTTAAGTATTAAAATATCAGTTAGTGATATAGAAACTATTAAATTCAAATTACCATCCAGTCATTACATAAACAAGGTATATCAGATTGTTGGTAGTATTTGTATCTGAGGGAGGTGTCATTTCCCCTCTAATATTGAAATGAACAGGAAAGGCTACTTTGATAAGGTTGAAGATATGTTTATGCTTCATGTGTACTTCCTGTTAGCTTTTCCTTTTAGTTCAGTGTTTTACACTGAAGGCTCTCATTCATGGAACACAATAGTAATGTAGTCTTCTACTTAGTTATCCAAGCAGTAGAACACTCAAATCTGTCTTGTAATTTTTACTTCCTAGCCTAGTTCATTAGTAATTTATCCAGTATTCAGAAGCACTGCAAACCCATTTTGGTACAGATTCACAGACAGGAATTTTGCCACACTTCTCAATTTGTGTTTTTCTTAGAATCCTACTCATTAAATTCCACCCTTTTTTGAAACTAAAATAAAGCTTTTGTGTCACAGGCCATATGATATTTTACATGCTTTCCAAGTTTTGAATATACTTTATATTTGTTCTTCTTAGCAAAAATAACTATTCACAAATGAGCTGTTATTGTTACTTTTAGAAAGCTGCATCTCAGAAGAAATTGAGAAATTAAACTTAAAAAACTGTAACAGATCATTTTAGCACCAATTTTATTAATACACAGGATAGGAAGTTCAGAATAGTGTCTCAGTGGAATCATTTATGCTTTTATGCTGGACTTAAAAGAAGATGTGATCTGAGTGTTCGAAGATAGTTACGTTTTTGAAACTCTTGATACATTAAGATTCATTCTTAAAACCTCTGTCAATAGGGTTATTGTGGTAGTGTGCATTTGTATTTTCAGAAGATAGAGTTAAATGAATTCTTTTGGTATCTCTCTACTTCAAACCTAGAATTATTGGCAAGTTCCAAGTTCCAGGAAAATGAGAGATACTCAAGGTTAACTGAGAAACAATCACACAGTTATCCAAATAGCTGACCTCCACATAGACATGTACCACACAAACATAGCACTTGCGGAGAGAGAGAGAGAGAGAGAGAGAGAGAGAGAGAGAGAGAGA
>OU015750.1:62221387-62299508 GCA_907169655.1 Acomys percivali
AGAGAGAGAGAGAGAGAGAGAGAGAGAGAGAGAGAGAGAGTCAAGGTAAGAGAAAGGCACTTTGCAGATGAGTATATGACAGACCACCTAGGTTGTTTTACTTACTATGTAATTGTTCTGTGAACAAGGCTTGATGGTTAGGAAGAGAAACTGGTACTTATAACTTACAATGAAACTTAGGATGCCTAATACAAGTGAAAAAACAGTTTATAACTTGTAATTTATCAACATAAAACAGATTTACATTCAGAATTTTACATGCACCAAAATGGGAAAGACGTTTTGTTCAAGGCTGCCAAATACAATAGCCAAAACACTCAAAGTTAACATTTATATAATTCTTGATTGTGCCATGATTCTTCTTGCTGTAGGCAGTTTATTGTATATATGTGTAATTATATAAATGTAAATGTAAAAATAAAAAATATTTAATAAAAAATTATGAGAAAATAATTATTTTTTATTTTGGAAGCAATATAATTTTGTTCAGAACAGTTAATATTCTGTATTGTTTATATCAAAATAGAAAATATTATAATAGACTTAATTTTCCACAATGAAAGAGAAAACATCTGATTTTTTAAAATGTTATCTGATGTAGAATTAAAATCTTGGTTAGAATTTCTCTCTATATATGCCCCTTCTTTCTTCAGTCATACAGGTCATAGAGACAAATCTGTTTCCAATGTCTCCCAAAGGTCCATTATGTGTTTCTTTTCCAGCTGCTCAGGTATCTTATTAAATGATAATTACCTACCTTGTTCCCTTTGCAACCTGTCTCTGTAAAACTTTCCCAGTAATCAACTCTCTGTGAAAAATTCCTTTCTGTCCTTGTGCTACTCTTCTTAAAATTTTAATTTATTATAATCTATTCAGATTACATATAGAATACTTTTCCCTTCACTTGTATCTTCTCATTCCTACACTCCCTCCCTCTTCTGTTCTATTCAACTCTCCTATGCCTCTGACATAAGGAGACCTTCTCCTTCACCATATGAGCACAGCCTATCAAATGTCAATCAGGTAGCCTGCTTCCTTTCCTCTATGTGCCCACAAGGCCAAGCCACTAAGGAGCAGTTATCAAATCACAGGCACCAGAGTTCATGTCAGAGGCAGTCCCACTCTGCCATCTCCCCCCACACAAAGAATCAGCTGTCCAGTGGCTATATCTGAACAAAGGTTCCATATTTACTTTAAGTTGTCCATAGTTGGTGCAACAGACTGTGCAGACCCCTGTCTTTCATGGTCTCCTTGTGGGGCTCCTGAGTGCTCTGGGTACTCCCAGTCCCCATTCTTCAGTACCATTCTTAGTGCTCTACCATTAGTCAAGCAGCCAGTCCCAGCAATTGTCCAGATTCTCAGCTGTGTGAAGTCTTTCAGGGGACATCTATGCTGGGCTAATATCTACTTATAAGAGTATATACTGTATGTATCTTTCTGCATCTGTGTTACACAATCAAAACAATAATTTCAAGTTCCATTCAATTGCCTGCAAAATTGAAGATTTCCTTGTGTTTAATAACTGAATAATATTCCATTATGTAAGGTACCACAGTTTTTAAATCCATTCCTCAGTTAAGGGACATGTCAGTTGTTTCCATTTTCTGGCTATTACAAACAAAGTGGCTATAAACATAGTTGAGTAAATGTCCTAGTTGTAGGGTGGAGCATCTTTCTGGTTTATACCCATGGATGGTATAGCTGGGTCTTGTGGTAGCACTATTCCCAATTTTCTGAGAAAGCTTTATATTGATTTCCAAAGTGGTTGTACAAGTTTTCACTCCCACCAGCAATGAAAGCATGTTCCCCTTTCCCAACATCTTTACTAGCATGTGTTACCTTTAGTTTTTTTTTAACTTAGCCATACTGAAAGGTGTAAGATGGAATCTCAAAGTCATTTTGATTTGCATTTGCCTGATGATGATGAGCATTTCTTTAAGTTTTTCTGCCATTCAATATTCCTTTGCTTAGAATTCTGTTTAACTCTGCACCCCATTTTTTAATTGGAATATTTGCTTTGGTGGTGGTGTTTACGCATTTTTTAAAATATAAGCCCTTTGTAAGATGCAGGTGTAGTGAAGATCTTTTCCCAGTCTGTAGTCTGTTGTTTTGTTCTGTTGACAGTATCCTTTATCTTATAGAAGCTTTTCAGTTTCATCAGGTCCCATTTGTTCGCTGTTGTTCTTAAAGCCTGAGCCATTGGTGTTCTGTTCAGGAAGTTGTCTCCTCTACCACTAAGTACAAGACTCTTCTCCCACTTTTTCTTCTAATTGATTTAGGGTGTCTGCTTTTATGTTGAGGTCTTTAATCCACTTAGACTTTAATTTTGTGCAGGGTAAAACTATGGATCTATTTGCATTTTTTCTGTGTTAACCTCCAGGTAGACCAGGACCATTTCTTGAAGATGCTATTTTTTTCCACTGTACGGATTAGATTTTTTTTTTTGTCAAAACTCAAAGTGTCTATATATGTGTGGGTTTATTTTTGAATCTTCAATTCAATTCCATTGATCATCCAGCCTATTTCTATTCCAGAACCGTGCTGCTTGTGTTACTGTTGATATATAGTAAAGCTTGAGATGAGGGATGGATTCCTCATTAACATCTCTTATTAACTGGATTGTTTTAGCAATTCTGTTTGGTTGTTTCCATATATTAATTATGTTTCTTTTGAGGTCTGTAAAGAATTGTGTAGGTATTTTGAAAAGGATTTCATTGAATCTGTAGATTGCTTTTGGTAAGATGGTCATTTTTGCTATGTTGATTTCCAGATCCATGAGCAGGGAAGAGTTTTTTATCTTTTGATATTGTCTTCAATTTCTTTCTCCAGAGACTTGAACATTTTCTTCATACAATTCTTTTATTTGTTTGGTTAAAGTTACACAAGATACTTTATATTTACATAGCCTCCCTTCTTTTTCCTGTTCTCAAGAGCCTAGGGAGTATCCTATTTCTCCCCCATTCTGTCAAGTCTTTCTCTGATTTATCACTTTGTCTGCTCCCCCATTACAAATCATTTTCAAATATGGCTACTTCATTCTACAAACTATTCATTATTTGGGATTAAAAATGTGAACTAAGGTCATGTCTGTGGTCCAAGCAGATTATGCAGTAATATTCATTGCTTGTCTGTATTCCAGCTGGAACATATAGATCTAGTAGATCTTTGGATATTATCCTTAGCCAGAGCTGCCATGTTTCTGGATTAAAATTCTTTTACAAAGAAACTGAACTAAACTGTTTATGATTTTATAGAAATTATTTATTGTTTTAAGATGAGTAAATTGACTCAAAAAATAAGCAGTAATATTTAAAAGAAAGCAATTTTATCATTTTTCTTTTTCTCACTCACTGATAATGTTTCAGAACATTAAAGAACAATTTCTGTGTATGTAGGCTTCAAAAACAACAAATTAGTCATTTTATAATGTTCTTAATATTTCATAGTGCTGTCCCACTTTAGGATGTATAATATACATATACATTCAGAGATTTTTTGACATAAATTATTTTTAAATAAGTAAATTATTTCTATTTTTCTCTATAGTGTAAATCAGATGACTTTAGTAAGTTTAATTTACATTGAACAACAGAGAATGATTCTATCAAAAAGGTTTTATTTAAAAAATAATTGTCATTATGATAATATTCTTTAAAACAAAGCTATCTATGCCAATAATGTTTAAGTTGTCATCTCCAGATGTAGTTTTCTAGTTTTGTACAGTCCCATGTAAGAATTCCCTAATGTTGGTACATACTCAAATTCAATTAAGCAATTTCTGTTTATCCCCAAATGGAAGTTCCTCATTGCAATTGTGGAGATGTCTTCTACATATAACATGGAATCTATAACCATGAACTTCCAACAACATGGTTCCTTGACATCAGATGAAAATCAAACACTGATAAGAAAATGTCCACATGGTACCATCACATGATGTAATCAATGGCTCCTAAGAGAGGGAGTATCAGTCCGGTCCAAAAATTGGCTCCCACATGTTTCCCAAACCCATATGGTCATCCCTGAGCACATAAACATACTATCATAAATAAAAATTTAAATTGAATAAAAATAATTCCAGATGTTTATTAAAGTTTGTGCTTTATTTTAATAGAGGAAAATCACTTTGTGTTAATACTTTTTAAAATTCTTTACTATGACATATTAATTTAGTTATTGTGACTTTGTATTCCTTTCTTTCCATAGTTATTCTGCTATGCTTATTTCTCTGTTTAGGCAGAAATAGGTCATATAGTATCTTCTTTAGTTTTAGTTTGTTAGATATAATTGTTCTTATCCTGTTGCTTTTTTTTAATCATTGAAAAGCTTTGTTTTCTCTTTAAGTTAGGATAGAGTTTTGCTAGTTATCAACATATGGGTTGGTTGGTTGTCACAGTCTTTTATTACTTGGAATAGATTTTTCCAAGAAATTTATAATGATGTCTGAAAATAATTTCAAATTTTTCTAAGATAATAATTTTAAGCAAAAATTGAAAAGTAGAATTCATATCAGTTTAATGATATGTCCAACTACAGAAATGTCAGCATCAGGTCCTTCAGTAGGGCCATCTTTCCTTACATGTGAAGGGAAATGCATTATATGTCTTCTACATATCACATGGAAACTATAACCATGAACTACCTAGTGTGTGTGTGTGTGTGTGTGTGTGTGTGTGTGTGTAGTATTATATTCCTTTTAAAACAAATGATTACCACTTCATCTTAATGAACAAAATGCCATTTTTTGAGTTTTCTCTTATATGACTAACATTATTTATAATTAATTTATTTCTTCAATATTTTTCATCACAATGTAGCTTCTAAGTACCTTAATAGTTAGAAGTATTCTATTCTTACATCTTGTGGGGAAAAAACAACAAAGTTACCTTACTTGTCTGAGGAAGAAGAGGCTTTGAATTTAAGTTTAATCCTAAGTAAAAATGAAATAAATAGTTCCTACTAACCTCTGTGTTGTAGTTATGTTTAGGAGTTGCATTTTTAGTAACATTGTATTAAATACTTTTTAATTATACATTTGACATATAAGTTATAACTTGCAATGAAATACTTAAATTTTAAAATACCATAATGGGAGATTTGTCAGTTTCTGAAACAAATAACTATCTAAAGCTAGTTCTTTGCTTTCTGTAATTTATATGAAAAACAATCTCATCTTTGTGAGTCTTTTTCAAGCTTTCAGAGGCATTTTAAATATCACAGAAATATAATACTTCATATTCATAGCAGTTGCAGACATGAATTGGATAGGGTCTTCTCAGATAGGAGTGCCAGAGATTACCTAGGATGCCTAGGTAAATGTGAGTTTGGTTTAAATGAGAATTAATTTATATATATGACACATGAATATGAGAAATATACACTAAAATTTTTTCATGATTATCTGAATGAGAGTCAATTGTGCATGCTATATTTTCACTTTCTAAATTTGAAGTTCTATTATTGTTCATTGGATAATGTATAAAGATATTGATAGTTAAGTTTCTGTACTCACCTAGAAACTTAAAGCAGTTTTAAAATTTTTCTTAGCCACTAACATGTCATGAAGAAACAGGAAGAGAATTCTAAACAATATCAATTTTGTTAGTATATAATACTTTCTAATTTGTATGTCTTATCATTTATTTTTATTATGATACTTATTTTCTCTTTAAGTTAGGATAGAGTTTTTCTAGTTATCAACATATGGGTTGGTTGGTTGTCACAGTCTTTTATTACTTGGAATAGATTTTTCCAAGAAATTTATAATGATGTCTGAAAATAATTTCAAATTTTTCTAAGATAATAATTGTGAAGAAAAATATTGAAGAAATAAATAATTTTAAAACTGAAATATATTTTGATCATATTCTTCCCTTCCTCCATGTCACTCCAGATCTTCTTCCCTTCTACCTATACACCTAATTTGTTATTTCTCAATATACAAACAAAAGTTAAATATACCACAACCCCAAAAAGCAATAAAATTACATCAAAAGAAAATGAAACAAGAAAACATAAAAAACAAACCCACCAAACTATAACTAAATAAAACACACACACACACACACACACACACACACACACACACACACACACCACCACCACCACCACCACACCACACCTGTTAAATCCAAGTATATGTTGGTCAACTATAATGGAACATTCCCAAAGACCAGCTCCAGGAACCAGGGAAGAGTAAAGAAGAGAAAGTCTTGATGGATCCACAGTAGTGAGAATTGAGCAGGTGGTGAACAGCTGGTTAAAGGAAGGCAACTGTTGGTGAACAACTAGCCATAGGAACTAGTTGTTGAAGAAATGCTGAGGAATGGAGGAAAAAAGAAATCCTAAGACCCAGGCATAAATTGCAGTTTGAACACTGGTAGGTTTTGTAGTCTAGGAATACTTTGTTTTTCTTCTGCTTATCTTGTGTTACACTTGTTTTCTGTTACTCCTTGGGCTAAACCCCGTACTTTATTTAAGTGAAGTTCAATTTTTTTCATTACAGATTATATCATGATTTTCTCATCTTTAAAAATAAATAGAGCCTTTAAAAATCAACAGAGCAAGAAAACAGTCTAACAAAGAAATACAAACAGTTCTATATAACCTACAATAAAGCATACAGGAAAAATTCAATCAATTTTCAAGCTATGGTCAACACGACCTCATTATTGTTTCTTAAACAATCCTTGGGAAAGTTTAAAAATGAATTTCACTGGAATTAAGCCATTATATTTACACAATTGGTATAGCATCAGAGGTTGAGCTAAATGTTCACAACACAGAAATGATTTGGCTTACCTCGAGTTCCAAACCAACCGTGTGCTATCCAAGCCTACGCTAACTGCCAACAGTTCCTCTATTGTAATATGTCTGTAAATCATGATTTTCCAATACCACCTTGTATTGCTTTCAAAGCACATTCTAAAGAATTTTTCTACACATAAGAGTATCTAGACAGGTACTGTTATGTTAAGCTGCTAACTTTCTTTCAGGTTCTGCCTGATTGCACAATCAAAGCCAATACTCTATCAATGTCTCAAGCCACTGGTCTGATGCCTTCTTTCAACATTCTCTGTAGGTGGGGAAATTTTTCTACTGTAAATTTCATTACAGTTAAGAAATAGAAAGTTTTAGAAGAAAAAGTATATTTCAAAGTAATTTTTAGGTAAAATTACACATGGACCATTCATAATTACTAGGGCAGGAGGTATTAGGCTAATATCTTTGGAACTTTGTCAAGCAAAGCCGCAAAAGATGTTCTGGAAGTCTAGAGATCATGCTAGGCAGGCACAGGTTCTCTGGAACTTTGTAAAGCAAAGACTCTATGAGTTGTCCTTCTGTCTGTCACAGAACATGAGGTCTATCCTGGTGTACTTGATATACCAATGTCACTCTATTAGAGAAAACTCTATTTCCTTCTCCAATCAGGTAAAAGTAACAGATCAGTTTTTAACTTTTATTCTAGTCTCCAGGATTTAGTAAACCAACTTCTAACTTAATTTTCAAATATGAACAACAAAATACAATACTATGCCACAAATATTCCATAATTTTTGCAATATCTCCCTATATTTCCTCACACAACCTCTTTTGCTTTACCCCATTCCACTTGATTCTGAATCCCAGATACCCTCCATCCGTCTATCCCGAGCTATCTATTCTATATTATTTCTCTAACAAGATCTAGCTATTCTTTTTAGTTCCTTACTTTATACTTACACTCTGTGGACCTATGGATTGTAGCTTAGTTAGCAATGCCTTCACAACTTCTCCCAGAACATAAGAGAATAAATACCATATTTTGCTTTATGTTGAGGTCTCTGGTCCATTTGATGTTTATTTTCATGTATAGTGATGAATATGAATCTTTTTTATCCTTCTGCAGCATGTACTGTGTTTGACCAGAACAATTAGTTGAAAATACTTTCTTTCTTCCAATGTGTATTTCTGTTCTCTTTATCAAAATCAGATTTGCATATGTGGATGTATTTATGTCTGTATTCACTTTCATTTTATTTACAAACATGTGTATTCTATGCCAGTAACATACTGCTTTTATTACTATAGCTTTGTAGTAAAACTGCAAATTTGAGATGGTGAAACCTCTAGTGATTCTTTGATTAATCATTATTGTTTTGCTGCCTTGTAGGACTTGTGTGTGTGTGGGTGTGTGTGTTACAAAAACAAAAGTGATTGTTTCAACAACTTTAATAATTGGGCTGGAATCTTGAAGGGGATTACATTGAATCTGTAGGTTGCTTTTTGTAGGATGGCCAGTTTCTACTATATTAATGATACCAATCCATAAGCATTGGAGACTTTTCCATTTCTGATATTGTCTTAAATTTCCACCTTCAATTCCTTGAAATTTTTATCATAGAAGTCTTTCATTTGTTTAAGGACACTGTGATAAATTTTATGATATTTGAGACTATTATAAAGGTGTTTCCATGAAATCTGTTTTTCATTTTTATATAGGAAATCTTTGGGCTTTTGTGAGTACGTTTTGTATCCAGCTACATTTGTGAACATATCACCTTTTCAAGTTGTCTCATGGAATTATGGGGTCAGTTATGTATACTGTCCTAGAATTTGCACATAAAGATACTTTGAATTCAAATTTTGGATTATTTATGCATATTGTCATATAATTTTCAAATAAAGATAATTTAAATTTTTGTTTTTTATCCTTTTGATCTTCTTCACTTCTGTTAGTTGTCAACATAGTAAATCAGAAGTATATAGAATATATATGGAGAGTGTGCTCAAATTTGCCTTGTTCTGGATGTTAGTGCAATTGCTTTGAGTTTCCATTAAGTTGATACTGGATATAAGCTTTCTTTAAACTGCATTTATTAAGCATAGACAGGTTTTTGTGTCCCTAATCTCTTTAATAATTTTGTCATGAGAGTGTGTTGCATTTTGTCAAAGGTCTTTTCTTAATTAATGAAATTATTACATATGTTTAGACTTTCTATCCTTATATGGTGAATTAGGTTCATTGATTCATCTATGTTAAACCATCCTTGTATTTGTGGGATGAAGCCCACTTCATCATGATGGATGATGTTTTGGATGTGCTCTTGGATTTAACCTGCAAGCATTTTACTGAGTATTTTTAAAGCTATTTTCCAAAGAGAAATTGGTCTGTAATTCTGTTTTATTAGTGGGAATTAATACATGTTGAGAGCCAAGGGAATAGTGCAATGTACCTTCTGTTTCAATATGTAAAAATAATTTGTAGCATATTGGCATTAATGTTTTTTGAAAGTTTGGTAGATGTCTATATTAAAAGCACATGGCTCTAGATTTTTGTGGGTGATGAAAAAAAATAATAATTTCTTCTATTTAATTAGAGGCTATAACTCTGCTTACAGTTTCTATGATATTGTTTTCACTTTGATAAGCATTAGCTATTGAAAATGTTATCTATTTCTTTTGTTTTTTCAAATTAGGAAGAATAGTTTGTTTGTTTCTTTTTCCTGGAGTGTGTTCTTATGATTCTTTCTATATCCTTGGTATCTGTTCTTATGTCCACTTTTCATTTCAAACATTGTGGTTTTGGTTTTGAATAATCTCTCTTTCTTTCTTTAGTTAATTTGAATAAATTTGTCAATAATTGACTTTTCTCTAGTAAATACTTTTTATTGATTCATTGTATTTTGTTTGTTTCTTTCAACTTTATTGATTTCAGATGTGAATTTGATTATTTCCTGACATCTACTTTCTGTCTGGTGTGGTATCTTTCCTCCAGTCCTAGAACTTCCAATTACTCTGTGAAATTTCTAGAATGTGATGGATACATTTTTAACTATTGATACTTGGCACTTCTAAAGATGCTTCTTAGCACACACTTCAATCTGTCACAAATTTTCGATATGTTTTGTAATTATTTTCATTGCATTCTAAAAAGTATTAGGTATCTTTACTTACATCTTGAGAAAAACTTGAGAGTTGTCCAGTTTCCATAAGTTTGTAAACTTTCTGCTATTTCTATTATTGATGATATTTAGGTTTTAATATACATTTATTTTTAAATTATTATTCACTTTGGATCCTAATTACAACCCAATCTGTCATCTGTTCTCACTTCTACCATCTCTTGTTCTTATCCTCATCATCCATCCATAGTCCTCAGAGAGCAGGAGACCATCCTCCTATCAATTGACCACAGCCTAACAAGTCTCATCAATACTAGCTTCACCCTATTTCTCTGTGGCATGGCAAGGCACTCCCCATGGGGACGTGATGAAAATGTAGGCAACAGAGCCCATACCAGGGCAAGCCCTTTCTACCCTTAATAGGGGACCCATTTTAATATTTAGCTACCCATTAACTACATCTCAATGGGGGCCCATGCATGGTCCATCTCAGCAAGCATCCTGAAGCCACATTTGTTGGTATCTTTGGTCTTCCAATGGAGCTCCTGTCTGATCCATGTCATTCTTTCCACTACTCTTCCATAGGACTCTCTGTGCTATGTCAGAAGTTTAATTGTAAGACCCCAATTTTGTGTGCATTTCCTGTTGGGTAGAAGCTTTCAGAAGACATATAGGCTAGAATCCCATCCTATTCCCTCTCTTCAACCACTTCCAGATTCTATTCTAATTATCTTAAGTGCTCTCATTAGAGTACTCCTTACTTAGCTTACTTTGCTTCTTTAGGTCTTACTTAAAGTCCTTCTTACTTAGCTTCTGAGGATTGTAATATGATTTTCCTGTATTATATGGCTAAATTCTGCTTCTAAGTGATTATATACCATGTGTATCCTTCTGGGTCTAGGTGACTATACTCAGGATGATCTTTACAGCTCCACCCACTTTCTAGCAAAGTTCATAATGTCCTTGTTTTTAATAGTGGAAGAGTATTCTACTTTGTTGATGTGCCACAGTTTCTTCATTCTTCAGTTGAGTAATATCTGAATTGTTTCCAGTTTCTGCCTAATAATGCTGCCATTAACATAGTTGAGTAAATATCCTTGTTGAGTGGTGGAGTGTCTTTTGAGTATATGCCCAGAAGTAGTATAGCTAAATGTTGAGGTGGAGATGTTCCAGATTTTCTGAGAAAGCACCAGATTAATTTTCAAAGTGGATGTACATGCTAGCACTCTAACCAGTAGTGAACAAGTGTCTCCCTTTCTCCACATCCTTGCCACCATGTGCTAATACTTGGTTTTTAATTTTTCTGGTAAATGTAAGACAGAATCTGAGAGATGCTTTTCTTTAAGTGATTCTCAGCCATTCAATATTCTTCTCCTGGGAATTCTCTGTTTACCACTATTCTCCATTCTTAATTGGATCATTTGGGTTTAGGGTATTTTATTTCTTGAGTTTTTAATGTATATTTGGCATTAAACCTCTGTTAGAGGCAGGGTTGGTGAAGATCTTTTCCTAGTCTGTAGGCTGTCATTAATCTCTGTTGACAGGGTCCTTTGCTTTAGAGAATTATTCAGATTCATAAGGTCCCATTTATTAATTGCTGATCTTAGAAACCGAGCTTTTGGTGTTCTTTTTCGTAAGATGTCTTCTGTGCCAATGAGTTAAAAGCTCTTCCCCACTTTTACTTATAACAGATTTCATGTGTCTGGTTTTATGTGAAGGTTCTTGATCCACTAGGTTTGAGTTTAGTGAAGGATGATAAATATGGATGTAGTTGCCTTTTTCTTCATGTAGACATCCACTTAGACCAGCACCATTTGTTAAAGATGTTATCTGTTTTACATGGTATAATTGTCATTTCTTAGTCAAATATCAAGTGTCCATAAGTGTGTGGGCTTATTTTTGGGTGTCCTATTCCATTCCATTGATTCAGCTGTCTGTTTCTATGCCAGTAACAAGCAGTTTTCATTACTCCTGCTCTCTCTATATATTACAGATTAAGAAAAGGGATGGAGATACCTACAAAACATTTTTTGGACCATTTTTTCCTATTTTATTTTTTGTTTTTGTTGTTGTTGTTGTGTCTTATTTTGTTTTGTTTTTGTTTTTCCATAGGAAGCTGAGAATTGTTATTTCAATACATGTAAAAATTGTGTTGGTTTTCTAATGGGAATTGCCTTCAATCTGTAGATTGCCTTAGGTGAAATAGCAACTTTTACTAAATTAATCCGACTGATCGATGAGTGTGGAAGATCTTTTCATCTTCTGATATCTTCAATTTCTTTTGTCAGAGTCTGGAAGTTTTTTCCATACAAGTCTTTTAATTCCATGTTTAAAGTTGTGCCAAGATACTTTGGGTGTTTTTGTGGCTATTGGAAGGGGGTTATTTCCCTAATTTCTTTCTTTTTTTCTTTTTTTGTTTGAACTTTTTTATTTAAACATTACTTTTATTTTTTACATATACATTTATATTATTATACATATATACAATAAACTACATATAGCAAGAAGAACCATAACACAATCAAGAATTATATAATTGTTAGGTGTTTTAATATCTTGGATGTTTGTATTTGACAGCCTTAAAGAATACATCATTCCTATCTTTGTGTGTCTAAAATTCTGAATGTAAATCAATACCTATCATATCTCATTATTTTCAACCCAGAACAACTATATAAGCCCAAAAAATCTTAATTGGTAAACAACTAAGCTTAATTGTAAAACTAAACTATCTTGTCTTCAAACACATCAGAGACTTGAGAAGAAATAAAACTGATTTCCTGAGTATATCGGCAGTATGTGTTAGCAGATTCTCAAATGAGAAGATAACAGAGACAGTTTTCTGTCTGAACAGTCACCCAACCTCTCTATAAAGGTGAAGCATCATCTTCAGCCTTCTGTCTCAATATATCTGATAGACATATTTGTGAGGCAGGAACTATTGAGGATTTACCCTGTCTTGGCAAAGTTTGGCTGTCGACTCTGCCTATATCTAAGCTTGCCTATTTTAGTCAGAATTGTATCTGTGGTTGAAATGAAGATATTTTTCACTAGTGGCTTGTTTGCCACATTTTTATCCATCTCCATAAGGAGATTCCTTGATGATTCCCATCCTCTTTGAGGTAGGCTGGGTGTTGCTGTCTCATTGTCAGTGAATCTTTAAAATAATAGAAACATATTAAATGTCATATTCTACATGTCTCTGAGGTGTATGAAGACCTTGACTAGGTATATTACCTTATCTTTCTATATAATCATATTCATCTATTGTACCTAAAATGTATATTTTTGTAATAAAAAGTAGACTAATAATTGATGTGACAATGATTTGATCAATTAACCATTAATTTTTATAACTTATTTATTCTGAACAGCCTGCAATGGCACTTTCAAAATATTGGAATTATATTTCCATATTTCAATATTGCATTATAATTCAGTTATAATGGTACAATATCTCATATTAGAGTAGAAATATATCTAACGTTTGTGATGAATAATCTTACGTTTGAATTCTATACCACTGTATTTAAAATTAAATTTATTTTGCATCTACATACATAATTATATACCAGAGAATTTTAAATAACATTGTGAGTGACAATTGAGCCACTAACTTGAGGGGTAGATTTATTAATCTAATTTTTGTTCTATCTTTCCTATATATTTCTACATTCCCTCTTCTTTCTTTTCAACCCCTATCTCCAAACCCAAGAAATGAAGATGAAGGAAAATAGAGAAATCCCCAAGGCAAACCTTGTTTTCTCTCTAAATAAGGCCAATAATAACTTATAACCAACTCCCATTGATAAAAACCCTCTATAGCCCATGAAAGCAAATAAAAGCCTACCCAGCCCCCATAAAGGAAATGGGACCTCATTCTCTTAAGGTTTTTTCCCACTGATTTTTGATGAATAATACCTGTGTAAGGGCCCAAATAAAATCGGGGAAATAGTTAAACAAGCTAGGAATGGGATTCGTGGTCCAATTTCTACTGGTGAGAACTTCCAACCTCAATTAGAGTCCTGTGTGGGACAGTCTGAAATGATGGACAAATTGGGATTGGAAGCTTTCTTCAAAGGTCTTCTGGGAGCTGTCTTGTTCTAGTGAGGCAAATGAAGCACTTTGTGCTGGACTATTAAAGACTGCAGAGAGGAATGAAGCAAGTCAGTTCTGACCCATTGTCAGTGTCCCTAATTTCTTCCTCAGCTCACTTGTCTTTTATATACAGGTCTACTGATGTTTTGTTGTTTTTGTTATTATTTTTATATCAAGCCATTTTGCTGAAGATTTTAGGAGCCGTATGAGTTTTCTGTTAGAATTTTTGTGTTCATTTATGTGTACTATCATATTATCCATGGAAAGGGATATATTGATTTCTTCCTTTCAAATTTGTATCCCCTTGATCTTACTGCTCTATCTAGGACTCCAAATACTACATTGAAGAGATATGGAGAGAGTGGATCACCTTTTCTTGTCCCTGATTACATTGTTATTGTTTTAAGTTTCTCTTATTTAGATTAATGTTAACTACAGGCTTTGTGCATATAGCCATTATTATGTTAATGTGTGCCTTGAATCACTGATCTCTCCAAAACTTTTAACAAGAATTAGTGTTGGATTTTGTCAGTAGATTATTCACTATCTAAGGTGATGATCATGTATTAGTTTTCCTTTCAAGTTGTTTATATTGATGGATTTTTTTTATATTGAACCACAGTTGCATGCCTGGGATGAAGCCCACATTGTTATGGTGGATAAGATTTTTGATCAGTTCTTGGATTCAGTTTGTGATTGTTTTATTGAATATTTTCACATCAATGTTCATAAGGGAAATTTTTCTAAAATTCCCTTTTCTGTTGGGTCTTTGTGTGCTTTACATATCAAGGAGACTGTGGCTTTATAGAATGAGTTTCGTAATGTTCCTTTCAGTTCTATTTTCTGGAATATTTTAAGGAGTATTGGAATTAGCTCTTCTTTGAAGGTCTGGTAGAATTCTTCACTGAATCCATTTAGCCCTGGGATTTATTTATTTATTTATTTATTTATTTATTTATTTATTTATTTATTGGGACCTTTTGTTGAATGATTCTATGTCCTTGGGGGATACAGAAATTGTTGATTTCTTTACCTGATCTTGATTATAGATGGATAAATGGAATCTATTAACAAAATTTTCCATTTCATTTAGATTTAAAATTTTTGAAGCATGCAGGTTTTTGCAGTCATACCTAATGATTTTTTTTATTTCCTGTGTGTATATTGTTATCTGCCCAAAGCATTTCTATTTTGTTGAATCTAATAATGTCTCTCTGTCTTTTATTTAGTTTGGGTGTTTGTCTATCTTGTTGATTAAAAAAAAAAAAACAAAAAAAAAATTGATTTTGTTGATTCTTTGAATTGTTATCTTTGTTTCTAATTTATTGATTTCTTCCTTGTGTTTAATTATTTTGAGCCATCTAATCCTCTGTCTGTGTCTGATTCAGTTTCCTAGGGCTTTCATATGTGTGATCAAGTTGCTTATATCAGATTTCTCCAATTTCTTTATTACTACTTTGTTCCATAAAATTTCCTCTAATCACTGCTTTCATTGTGTTCCATAACTTGAGGTATGTTGTTCCTTCATTTTCATTGAACTTTAAGAAGCCTTGAATTTCTTTCCTTATTTCTTCCCTGACTCAGTTGTCATTAAATAGAGTTGTTTACTTTTCATGAGTGTGAGGTCATTTTGTTACTTCAGTTAGTACTGAGGTCCAGCTTTATTCCATGGTGGTCGGATAAGATATGAGGTATTATTTTAATGTTCTTGTATCTGTTGAAGCTTGTTTGTGAAAGAATATATTGTCCATTTTGGATAAGTTTCTTTGAAATACTGAGAAGAAAGTATATTCTCTATTGTTTGGATGAAAAGTTTTGTAGATGTCTATTAGGTCCATTTCATTTATGACATCTGTTAGTGCCATTATTTCATTATTTAGTTTCTATTTTGTTGACCTGTCCTTTGGCAAAAGGGGATGTTGTAATCTTCCACCATTAATGTGTGGGGATCAATATGTGGTTTAAGCTTTATTATTGTTTCTTTTACAAATGGGTGTGACCTTACATTTGGGGCATTAATATTTAGAATTGAGATATCTTCTTAGTGGAATATTCCTTTGGTAATTATGAAGTGTACTTCCTCATCTCTTCTGATGAAATTTCATTGAATGTATAGTTTGTTAGATATTATATTGGCTACTCTAGCTTGCTTCTAGGTTCTGCTTACTTTGAAAAATGTCTGTAGTTCTTAATTCTCAGGTAATGTCTATCTTTATGGACAAGGTTTCTTTCTTGTAAGCTGCAGAATTTGGGGAACTATTTATTCACTCTTTCTGTTATTCTGTATTTTTATTGTAGAGCTGAGTCCATTGATGTTTGAGATATTAAATGACTTTTGTCTATTCTGCTAGTCTGTGTCTTTTTATTGGAAAGTTGAATTCATTGATGTTGAGAGTTATTAATGACCAGTGACTCTTAGTTCCTTTTATTTTGTTGTTGGTTGTGATACTTAGTTTTTGTTCTTGTCTTCTTTGGGTTTTGGTGTAGTGTAGATACTTAAATCCTGTGGTTTTTTGTAGAGGTGTTGTCAACCTCAATGGTTGGGAGTTTCCCTTCTATTATCTTCTCTAGGGCTGCATTTGTGCACAGATAATGTTTTTTTTTTCTCTCTCATGAAATATATTGTTTTATCCACCTTTGGTGATTGAAAATTTTTCTGGGTATAGTAGCCTGGACTGGCATTAGTGTTCTCTTAGAGTTTGTAAGATGGCTTTCCAGGCACATTTGGATTTCATGGTCCCTGTTAAGAAGTCAGATAGGATTCTCATAGGTTTGACATTACATGTTACTTGTCATTTTTCTCTGGCAGGTTTTAACATTGTTTCTTAGTTCTGTACACTTAGTGTTTTGATTATTACATGTTGTGAACATTTTCTTTTCTGGTCCAATCTATTTGGTGTTCTGTAGGCTTCTTGTATGATTATAGGCATTTTTTTTCAACTAGGGAATTTTTTTCTCTGATCTTTGAAAATATGTTCTGGGCCATAGAGGTAGGAATCATCTCTTTCTTCTATTATTATTAGGTTTCTTCTTTTCATTGTCTTCTTGACTTCATGGATGTTTTATGTCAGGCATTTTTTAGATTTAACACTTTCTTTGATGGATGCAACAATCTCCTACACCTGAAATTCTTTCCTCCCCCATTCTTGATATCTGTTCATGATGCTTACCTCTGTCATTCCTGTTTTCTTCCCTAAATTTTCCCTCTCTAGAATTTCCTCAGTTTTTTGTTTTTTGTTTTTTTTACTTTATTGGTCCACTTCTGTTTTCAGTCCTTGAACTGTTCTATTGATTTCCTTCACTTGTTTGCATATTCCTGTATATCTCTGACTAATTATTCATTTCCTTTTTGAAAACCTCAATCTGTCTGTATCATTTTGTATTTCTTTAAGGGCTTCCTCTTTAAATGCCTTTACCATCATTAGAATAGTTTAATGTTATTTTCCTGTGTTTATTTAATGGCATCTAGTGCTGTTTGCTCATGAATAAATGGGTTCTGGGGAGATCCAACCTTTCTATGGCTTTTGTTGTGTTTTTACTCTGGCCTTTGACATCCAGCTGTCTGTGGTGTTGATTGGTAGTTCCTGGTGCCTGCTGGAGTTCTTCTGAGTTCAAGGAGATCACTGGCCTCATTGCTGGATGTTCCTGCACGATCCCTTTTTAGACTCGTGTTCTAAATATTAGGTCTCTGATAGCTAGGTTTTTGTCATGGAATTGCCTGTTGTTCTCTTTTGATATATACTTAGGACTTACTGGGCTCCTCATAAGCCTAGTGTCCTTCCTCTCACAAGGGCAAGTCCTGTAGTCAGGCACCCACAACTGACTCTCTTGCTCCAAGTTTGATGAGGTCCCATTGCCCTGACACTGTGCTCAGACACTGACACTGTGCTCCCAGGCCACAGCCATCATGGAAAACCTGTGAACTCAGAGTTCTGGTTTTTCTCATTGGGGAGAAGGGTTTATCTTTGGAATGGGAGGTGGGGCTATCTCAGTGGATCCTGGTCAGTGGGGTCTGTAGTTGGAGCCCAGCTCCTTGGTACCCAAATAGTATCCATCCACAGAGCAGTAAGATTATGTGGGTTGCTGGAGGCTCCCGTAAGTCTCTGGGACTTTCTCCAGGATTATATGGATGACTTGAGATTGCAACCATGTTTTTACTCACCATAGGCTTTCTTCTTACCTGGGAAACACAGAAATTGGAGGCATGGTGTTCACAGCTACAGTCTATCAGTCATTCTACATTCACTTCTGTGTCTCTGATCTTTTGAGATTGCAACGGCCATCCTGGATCTCCACTGATACTCAATTTTAATTTGTGGTGTTCATCTAGGATGTACAGTGTTATTTCATTTATGTTACAACTGCTGATGATTTTTTTGTATCCTAATATGTGATCATTTTAGGAATAAGTTATATGTGGTACAGAGAGGAAAGTGTATTCTTTTGTGTTTGAGTGAATTTTTCTAAAAAAATAAATATTAGGTGTACTTACTTTGTGATGCCAATTAGGTCTGGTATTTCTCTGCTTAGATATTCTCTGGATGACCAGTCTACTGATGAGAATGAGATATAGAAGTCTCCTATTATCATTATGTGATGTTCATTATATGAACTAAGTTGTAGTGATGTTTCTTTTATAATCTTGAATGTTGTTATATAAAGAGCATAAATGTTAAAAAATATATTGAAATGTGCTGGCAATGATTTTTTTCCCTCAGAGTGTTATATAGTGATGTTTATTATCTCTTCTGACTAGTTTTCCATTCAAGATATTTTATCACATATTAAATGCCTACTCCAGATTCTTATGTAGTTCTATTTGCTTGGAATACTTTTTCTAATCCTTTACCTTAAGGTGATTTTTAATTTTTAGGATAAGTTTATTTTTTGGACTTAGCAGCAGGGTGGATCCTTTTTTCTAATTTACCTTAGTCTGTTTGTTTGTTTAATTGGGAAAGTAAAACCACTGAGGGTGAGAGATAACAATGAACAATGGTTGTTAATTTCTGTTATTTTGTTCGTGTGTGTGTGTGTTTAGTGTGTTTCCCTTTTTTTAATGGTAGTTTTTTACTTATCTGATCTAGTATTATTTATTACCTGTAGCTTGTTTGTTAGGATTGTGGGTTTTTTGTTTTTTGTTTTTTGTTTTTTGTTTCTTTTTGCATGTATTGAACCTCTTCAGGTGGGCTTTTACCAGCTGGCACTTTCAATATATATATTTGAAATTTGGTTTTATCATAGAAGATCATGTTTTTCTCTATGTATAGAAATTGAAAATTATACTTTTATAGTCTGGGCTGGCATCTGTAGTCTCTTAGAGTCAGCAGCAAAATTATCTAGGACCTTCTGGCTTTTAGGGTTTCCAATGGTAATTACTGTTTAATTATAATTAATATGGCTTCATGTGTTAATTTGCTTTTTTCCCTTGTGGTTTTCATGCTTTAATTTTTTTCTTTGTTCTATATATTTAGTCTTTTTAGTATTGTATGCCAAAGAACACTTTTTTCTGATCCAGTCTTTTGGTGTTTTGAAAGTTTCTTAAACTTTAGGTTAATGAAATTTTCTTCTTAGAATTTATTTAAAATATTTTATGTGCTTTGAATCTGTGTTTCATCTCTTTTTCCTATTCCTGTTATTCTTAGACTTACTATTTTCTTAGTATTGCATGTTTTTTGGCTAATTTGTATTATAGTTGCTCTTCCTTCCTTTCTTTCTTTCTTTCTTCCTTTCTTTCTTCATTCCTTCTTTCCTTTCTTTCTTCTTTTCTTTCTTCATTCCTTTCTTCCTTTCTTTTTTTGTTTCTTTTTCCTTTTTTAGATTTAGCTTTCTCTTTTACTGCATCTTCATTGCATGAGATTCTCTCCTCTATCTCTTATATTCAGCTGGTGAAGGTTACCTCTGTGGTTTCTGTTTAAATTTCTAAGTTGCTTGTTTTCAAATTTCTCTCAGTTTCTGTATTCAATGTTGGTTTTATTTCCACTTTCAAGTCTTAAGTGATTTTATTCATTTTCTTTCACTCTTTAATTGTGTTTTTATACATTTAAAAAAATGATTTATTAATATCCTCTTTAAGAATCTATATTCTGTTAGTGAAGGCCATTTAAAGGTCTTTTATTTGTGCTTCGATTTTGTTAGACTTTGCAGGGCCTATTATAGTAGAGTTGTTGACCTCTAGTAAAACATATATTATTGGATCTTATTGATTGTGTTGTTATGCTGGTGTCTAGGCATCTAGGCTTGGAATATTGTAATTCCTTATATTGATATCTGGTCTTATCTTTATTGAGTGGTTGTTTTGTTTCTTTCTATCTGTTGTTTCGATGTTTCTTAGGATGATGTAGTAGTTTTGTGATGCATGTAGAAAAAAATTGTCTGGGGTCCTAATAGTTATGTTCACTTGGGTTTCAGGGTAAAACATGTTTCTGAGTATATAGACCTAAAACTTAAGTATGATTATTACCTGGGGGAGAGAAATGGCTTCATGAGATTGAGGAAAGCAGGATAATTTACCAGAATCTGTTTAGTTATTTCCCTGGGGGTAGGGGGAAGAATGAGAATGTGTAATAGTAGAAGGTCTGCCAGAGAGTCATGAAGAAAATTAAATAGCAAAGAAAAAAAAAAAAGAAAGAAAGAAATTGTCCTTGGAGGAATGTAAGAAAATGTGAAGATCTGCTGTTAGCTTACTTGTTTCCCTGGTCAAAATGGCCTGAGGCCTCCTTGAGAGCACTTGCTTGAGGTGGAGGCTGGGGCAGATCAATATTTTGGGAAAAGATTTTTTTGGAAAGGTATATCTGTGTTGTTCATTGCATATGGGTGAAAAACAGGGATGGAGGCTACAGCTAATGTTCCTCTGCAAATCTGCAGGTGGCATCTGGTGCTAAATTTGAGAAGAATAGTCAAAGGAGAAGATCTGCAATTACCCTACCAGTTTCCATGACTGTGGTGGTCTCTGTGTTCCCAGAGACTGCTTGCTGTGATGGGGACGTGGATAAAACAATGATTGTGGGGAGATAGTGTTCAGGGAGAAGATATATCTGTAGGATCCACTGGAGATACCATCAGGGAGACACAAGAGTCCATAGCAGGTGTTCTTCTGCATAGTTGGGATAAGTTGTGGGGAATTAATTTGGAAGAGCAGAGTGAGACCTGAATATCTGCAATTAGTTACTTGTTTCCCTGGCTAGAGTGCCTTTTGAATTCCCAGGAATGTCTGGTAGAAATGGGTGCCTGTGGAAAAGAAATGAGTGGGAGAAGGGGTGTTAGGAGGTAAAGATCTGTGACATGAGATATGTGATGAGGGATGCAGTCCCAAGTGCTCTGCTGCAGAGCTGTGTAAGAAACTAGGAAATTGGATTTGGAAGAATAGAGGGAAATGTGAAGATCTGCAGGCAGCCTACCTACTTCCTTGGTAAGTAGTAGCCTGCAGGAATTCAAGGAATATCTGATTTTTTAGGGCTCTGGAATAGAGCAATAAATAGCTGGAAGAAGATTAGAAGTGAAAGAATTGTGGGCTCCATTGGAGATGGGGACAACCATGGATGTGAGGCTGCAGCAGGTGTTACATTGCAGAGCTGGTGATATGAGCGAGGGGTTGAATATGTAGTATAAATAACTTATTACTATGGTAGAATGTAATCTTACTATTTAGAGCTATTAAAATATTACTCACCAACTCATATTCATATATGCTAGAAATTATGTTAATACTTTGCCTTAATTGTTTGATGTTATATAAATTTATATGTATAATCCAATATATGTATATTATATGTGTTTATTGTAGAAACTTTAAATAATGTTAATTATACCCACATTTTATATTCTTATGTAAGTCAACGGTCTATATTTCTGTCATGTTTGATCTCTTGACATAGTACAAAATCATGATCATATGGGTAATAAGACCAAAATCAGCTTGCTTACATTTGGAACAGTATTTTATATGCATGGCATATGTTTGTATCTCTAATCATTTAAACACTAAAACTCATAAAATATTATTAAGGACTTTACAACAATGGGAAAATAATTGTTTAATAAAAATATGGTCTATTTTAAAATATTTACTTGTTTAGTGACACTGTGATAAAAAAAAATGATCAATTGTCTATTATCATTGTGAAACAACTTTCATTTGAACTATTCTTGTTTTCACCTACACAGTAACCAAGAATTTGTTGTATGAATATTCAAGTCTGGGTCACTCTTTTTGAATCTCTCAATCCATATAGTTATTTTCTTCATGCCCAAACTCTTGTAATGGACTTGAAGGATAAAGCTAAGAAATACAAAAGAATAGATTTATTTACATAGAGATTATCTTAAGCTTTCTGGGAACAGCAGAGTGATCCCAGGGGAAAAATATAAAGCAGCCAGTCAATCTGGCTGCCTATCTTCTTCAAGCAGTTCCTAGAGGTTACATATAAGAAGATTAGCAAGAAAAACAGGATTGAAATTGAAAAGCTTTCTAATGAAAATAAATTTACAATGTTTGGTTTTCTATATTGCCTAACAATTTTTGACCCCAACATAATATGTAATAGTGGCTTATTATCTAACAAATATTTACCATGTAAAATTGTTAAAGACATTTGGTTATGATATGTGGGTAGTAAGTCCAGAAGATTTCTAATTAATTGTTTTATTTTATAAGTTTAAATAGTGAAAGAAAGAGAGAATAAGAGACAGGGGTTAGGGATAAGGAATAAGAGAGAATGAGAAAGAAGCATGACACAAAAGATATTGTTGTTACATACATAATTTCTTTTCAGTATATAATTTTAAATAATGTAATGCATAGTATTTTATATGCTTTGGCATAAAAAAACTGCTTTATTTGCTTAAAAACTTTGTACAGTGCCACAAACACTTTTAATAGTTGATTTGTTTCTTAATAAATCAAATAAATGTGTGGACTACCAATAAGTGTATAAAAAATGGGTTCAAAATCAAGAAATAAAAATGTGGTTTTTTTTTTATTAGAGTAAGAATACAAAGACTTTCTTAGGGACATGGCCACAACAGTTGAGACCACCAAGCTTTATTGGATATGGTTAAGTACTTTGGCATGCTATTAGAATTATTCTATAAGTGTACAGCTTTCTTAAGTCTTTGTTGTGGTTCAAGTCTCTTAAAGGTTTCTATGAGTGATTAAAGTCCTGCAGTGCAAACTGATTGAAAGGCTCTTTCTTTATGCCTGGCAGCCTTGGAAAAAAGCAGTGAACCAAGTATTCCCATTAGTGTCAACCAGAATACCTGACTGCATTGCAGTTTCACAGTTTTGAACACTTACATCTTCACTAGAAGCTTCAGAGTTACAACAATACCTTGGGTGAAGTCAAAAATTGCAGTCTCACTGGGGGCATTGGCTACTGCAGAAATCAAGGAGATTTTGGTTGAAATCATACTTTACAATCTTGCAAGAAGTCACCATTCACTGACCTCCCAAGTCTTAAGGGAGCAGAGCCTAGAATTTCTTAACTCTAGCACTGGAATGATAGTAACTATAAAAGACGGCGGGTTACAAATTATATACCTAGAGCTCTAGTATCAGATGCCATTGAAATGTAATTTTTGTCAGTGTAGGACTGATGGACCAGGAAATTAAACATACCCAAGATCAAAACTTTATATGTGTCACATTCTGTTGTCTTTTGCTGACATCCAATGATTGTGTAAGCAGAAACACTCAATTTTTGTCAGTGTCATATCTTCTGGTATTTACAACATAGGGTAAAATGTTGCTAAATTAACCACCATTAGCATAAGTCTCTGTCTTTTGATGCCTGGATCACAAGACCCTGGCTCTTAAATTTTGCAAGTTTAGTCTAGCCTATAGATCTCAGACAAGTGTGCAGGGCTGCCAGTAGTGGCAACACTACTCCATACATACTCACAACTTTTACCTATAATAGGGAAAATGCCGTGACTATGTCCTTAGCTATATGTTCTGTACAAGGTCACTTTAAATAATAAACACTTACCTGTAGTATTCAGTGATTTTGTCTCTTAAAATATCACAGATACATCATGACAAGGTTTACACTGTAAATTAACACAATATATATGGCATGATAGCAATAATCTGTGGACACATAAGTGACAATTTTGGAGAAAAAAACACTTTCAAATAGTGAATTTGTATTTACACTTTTTTATTTTCTGTTACTATTTATTCCTATCTATACTTTTGATTTATCATTATATTTTATTCATTATTTATTCCTATTTGTTATTATGTAAAATTGTAATTCATCAACAAAATATTTTCTTATAACAATATGAGTTTGTCTTAGAAATTTCATAGATTAATTTATTAATATAATAATGCATTGTGTTAATAACATTGCTAAATAGGTAGACTTTTGAGAGTAGGAGGGCAACTCTATTTTGTAAATATAGAGAAATGAACCATATTATGTTACACAATACTTTCCAATCATACTGTTATTTTTGTAACATCATAAGGTATTGTTAGATGAATAAAGTTTCTGTGAGTATTCAGCTATAGGTATTTGTATAGCACTACAAAATGTCTTGTATTAGCCATAAAATCAGAGAAAATATTTGTAATACCTTTGTATTCTATAAATATACCTACATAGATAATATGACATAGTGCTATACACATACCTGTATACATGTTTACATTTTATCTTATTTATAACAACGTATTATAATTTATTTATTTTAATTAATAAATAAAATACTAATGCTTCTTATTTATTAAGTTTCATTACAGAATTTTTTTATTAAATAATTGTTGAGTTTGGTATTAGTAGGGTCCTTTTCTAATATCAACCCTTGATCCAAAATAATTGACACAAAGACCTATTAGATTTAGTCAACAAATTTTAAGAACTATTACTGAGCTGGTTTTCATCTAATCTAAACCAGTTACTTCAGGCTCGCTTCTTCCCAGCCAGGTGCCATTTTACTTGCCATCTCAGTCTTGCCTTTGCCTTCTTCTGTAACTTTTTGTCCTCATAGAACACTCCTCATGGTGCCTTCAAAATGTCTCCTTCTCCTATCTCAGACCCCCTAGTCTGATCCCAAGTGTCCTAAAACCTCTCATCTCTGCCCTGCTCTTGGGTAATCAGATTTCTTTACTAACCAGTCAGAGACAATTTTTGATCAATGTTTACACACCATTGCGACAGGAGATTCTTCATAGAAATGACAGAGCCATGTCCAGATAACAACATAATAGTAGGTCACAGAAATTGTCATCTAAATACACAGTACACAAGACCATTCTCCAACAAATAATAATAATTATCCTCAAGGTTCTACTTCAATACTTGGTGCTAAAAGCACTTGAACCAGAGCCAACATGATTCTCATTTCATCTCCAAGATTGCCTTGTTTTGTTAAAAAAATCACATTATGTGGCTTGGGAGATAGAAAATATTGAGGTCGGATGGAGAGCTTTATAGCATCTCTCTCTTAGTTACTGTTCTATTGCTATGAAGAGACACTGTGATCAAGTCAACTTATAAATGAAACTATTTCTTAGATTCTTACTTACAGTTTCAGAAGGTTATTTAGGATTATAATGGTGGAAAGCACTGTGATAGGCAGGACTAGTGCTGGCTGTAGCTAAAAGCTTACATCCTGATCCATAGGCCAGGGACATTTATACACTGAAGCCAGTGATTACATAAACTGTTCAAGATGCTGCCACTGAAAGGCAGGTTGTGAAGAGTCAAATTTATAATAGAAACGATTATAATATTGAGAGAAATAAATACTTGGAGATCCGAAACTCCAATGTCATATGACCAAATACTTAATAGGAAGTCAATATGAGCTTACTCTAAAGCAACAGAAAAGATGTAAGTATCATTGATGAATCCCAGCCATGCAAATAGGATACTGTTTGATGATCAATAATCAAAGGCATAATTGAAGTGTACAATTCATCTGTCCATTCACAAAACCGTCTTTGACAATTTACAATCTTCTGTGCATGAAAAAATTTACTAGAGATATCAAACAAAAGTAGCTTTCTCCATTGTTTTGTATTAATTTAAGTCTATACATATGTGTCTATGAAGTTCAGAAGACAGTTTCTAAGAGTCACTTCCTTCTTGGACCTGAGGATCAAATATTGCCTTTACCCAATAAGCCAAAATGCCAGTCTAAAAATGTCTTGGTGTTATGCATTCATGATTTTACCACCCATGAGACAAATCCATAATTTAAATGAATGAGCATAATGTAACACTAGTGAGAAAAATGCATCACTGTAATAATCTGGAATGATCATTTTACTATGAATTGTTCTTTCTGTTTTCTTGAAAGGTGCATAAATATTTCTGCTGAGCCTCTTAGGGTGAATAAGAACGAAATTTACCATAATGTATGGAAGTTTAAATCACAAATAACATTAAGCATTATATATATGTTTGAAACATACGGTAAAGTAAAGATCTAAGTACTTCTATTAAGACTATAGTGGAAAGGCTGGATAGGAAAATTTGGATCTTTGTTAAATAGGATGGATTACTTAAAGTAGCTCCATTGGTGGTTAATAGTATGGCCACTCTAGATAATCTGAGATATCTCATTTCTGATGGCAGTGTACGCACACATATTTATTATTTTTCTAGTTGCTGTGACAAGGACCTAACACAATCCAGTTAATGGGGAAAGGAAGCCTTTAATCCAGGTCAAAGTTTGAGGGGATAATACCATAATGATTGCTAAGGAAGGCATAATGACAGCAGGAGACAGCGGATCTCATTTTATTTGCAGTCTGGAGAAAAGGAGAGAGGAGTTCTCACCCCACGTTATCCACATTTCTGTCCTTTTCTTTTTATTAATTTCAGAACAGAAGTCCACATTCCTAGTGGAGAGTCCATTCTTTAGTTGCACCTCTCTAGACATGCACTCAAATATACACCCTGAAGAATATCTATTGTATAATTCTAGGTCAAATCAAGTACATACTAAAGACTGATAGAACATTCAGCCAGTCTACATAAGGCTACAAAGACCAGTTTATGTCTTATCATTCCTGATCCATAAAGCCCCATTCTTACCTCTTAATGAAAAATACAATTAGTCCATCTCTAAAACTCATGAATGTTTCAACAATTCAAGTGTTTCTTCCAAGTTTTAAAATATTTTCTTAGTCTTGATTTCTTAACTGCTATGTCCTATATGAGTTTACTTAGTCACATTTCTAATATACAATTGTGCATAATTAACAATCTTATTGCCAAATGGGAGCATAGAAAGAAAAATATCATACCAAAGTAATACTGTAACTTAAAAGACACCATAAAACAAAGCAGCAAGTCATTTGGCACCTAGTTTCTGTAGCAGTATCCTTTACACAAAGGGAATGGATAATTCTGACCTCCAGTTTCTATAATGGAAAAACATCTCATCTCACTCTTGTGTTTGTTCTTTCCATGTCTATAATTTTAAGGGGAGTTAGCCAATGGATCTGGTGTCTGCAATATTCTATGGTTTCTATAGAATCAAGGATATGATTTATGATTAAAATTAAGAACTTTTAGTAACATATTTTCCTACACTTCTTTTATAGAATCTGACAACAGCACATATTGTCTGGCCCCAGAAGCTCTCTTGAACTTTGGGAAAACTACTAAGACCTCGTATGTCTATTTTTTCATTACTGCCTTGAGAGCACCATGTAAGAAATGCTGACAAATTCTATTATTTCATTTTGTAGTCTGACCCCCCCACTTCTATATCTGTAGTAAGCTATTTCTTCATCAGTGATAAATCTAGGAAAAGACCCCTTCAGGACATTCTCATTCATGGTCTCTTTCTAGCTCATTATCATAAATTGGAGCCTCTAGTAGTCTGTTTCTTGCAATAAGGGAGCCTTTACTATTGTTCCAGTGAAAATTGTGATATTTCTTTTTAATTCCCCTAACCTCTAACAATTACAACTGCATTTTGTACCAAATTTGGCTATATGGTCAAATAGATCTATGCACATTTAATCATCAGTGTGTACTTTTTCTGATGAACTCCTTCCTATTGCAAAAATGAATAAGAAAATTGAGCTGTAAGTATCCAAGAGAAATTTCTCCAGCAGAGTACACTATTTCTGAATTTTTCCTTACATAAATTTTTAAAATATGTACAGAATACAATAAAATTCTTTGCTAGAATATATCATGAGTAGTATCTAGCTCACTTGAATCTTTATTTTTGTCTCAAATATTACGAACTGGGACTTTGTTGTTCACATTTCTCTTGAAATTCTGTTTTTCTCTAGCCCTTAGCTTCAGATCTTTCCACCTTTCCCCACTAGTAAATTATAAAAATCAAAGTTAAGAAGGAATAGCTTCTCTTGGTCTGTGGTCTGAAGAGATAAAGTTCATCAAGAGAAAGTATGTTGGTGATAGATAGCATGTGGTTATTCACATAGTGTCCATGCAAATTACTCAAAATGAAATGAATGCCAACACTCAGCCCACTTCCTTGATTTCACACTTGTTTTCAGTTGTGGCCTAGGTCCATAATGCAGGGCCATGCACACGCAGGGTATTTCTTTACTCCTTAGCTAAGCCATTCTGTGGAAATGTACTATAAGATGCACCCCACTGGGGTCTGCCAGCGGCAGTGACCTCCCCACCAGTTCCTGTGTCCCAGCTTTGGCTACAGTCCCAGAGACAGAAGCCATTGAAGACTATCAGCAGTGTAACATCTACTACTTGACCTCTGTGCACCAGTTCCCAGGTCCCACTTCTCCCTGTTATCTCAGATGTGGCAGTTTTAACAACTAGCAGAAGCTACAGGCATCAGAATTTGCCTATCACCTCCAAGTGTGCCAACACAAGGGACAACCAGATGACTAAATGATAGCTTACACACTCAACAAATCCCAGGGCAATACTAAACCAGAAGAACATAGCCACCTTAATACAAGCCCTAAATAAAACTGAAACAAAAGAAAATGGCCTTAAATCTAATCTTATAGAGATGATAGAGGCCTTTAAACAGGAGATGAATAAAGCCCTCAAAGAAATATAGAAAAATATAATAATATTGGTAGAGGAAATGAGCAAATTCTATAAATAAGTACAGAAAAATAAAAACATACAGAAAATGAGAATGAATAAATCTGTTCAAAACATGAAAAGGGAAATACAAGAAATAAAACACAAACTGAGGCAATCCTGTAGCTGGTAAACCTAGAATATAGAACAGTAACTATAGACACAAGTGTCATCCACAAACCACAAAAAAATGAAAGAAAGAATCTCAAGCATAGAAGATATGATAGAAGACATAACACATCAGTCAAATAAAAGGATAAATCTAAAAAAAGTTTGAACAAAAAAATCCAGAAAATTTGGGATACCATGAAAGACCAAACCTAAGAATAATAGGAATAGAAGAAGGAGAAGATGCCCAGCTAAAAGGCACAGAAAATACCTTCAATTTAACCATAAAAGGAAACTTTTCTAACCTAACATAAGAGTTCCTTATAAACATATCAGAAGCTTACACAGCACAATAGATTGAATTAAAAAAATAGTACTTCTGCCACATAATAATCAAAACATTTAATATACAGAATAAAGAAAGAATATTAAAAGCAGGAAAGGATAATTCTCATATAAACATGGAAAGAACAACCTGTTAGAATTACACCAGACTTCTCAACAGAGATATTAAGGGCCTGAGCAGATGTCATAATGCCTCTAAGACATGACAGAAGCCAGCCCTGAATACTGTACCCAACAAAATTTAAATCACTCGAAATGAAGAAAACAATATATTCCATGACAAAACAAAATTTAAATGATATCTTTCCACTAACACAGCCCTGCATGCCTTGAACTTTTTCAAGCATACTTTATTTGGGGTTCTTTAATGCTTATAACTCCCTTTCCACCCACCTATGCTAGACAGGAGGGAAAAGAGGTTACTAAGAACAAAAAAGACAGATCGTCTTTATACTCAGTTTCTTGGAGCAATTCCACTGGTATAGTCCTCGAGATTCCAATAGACCAGATAAACAGTAAATAAGCAATTCAGTGAAGATGATTGTAACCATAGCCACTGGAACCTGCAGCAGCAGCTGGACCCTGGAGCAGAAGCTGGATGCTGGAGCAGCAGCTGAAAACTGGAACACCAGATGGAATCCGGAGCCTCAAAGCCTTCATTATAGTGGTTGTCTCTAGGAGCTTCTTGAAGTAGAGTGATAAACAGCAAAGTCCAAAATAGCCCTGCCTCTTATTTTAGGCATATACATCAGAGTCTATACCGGCAAGTTTATCAGTTGGCAAAGACTGAGGAAGTTCCAGTGGACAAACATCACCTAGTCTCTCACAAGTCTGTTTTTAGTGAAAAAACCCTGCACAATGTCACACAACTCTGTTTCACATCCCACACTTGGGATAAAACAAAAACATGTTTATATCCACTACACAGCCCCACAGGAGATATTAGATGGAAAACACCAACACAAGGAGGATTAAACCCAAGACAACCCAAGAAATAGTTTCAGACAGGCCAAACCAAAACCAGGGAAGCACACACATGCATGCACACACACTACCAACACCCACATCAAAACATCAGGAACCAACAATCTTAATACCTTAATATCTCTAAACACCAATGGTTTCAATTCCCTAATAAAAATACAGAGGCTAACTGAGTGAATGTGAAAATAGGATCCATCATTCTGTTGTCTACAGCAAAACTAAAAGCTAGTTCTTTGAGAAATTCAACAAGAAGACAAACCCTTACAACAACAAATTGAAAAACAGAGAGATAATGCCCAAATTAACAAAATAAGAAGGGTAAAAGGGGCACTCTTAGCTTTGATTCCTTAATTATTCTACTTCATTAGTAATTTATTAAAGGAAATTACCTCCCTTACAACCCAACTGCCCTAAACAGAAGGGAAAGGAGCTTAAGGAGAACAAGAATGAAACTTGCTGGATATCAGTTCCACAGGGCAAATGCCCTGGCATAACTTAGGAGTCTAGCAGATCCTCTATCTGACCTGAGAAGCTACACCATCTCTCGACCTAACCTGGAGAAATCCATGGAGCTTGCTGCTTGCCACCAAATCCTCACCTGTGAGTGAGTAACATCTGGCAGGAATCTCTGACCCCTCTCACTCTGAATCCCTAAAGTTCCCTCCTAAACTATGGTCCCTTTTGTAATACAATACCCCAGGTGGACTCTCAGGCGCCTGTCTTTAGTCTGGAGCTGAAACTTCCTCTCTCTCTGAGTCTATCTAAGATCTTTATCAGTTTATAGCGACAATGTCTCAGTGGAAGCAAGCCACCCAAGATTGATTTCACCTTGGGCCCAGTCTAAGGAAAGGTTACATTCTCTGCATTGGGGACATAATAATAGACACTGAAAAAAATCAAAGAATAATTAGGTCTTATTACAAAAGGCTATACTCCACAAAACTGGAAAATCTAAATGAAATGATGATTTTCTTGATATATTCCATTTACCAAAATTAAATCAAGATCATGCTAACAATGTAAATAGCTCTATAACGCCTAACAAAATAGAACAAGTGGTTAAAAGTCTGCCAACCAAAAAGGCCAGGGCCAGACGTTTCTACACAGAATTTTAGCAGACTTCAAATAAGAGCTAACACCAATACTCCTCAAACAATTCCACAAGATAGAAACTCATTATATAAAGCATGCATTAATTTAATTTAACATAAAAATGAACTAAAAGAACAAAACTATACGATCATCTCAATAGATGCTGAAAAAGCCTTTGACAAGAGCCAGTGCCCAAATATGATGAAAGTCTTAGTAATATGAGGGATATAAGACCCATACATAAACATAATAAAGGAAATATACAGCAAGGTAATAGCCAACATCAAATTAAATGGAGAAAAACTTAAAAGAAATTCCACTAAAATCAGTGACAAGACAAGGCTATCCACTCTCTCCATATCTATTCAACATAGTACTTGTAGTCATAGATAGTGCAATTGGACAACTAAAGAGATCAAGGGAATACAAATTGGAATGTAAGAAGCCAAAGTATCACTATTTGCAAATGATAAGATAATATGCATAACTGACTCCAAAAAATTCTACCAGGAACTTCTACATCTGAAAAACATCTTCAGTAAAGTGACTAAAATAATCAGTAGCCTTTCTTTATACAAAGGGTAAATGGAATGAGAAATAAGTTAAGGAAATACTACCTTTCACAGTAGCCACAAGTAGTAAAAATATCTTGGTGTCACTCTAACAAATCAAGTGATCAACCTGAATGACAAGAATGTCAAGTCTCTGAAGAAAGAAAATGAAGATGGTATAAGAAGATGGAAAGATCTCTGACATGCATAGATCAGGAGGATTAACACAGTAAAAATCGCCATCTTACAAAGGCTACCTAAATATTCCATGCAATCCTCATCAAAATTCCATCATAATTATTTACATACCTTGAAAGAGCAATTGTCAACTTCATAGGAAAAATAAAAACCCAGGATAGCAAAAACAATCCCATATAATAAAAGCACTTCTGGAAGTATCACAATCCCTGATTTCAAGATGTATTACCAAGCAATAGTAATAAAAAACACATGGTATTGGCATTAAAGACAGGTTGATAAACGGATTCAAATTGAAGACTCTGGAATAAAACCTTACAGCCAGAGACAATTGTTTTTTGACAAATAAGACAAAATAATACAATGGAAAAAAGAAAGCATCTTCAACAAATGATGCTAGTCAAATTGGATCTCTGCATGTAGAAAAGTACAAATAGATCCATATTTATCACCTTGCACAAACCTCAAGTCCAAGTGGATCAAGTACCTAAACCAGATACACTACATCTATCAAAAGAAACAGTGAGGAAGACATTTGAACTCCTTGGTGCAGGAGACAACTTCTTGAACAGAACATCAACAGCCCAGGCGCAAAGAGCAACACTTAATAAATGGGGCCTCATGGTAAGAGTCTGTGAGGTAAAGGACACTGTCAATAGAACAAAATGGAAGCCTACAGATTGGGAAAAGATCTTCACCAACCTAACATCATACAAATGGCTAATATCCAAAATACATAAAGAACTCAAAAAATTAAACATCAACAAACCAAATAACCCAAGTAAAATAAGTGGCATAGTGCTAAATAGAGAATTCTCAACAAAAGAATCTCAAATGCCTGAAAGGCAATTAAATAAATGCCCCAAGACCTTAGTCATCAGGAAAATACAAATGCAAATGACTCTCAGAATCCAACTTATACTCATTATAATGACTACGATCAAAAGCTCAATTGGCAGCACATGCCAGCTACGATTTGCAGAAAGGAAAAAAACTCTGTATTGTTGGTTGGAGTGCAAACATGTACAAGCACTTTAGAATTTAATCTGGAGCTTTCCCAGAAAACTGGGAACAGCTTTAGCTCAAGATCTAGTGTTACTGCTCCTGGGGATATACGAGAAAAATTTTCCACCAAACAAGGACATTTGCTTAACTATGTTCACAGAATCCTTATTCATAATAGCTAGAAACTAGAAATAACTCATTTTTCCCTTAACCAAAGAATGGATAAAAACTGTTATTTAACATTTATACAATGTTATAAATGGAATACTACTTAACTTAAAAAACATTGAAATCATGAGACGTGTGGGCAAAGGGATGGAACTAAAAAAGATCATTCTGACTGAGGTAACCCAGACTGAGAAACACACACATGGTATGTATTTAATTATAAGTGTATGTTAGGCATATAGTACAGGATAATCATACTACAATTCACAGACCAAAAGAAGATAAATAACAATGAAGACCCAAAGTAGGATAATTAAATCTCACTCAGAAAGGAAATTAGAATTGACAGCAGAATTTGTTGAATACAGAGAATAAGGTAGTAGAGGGAATGCAAATAGAAATGAAGGTGGAGACAAGACCTGGAGAGAGTGGGGAGAGTGGAGATAAAGAGGGCCTGCAGACAGAAGATACATAGGGGTAGAGATGTTTCTGTGACAAGCTGGAGACCGAGGAAATATTAGGTTTCTGGGAATATATGAAAGTGACTCTGAGACACCTTATTAGCAAGATCATAGAGACTGAGGAAGCCTCCCTCTAAGCAGTCAGGACTCTTAGTAGAGAGAGGGGAACACCAATCCGTTTACCAAAACTTTGACCCAAAATTTATCCTGCCTACAAGATGTGCAGGAATAAAGGCGGAGTAGAGATTGAGGGAATGCCCAACTAAGTCCTGGCTCAACCTGAGACACACCCAATGGGAAAGAGCCAAGCCCAAACACTATGAATGATACTTTAGTGTACTTGCAGAAGGGTGCCTAGCATAGGTGTCCTCTGAGTGGCTCAACCCAGCAATAGATCTAAACAGATTCTGAGATTCTCAGCCAAAC
This sequence comes from Acomys percivali, assembly GCA_907169655.1. Classification (NCBI taxonomy): domain Eukaryota; kingdom Metazoa; phylum Chordata; class Mammalia; order Rodentia; family Muridae; genus Acomys; species Acomys percivali. The sequence goes on from OU015750.1 coordinate 62,255,749, forward strand.
ACTTGGTTGAACAGAGGAAATCTTGTGGAAGAATGGGGAGAAGGGAGAGAATAGAAGGACCTGGAAGAGACAGGAGCTCCAACAAAGTCAGCTAACCTAGGCAGTGAGGCAGGGAGTGGGGATTTCAAAGACTGATGGTCTAAGCAAGGATCATACTGCACTCCATCTAGACCCTCAACACATAAATAACCAAGGGGCAGTTTGGTCATTATGTGGATTTCCTAGAAAAGGGAGAGGGGGCTGACTCTGACAAGGACTCTGTTTCTTTCTTTTTTATCACTTCCCCCAAACAGGCTGCTTCAGCAGGCTATAGAGGAGAAGATGAGCTCAGCCTTGTTATGCTCATATGGGTTGGTATGGCAAGACACACCTTAGTCGGAGGAGAGGAGGAACAGGTAATATTGGGATATAATATGAGTGAATATATAAATAAAATAAAATTTAAAAACCCCTATGATATTGCATAATGGTGCACAATGAAATTTTTATTTTGATAATAAAAGGGTTTCGATTAAAAAAATTGTTACTTTTTAAGGGTAAACCTAACAAGGATAAAATGTAAAGTCCTAATCTTACATTAAACTAGTCATTCGCTGCTTGCTATTGACATAGTCATCATACAGGACAATGGCGAGCCCTTGGGCTGTGTCTCTTTTGTGCTATTTGCAGACAACTTTCCAAAAATAGCAGAAAACTTTCATGCAGTAAGCATTGGAAAGAAAGGATTTGGATATCAGGATTCTTCCATTCTCAGAATTATTCCAGGATTAATGTGCCAAGGTGGTGATTTCACATGCCATAACGTCACTAGTGGCACATCCATTTACAGGAAGAAATTTGAAGATGGGCACTTCATTCTGAAGCATGCAGGTCATGGTATCTTGTCCATGACAAAAGTTTGACAGTTTTTTTTAATCTGCACTGACAAGACTGAGTGGCTGGATGACAAGCATGTGGTCTTTGGGAAGGTGAAAGAAGGAATGAGCATCTTAAAAGCCATGGAGCGCTTTGGGTCTAGGAATGGCAAGACCAGCAAGAAATAACCATTTCTGATGGTGGACAACTCTAATTCATTTGATTTGCATGTATCATACCCAATAGACCACTCCTTCTGGACCTGAAGAGAGCACTCCCCCACCCCATCAGCTCACAGTACCCTAGGATGCTCTAATTTCTGCTCTCACTGAAGTTCTTTGGGTTCCATATTTTCCTCATTCCCCTTCAAGTCCAGCTGGATTGCAGAGTTAGGTTTATAATTATGAATAAAAAGTGAATAAGAAAAAAAATTAAAGAAAAACTAGTGACTTATAGTAAACTATTAAAGATAATTAAGAAATGAAAGTTAACAATCCATGACCTTATAAATATTCCAATTCTTTGTTCTAGTTTTATTTATTTATTTATTTATTTATCTGTTGGCTTTCCACAATTTAGCTTTTACGATAGTTTATTCACATGTAGACAAGATACATGTGATAAGGCTCCATGCTGAAGGGTGTACTGGTAGAAATTAAAGTGTGCACAGATGTTCATTTAGCTAATGCTGACAGTTACTGTGTACACAGGATATCACCGTGAGACCTAGTCTCTCTTGGACAGTCCTTTTTCATGTTTCTCTTGCCATTGGTTATAGGGGAAGGAGAAACAGCTTTCTTTTGGTCAGTTGTGTTATTGTGGTATTGAGATTGATTTCAAATATTTTAAACAGGACAGAGGAAGCTGGACTCTCTAGCTCAGTCTTGAAATGCCAGAACTTAGAAGGTAGTGGCAGGCATTTGAGAGTTTGAATTCAGTAAGGCAACCATGAATTTGTGCTAACCTAAGCTACAAAGTGAGACATCCCCTCCTGCTCATTACACACATATTAAAAAATGAACAAGCAAAGAAAGAAAAACAAAAGAACTAACAAACTCAAACCAAATGGGAAGAAATACAGGTACTATTCTAGTCTGGCCATGAGCTGAGTGCTGACCTGAGGGTAGTTACACAGCTAAGACTCAGATTTCGCCGGGCGTGGTGGCGCACGCCTTTAATCCCAGCACTCGGGAGGCAGAGGCAGGCGGAGCGCTGTGAGTTCGAAGCCAGCCTGGTCTACAAAGCGAGGCCAGGACAGCCAAGGCTACACAGAGAAACCCTGTCTCGAAAAACCAAAAAAAAAAAAAAAAGACTCAGATTTCGTTTTAGGAAATGAAGAAGATTAAGGCTTCTCAGGCTGTCAGGAACTTTAGACAGGTAATGTAGAAGCTCACGGGAGCAATGCTCCCAACTCCCTCTGTCTGCTGCGTGGTTACAGAGACGGTCAGTATAGTCTCAGCATCCTTCATTCCTAGCCTCAGAATTTTAGTTGTAGTCATACTAGTTACTAGTGTAATTATTTAGAGGAATGAATTTTGTTTAGCTTCCTAAAACAAATATCTAAAATCAAGCAGTGCTTCTATAGTTTATATACACTTAACAGATAATGTCACTCAAAACGTTTCAGAGATCTGTTCAATATAGTACTTAAGGCATTTAATGAAAAGGAGGAGGAGTAAAAGATACAAAGGATTTCTCATGATAGAGAGGAGTGCCAGCTCTGGCAGAAGACTAAGGAATCTTCCAAGGAAGATAATGGGGCACAAAAGAATTCCACCTTATTTTAAATGTGGTTGGCCTCTGAGAGAAAAACTACCTTTCACCTTACCTGATGTCAGGACCCTTTCCAAAGTGTGGACTAACAGAACACTAGGGAGTTGACTGCCCATTTTACCTAGACAAGGTATGACAGTCTCTCAAGTTCTGACTCTACAGGAAAGTCTTTTGGATTTTGTGAACCTGGTGACTGATGCGTGATGAAGCCTTGGGAACTCTGTCTCCTACAAAATCAAAATCACCATGTGGGAACCTAAAGTGATTTTCCAGGTAATCAGTAAGTCTTTGTCATTTTAAATAAATTAGGAAACTACTTGGTTTGTATTTCCTCCTTACTATATTGAAATTATCCTCACATCTCTGATGGCTTCAACTAGGGTAAAGAAAATATTATCAGCTTAACATCAACAGTAAAAGTTTGAATGCTTTCTTACTTATATTCAAATATAAAAATCAGACATCAGAGTAAGGGGAACAGAGACTACCTCTGGCCTGGACACTGGTGCCTGGCATTTGATCACTTCTCCTTGATGTGGCAGCCTTGTGGGGGGTGCCCCAGAGGAAGGGGATGCAAGCTATCCTAATGAGACCTGACAAGCTGGGATCAAATGGTAGGGGAGGAAGACTTTCTTTGTCAGAGAGCTAGTGGAAAGGACTATAGAGAAAGAGGGAAAGAGATGGGAATAGGAGATATGAACAAGGGATAACAATCAGGATGTAATGTGAGTAAATTATAAAAAATAAAAGATAAATTAAAAATTAAACAAATGAAAATCAGACATTAGGCTTCATTTTCTAGAGCTACTACTAGGTCCAGACACAGTTTACTTTGCTTCCAGACTCTAAAAAGTGATCAAGTAACAAAATATATCTCAATATCACTTTTTACTATCCCTTTATTTAAAGGAACACACTTTAAAATGATGGCTCTCGTTAATCAACCAGATGTGTTTCACAGTAAATGATTAGATAGAAAAATGTATAAATTTTATGAAAGGTCTGAGAATATTAAAGCTTAAGTATTTTAAGATATGAAATTTTATGTAAGAGCTGATGATATGAACACTTAAATAAAATGTAAGTGTCTACGAAGTATTTTACATATATAAATGCAAGTTATAAAGGTCTAAGAAAGTGTTCTAATTTATGTAAATGTATTTGTAAAGGTATAAGAATGTGATTTAAAGCACATGCAATAATAAAAAAATGTCTTAGATAGCTTTCTCATTATATGCGATTGTTATATTAAGACACCAAAAGTTCTGAATTTTAACACTGTTCAATGGGGTCCTGATAATACATTAATCTACGTCTGGTAAATACTTATTACTATTGTCATGGTCAAAAGCTCAGGACTTTACATTTCTTTTGGTTGTATTCTAAGTGTAGACTCAGATGTGCTTTTTACTTTGCTAAAAACATCTTATCCAATCTATATATCTAGCTCTCAGAAAAGATTGTTAATTCTTTTAACCCTAAACACTTTTGATGTCACATAATTCTACTATGATTCAAAGGTGTGAATCTACAGCTTTTTCTATAGTTTGGATTTTAGTACAGATTACAAACAGTGGTGATGCTATCACATGTAAAATTTTATCTTCTTGTAAACTTTAAAAAAAGTACTATCAATCAACAGCCTGTTTGCATACCTACCTACTCAGCTTATTCCTGAAGGAGGGATGTTCCTGTTTTTCCATTGTCCTGGCATTCTGCTCTCCCAACACACAGGACCATGGCCTAATTGTGTCAAATCTACACAGAAAACAATTTTGCCTTAAACTTAATAACTTTAGCTTTTGTCCAGAATCTATGCCTGTTGTGGCGTATTTCCAATCAAAGACTGTAAACAAATCTAATGCAATGTGCACCTCCCTAGGCCCAGATGGTCCTGCAGAGTCTGGACACCGAGTGAGATAGCATGCTTTTCCTGGCCTTGATTATCTTTTCAGATTTCTTTGGTTTCCAATGATGTTGATATCTCCAGACATCAGGAAGCAGTCTAAAGAGCAGTGTTCTCACTCTTAATTCAGCAGTCATCCCTTCCTAATTCATTGGCTTTTATAATAAATAAATGGAAGGAATATTAGGAATGATACATATTCCAAAACCAAGTTCTTTTTACCTTCAGTGACTCAGAGACAATGTCTTGTCATCATTAGAAGCCAAAGTGGCATGTCATCACTAAAGGCCAATATGAGATGTCATTACCAAAGGTCAGTGTGACACACTTCCATATCACCAGTATGAACACGCTCCAGTATCCTCTCCACCCACTAAAAGTCTGTGCCATTACAGCCTGTTTCCTTTCCCCCTCTCTTATCTATGCTCAGAGGTGGCTTTCATGTTCTTCCCCAAACCCCCTGCAATACAACAACAGTAAATCTCTTGCATGAGGTTCATTGATTGATGTGATATTTGAGGAATTCCTTGGTCCTTTGAACATTGAAAAATCATTAGAATAAGAAATTTTGAATAGTTTCACTAAATATTTTGACTATGTTCTTAATTATAACTAACTTTAAAAATTCTCAGTTCAGCTGCTCAATTAAATAGTAAATGAATAAATAGCCTTCCTGAACCAAATTTTACTTGAATAGAATATTTAAATGCAGCCAAACTTTACTAAAACTACCCCATTAAAATCAAACAGTTTCTACAAATTTTTGTCTGTATACCAACCTTTGTTTTAAAAGTTTTCCAGGCATGTGCATTGCATGGAAATAAAGCACACAGGTATTTGTTTACTCAGTCTCTGACAGTTTTTATTTTCCTCTATTTGATCTCAACTTCTCAGCAAGGTAGTTACAGTAGCTGCGGTGCCTGTATAAACTCAGAACAGTGCAACAATTTCTCTGTATAAACTCATATCCATAGGCAGAAACTCTAAGGTAACTACTGTGTCACAGCATGTGAAGAACTCTCTTACAACACAGTGATACACATCAATCTCTTTTTAAATAGCCAACAATAACCACTAAAAACAGCATGCACTCATTATCTGAAATTCTCCTTGGACAGGAAAGTACCTTGATTCCCACTAACCTGTACCTTCTCATTACATTCCAGTACTGTGTGTTATGCATCATCACACTTAATTTATTTTTTCTTTCATATTTTTTACATCAGGTAACCAAGGTCTAATTTACTAATGATTTCTGAATTTTTTTTTATTTATGGTTTGGGGCTATTTGTATGGCAGTCATTTAGCAAATTAATGTAGATGGGAAGCAATAATTTTACAGATGTTTATTGCAATCATGCTGTCATCCCATACTTAAAATGCTAATCTATTGACATCTATTCATTAAAGATGAGCTTCACTTACTTTGTAACATTAGTATTTTATGACCTGGGGTGTTTTGAAGTAGGCTGAGTGTCAGAATTTTAAGCATCCCTTTCAGAATGGATTTTTAAAGAGTAAATGTGTTTTACTCATTATTGCTTTGAGAGTTTGCCTCCCTTAGCTGATGTTATACAGGCTTGACTGATTCTTTGGATCAATATAAGCACTAGTGTAGTATAATATAGCAATAGTATAGTATAGTATATACTATATACAATAGTATAGCTTATCTTAATCTAATGTTTCAATCATAACTCTAGATATCTATTACAAAGGGGGAAACCTTCTTTTGACTGACAATACATTTGGCATAATAAAGAATCAAATCACAACAAGAAGAGGTTTGTATCAGGATACAGAATGGTATAAGGGTATGTCAGAGGTGTGATTTCAACCCATCCCTTCATTTGCCTTCTTAGGCATTCAGTTATACCAGTGCCTTGAATAGTCTCTTAATAAGAAGGATAATGACAGACTATCTATGTTTGCTGTTTCTTTCTTTTTCCAGATCTTTATTTATTGTGAATACTAATTTACTTTCAGTGGTGTTTTTGGTTCACAGTTTAGTGTGTCTCTTTACTTTGTCAAATATTCAAACTACTCAGCCATCAGGCAAATGCAAATCAAAATTTTATTGTGATCCTATGTCATCCCAGCCAAAATGCCTGCCAACAAAAACCAAAAATGAAACAATTTCTGGTAAGGATTTCATTGAGAGGAAATTCTACACTGCTGGTATGAATGTAAATTAGTATATTAATGGGGGAAATAATATATATATATATATATATATATATATATATATATGATTTTGAAGAATACATATTTATTCTTCAAAAATTAAAGATAGAACTAATTTATAACCTATGTATAATACTGGTGGGAAGTTCTGAGTGGAGATCACATGCCTCTCTTCTGTTGTGTTTTGTTTTGTGTAAAAACCTAAACACTTTTAGGAACTTTTTAGTCTAGTTTAAACCAAATGGTTATTTCTGAGCTAAGAAATGAGTAGACACAGAACACAGGAGGTGATTCTGTAGTCCTGAAAATAGGGTTAGAAGGACACATACCTTCAGCATAGTGGCTGAATAGAAAATCAACTCAAAGAAATCAGTAGCCCTCTTATATAAAAATGACAATTGGGCTGAGAAAAAATTTGGGGAAATTACACACTTCTCAATAGCCACAAATAATATAAAGTATCTTGGTGTAACTCTAACCAATCAAGAAAAACACTTGTAAAAAACACTTTATGTATCTGAAGACAGAAATTAAAGAAGATATCAGAAGATGGAAAGATCTCCCATGCTCATGGATCAGGAGAATCAATATAGAAAAATGACCATCTTACTAAAACCAATCTACAGATACAATGAAATTCCTAGCAAAATTCCTGCACAGTTCTTTATAGACCTTGAAAGATCAATTCTAAACTTCATATGGAAAAATCCAAAAACAAAGAATAACTAAAACAACCCTATACAATAAAAGATCCTTTGCAGGAATCTCTATCACAGATCTCAAGCTGTACTATAGAACAATAGTAATAACAACAGCATGGCACTTGCATAGAAATAGGCTGGTTTATCAGTGGAATTGAGTGGAAGACACAGAAATAAATCCACACACCTATGGACACCTGATTTTTGACAAAGAAATCAAATCATAGCATCTTCAGCAAATGGTGTTTGCATAACTGGATGTCTACATGTAAAAAATGCAAATAGCCTCATATTTATCACCTGCACAAAACTAAAGTTCAAGTGAATAAAATACTCAAAATAAAACCAAAAATCTGTTGTATGAAAAAGCGGGGAAGAACCTTGAACTCATAGGCACAGAAGACAATTTTCTGAACAGACCACCAATAGCTCAGGCTCTAAGATCAACAATAAATAAATCAGACTTCATGAAACTAAAATGTTTCTTCAAGGCAAAGGAAATAGTCAAAGAGAACAAATTGATAGCCTACAGAGAGGGAAAGAATTTTCACCAATTGTACATAGGACAAGGGGCTAATACAAAATATATAAAGAACACAAGAAATTAAATACCACCAAACAAAATAATCCAATTAAAAATTGGGTTCAGAGCTAAGCAGAGAATTATCAACAGAGGAATATCAAATGACTGAGAAACATTTAAAGAAATGTGCAACATCCCTAGTCATCACGGAAATGCAAATCAAAATAACCATGAGATTCCATCTTATACCTATCAGAATGGCTAAGATCAAAAACAAAAGTGACTGCACGTGCTGGCAAGGTCTGGAGAAAGGGGAACACTGTGGGAGTAAAAACTTGTACAACCTCTTTAGAAATCAATCTAGTGCTTTTTCAGAAAATTGAGAATAGTACTACCTAAAGATCCTGCTATTTCACTCATAGGCATATACCTGAATGATGCTCCACCATTTAACAAGAGAATTTGCTCAACTATGTTCATAACAATCTTACCCATAATATCCAGAATCTGGGAACAATCTAGATGTCTTTCATTAAAAGAATGGATAAAGAAACTCTGTTACATTTTTACAATGGAATATTATTCAGGAAATGGATGCAACTAGAAACTATCATCCTGAGAGAGTTAACCCAAACCCAGAAAGATACATATGATATATATTCACTTATACATGAATATTAGCCCAACATATATGTCCTCTGAGAGATTACATGCAGTAGGGGACCAGAACAGTTGCTATGACTTGGTATCAGGACTATGGGAGAAGAGTTGGGAATTGTATGTAAGAGTTGAGGGTTTTAGGGTACATGAGGGAGCAGGAGCCTCACAAGAATACCATTGGAGCCAGGGATCTAGACAAAAGGGATTCCTGCAGGCACTGGTGTACCAACCAGGGCATCCAGAGCACCAAGATGCCCTGCTCAGATGTAACGGATCAGCTGCTGATTCTCCATGGGGAGATTAGGGAACTTCTTACATATACTCTGGCACCCATGGTTTGGTTCCTGCCCTCAGACAAGACAGCCTAGCAGGCACACAGTAGAAGGACACAGGATTTTCTGATGAGGCCTAATAATAGTAGTCAGACATTTTGTTCAGGAGGGCTCCCCTGTTGGAGGTCTGTGGGAGTGGAAAGGGTAGAGGAATGTGGGAAGGTAAGAATAGAAGGATAGAAGGGAGGGGATGGCGGTCAGGATGAAGTGTTAATAGGTTATAATAAATAAAATATACATTTAAAAGAAGGTCAAAATGAAACAGACCAAAAAAATAAAACAAAAAAAAGCTAGTTGAAAATTATCACTTTAATATGTGGTATTCTCAAAATAAATTCCTCAAAATCATATAGCTTTATTACTTTTAAAACAAACTGACTGCAAATCATCAACATTATTAGTAAAATATATAGTATATAACTCATATAAGATATTACATTTACACACAATATAGTTGGACATATATGTATACTTTCTTCTTTATTCAAAAAACAAAACAAAAAATAGCACTCAGGGAGGCAGAGACATGTGGATATCAGTGAATTCAAAGCCAGCCTAGTTACAAAGTGAATCCAGGACATTGACAACTACACAGAGAAACCTTCCTCAAAAACAAAAACTAAACAAAAATAAAAAACAAAAATAAAATGCAAAACAACAAACAACTAAAAAGTAAAAGTAAACATAATATGTTCTTCAACCTTGAACGCTTCTAGTCTTTTGAATTAGCTGACATATTTACATATTCAACTGGTTCCATGTTACACAGTTGTCTTATCTTCTACTAATTATTCTTGGTTCCTAAGTTGCTACAGCCATTCTGAATCTGGCTAGCAGTCCACTGTAAATTAAAATACGAGAAGTTGATGCTAGTGAAGGGATTTGATATCAGATAAGATATGAATATCAAATATTAATTTAAAGTTAGACAAAAAACACCCCAACATTAATATTTCCACTACAAGAATATCATTACATGTCTAACATTTATGGTTGGATATTGTTTCTGGTTGCTTTGTACTTTTAGTAAAATATGATATATTTTAGCAATAATACTGAATTATTATTAATTTACAATTTTTTCTAAGTTTTTTATTTTTCATAAATATATTTTTATATAAAAATCTATCCATTTTGAGATTTTATAGACTGCTTATTCTTTCTTTGAGTGCCATCAGGCCTCCCCACCAATGGGAGGTGGTCAAATATGAGGAACCAGTGTCAGAGTCAGGACCCTGTGGAGAATGTCCTGTCGATTGGGTCAATCAGAGTAGGGATTTTATGTTTGCTACTTTTATGTCCTTGGTTAGTGCAATACTTTGAGAAGACACCCTGCAGGAGGAGGTTCCCCTCCGTCTTAGACCTAGGGTGTGGGAATAGGGTGAAAGTGGAAGGGAGGGAGGAATGGGAGGATACAAGTGATGGGATAACAATTTATTTATAATTTGAATAAATTAGTAAAATTAATATTAAAAAAATCTATCCTAAATGATAAATTTCAGTTACTATAAATTTAGTGAAAGTTAAAGTTATAAACTCATTAATTTGATTTTGTGCTTCAGATATACTTTTATTGGGATAGTTGGAGGTAACTCTAATCTCTGATTCATTTGTTTGCCTCTCCTGAGGGCTAGAATTATATTTGAGTACTGTGAAGTCACATTTACACAGTGTGGAAATAATACTAAGGTCCCATGCATGCTTAGTAAACACTGTAGCATTGGAATAACATTTCCAGTCCCGATAATTGTTTTATTCTTATTCATTAAACCATGTCAGCCACTTAAAACAAGCATTGTTTCATGCCAGAGTAAAGGTTTTCTTTCAAATGTCTAATGCACATTACTGACTTTGTAAAATAGAATGATATTAATGATTAAAATACTGATGTTTATGTTGGACAGTCCAGATTTTAAGCTATCCTTGACAACTTCACTAAGAATCCTGACGATAATTTCACCTTTATCCTTTTTTTCTTATCTGTAATAAAGGCAGAAATTTAAAATTATTTATTAAAGAATAGATGGACTAACAAGGCAAAATGCTAGCAGTGGACCACCTTTCCTATTGTTCAGTTCTTTTCTACTGTCCTTTTGCATTCCCTCCCTTACCTTCTTCTCTTTTCTCATGTTATCCCTTTTGTTCCTTATTGTTTCTTGTCCTCTCCTTTCTTGCTCTACTCCCCGCAGTCTCCTAGCCTTTCCTTTCCTATCTTGTTGCCTCTTTTCTTCCTGAATACTGTCATATTCTACTGGAAATGCAACAATACAATAATATTGTACATTTCTACAATAATCATAATGAATTCTCATTTGGTTATATATGCTCTGCTATTTTTCTCTTTTATTTTTCATGTATTCGTTATAGTTTTATTAATATTAATTACACAGGAATTATTCTGTATCCTTGAAGTATCTGAACTGTTGTTTTGGTAATAAAACTTATTTCAGAGCACATTTGGACAATAGACTTCTCTAAATGTTATATCCCATAATCTAGACAAATGTGTCAAAGCTAAAAGTTCTGTATATATTTCTTATTAAGTGAAGATAAAGTTTTTATGTTACTAGCCCGAGCTTGAGGATCAAGAGTCTATCTTTTTAAAGATACATTAACTATACCTTTATAACTGAATGGTTACGTTCAGCTTAATTTATCATAGTTTTACAAACTATCATAAGGTAATTGTTCTCATTATCAGCATATAGACATTCACTGTTTGTCTTTTTTAAAAATCTAAGAATAGAAAGATTAAAGCCAAGTTTTTTACCAATCTACTTCACTTTCCCTAGTGATGCCACTATATCTCAATTTTTCCTTACAAACATTTCTTTTTTTAATTTAGGATACTTTCGACGTGTTTTTATTTCTTGGCTTAACATTCTGTTGTGATTTTGTCTGTAGTACTCTACATTAATATTCCTAAATTGTAATCATGACTAGTTTTTACATTGTGCAAAATAATGTAACATCCATTGTCAAACAGTAACAGTTTACTGTTGTCAAGCAGTTGCTTTATATGGTGTCCCCATATTTAATGAGAATAGCTATTAATTTATTAGATTACTTCTTCCTTAATCCAGATTACTTCCACAAGAGCACACTCAGACTTTTCATTTCCTCTTTTTTTTTATCTCAACTAACCATTCATATGTACTAAAATATTTGAAATATTTTCCTTTCAATCTATGATCTACTTTATTGAATAGCAACAATTACAATTTTAATATTATGGTCTTCTGATTATTTTGAATCTATTTCCACATCTATCTATGCTCTCACCTATCATCTATTATTTCTATCAATCTTTGGGGGCCACATGATCCAAAAGGCCATCATTTTAAAATTACTGTCTTTTTCCAGCATAGAAGACTACTCCCAACTTTAACTTTTCCAGTTAAAATTAATATACAGGTTGTACTCCAAGTCTGTTGCACAAGGTATGTGTTGGAAGAGATGTAGTCTTATAACATGAATATATTCCAACCTGTAAATTTTAACTGAGAAAATTAAAGGTAAAGATAGGGTCATTATATACAGCAGAAAAAATAATTAAATCAAGGAATTAATTAAAGCAAAATTTTAATTCATGTACATGAGCTGCTCCCCCTAAGGCAGTGTTTGGGAGGTCAGCATTGGATTTGATGAAGACAAAGTCTCTGTTGTTCATGGGAATGGGGATTCCAAAGAGGGAATTTTTTTAGGGAAAATAGATGAGGTCAGAAGAGCAAAGTGTAAACATATCAATTTAGTCATATAAGTCTCCTGACTCAAAGACATGATTGCAAGGTGGTCTTAATAACCAGCAGTCATAGCAAGATATCCATAACAACCCTTTGGAAACAAAGACATGATTGACATTCTTAGAACAGGCTGCACAGAACTATTTGTATTTAAGTTTATAGCTGGAGTATAACCCAATCCTTGAGAAAGAAAGGTTTAATCACAAATAGACTTGACCCTTATTTGTCTTTACTATAAGACAAAGGAATTTTAAATCTAAGGTGAGAGGAGACTGCTTCTTTACTCATCTCTACTTTTAACAAAAAAAAAAGAAAAGAAAGAAAGAAAAAAGAAAGAAAGAAAGAAAGAAAGAAAGAAAGAAAGAAAAAAAGCAGCAGAGGACAGAAGAAAAAGTATGGGAGAAATTAAGTCAAAAATGAAAGAATGGAGGTAGGCAGTCAGAAAAGAGGGATTCTTGACTCACAGTTTTCTATTTTCAAAAACAAGAACTACGAGACTTGATTTTAACATTTATCAGCCATTGAGCTGTTACCATGAATTCTTACCGTCTTCTGCTGCTTTAACGAACAATGAAAAGCTTACTACCAGCCACATATTAATTTGCTTTTGTCTTATCCTATAATTTTGTTTTGCTGTTATAAAATTAATTAATAATCAATGTCATGGCTTAAAATTAGTCAGATAAATTATATAATTTTTACAATGGGCTCTACTAATGTGTGATTATTTCCTGAAATTCAAGTATTTTAAATCTTTGAATATTTGCATCTCTTTGCAAGCCCAGAAGTGTGGCACACACTTTTACTCCTATAAATTGGCAGAGGAAATTGCATCTCTGAAATGGACCCTAGCCTGGTCTACAAAGCAATTCTTAGAAAGCCAAGGCTACACAAAGACCCTTGTTTCAGAAAAGAAAAAAAGAAAAACTTATTTTCTTTCTAGGATTCTAGGATACTCAAACTGCTTGTGTGTGTGTGTGTGTGTGTGTGTGTGTGTGTGTGTGTATGTGTGTGTGTCTATATGCCTGCATATTGTACAATACATTTTACACAGTTCCTCTCGGTAGAGAGGCAATATAATGTGAATTATTGTTATACCAAATGGTTTAACAGTTATAAGTAGGGGTTTACTAAAGATTATTAAGTAAATCATACTCTCCCTTTTTTGTCTAGAATAAAATGTGTCCAAATTTTCAGTGTTTTAAACTATATTATTTACTTAAGGAGTTCAAAAGTAGTAACTTAAGTATTTTGGTGATTCCTCATAGACAGTATCAACTTTCCTTTTCCTTATTCTCTGTGTGGGTCTAATGTTTTCCACATGGTCATATGAAAATGCATGTGAGGCAGAACCTTTCTCAAACATTATAAACCATCTTTATCTTTCCCTTAATTGAGTTACATACAATTTCTTAAATGGAAATTTAGAATTTATTTTTTAATGTGTACTTGTAACAAAAATTGATGGTGAAAAATAAAAGTAAAAATAAAAATGAGTTACACAATATATAAACTTTAAAAGCTTTAGGATTTTTTGCAGTTTTATTACTTATTTATTTATATTTCAAAAATTTTAATATTCATCCAACTTTTAAAAATAACAATGAAAGAGCTGGAGAGATGGCTCAGAGGTTAAGAGCACTATCTGTTCTTCCAAAGGTACTGAGTTCAATTCCCAACAACTACATGGTGGCTTACAGCTATCTGTGATGTGACTTGATGCCCTCTTCTGGCTTACAGTTGTACATGCAGGCATAACACTCTATACATATAAATAAATCTTAAAAAGAAAATAATGGGAAAATTCATTTTTAATCAATTTGATATTCTTCAATTATCTGTTAAAATATAGGATAATAATACATCTTAACTATGTCAATTATTCTTTTTCATTTTTTCTGATTATTACACAGTTACAATATGACTGTAAATGAAACTAACATGTAAATATAAATTAGAAAACTACTCTAGACATATTATTTGTAAAGCAAACTTATGATCACTTATGAGATAAATATTAAATGGCTTCAATTCAGCTTTAATAGGAAGCAATGATTGGCATTGTGTCCCAAGAGTCAGAAAATTAGAGCCGAAATAAAAGAACAGAAAAACATAAGAATTAAAAATAAGTAACTCTTTTTAGAATTAACGTATGTTCAGTGAAAACTATTAAATATAGGTTCAGAAGAGATGACTAGGAGGTTAACATCATTTCCAACTCTGACAGAGGACCCAGGTTTAGGTCACAGCAGCGAAAGGGCAGTTCACAAAGCTCTGTAATTCCACTTCCAGATGATTTGACAACCTTTTCCAGCATTGGGAGTCCTATTCACATATATACACACATAAACATATATAAAACACTCATACATATAAAATACAAAATAAACACTTAAAACGCTCTTACTTATAAATATGTAGCAAAGACAAAATTATAGAAATTAACCAGAATTAGGATAAATGAAAATAGCAATACTGTAGAAACAAATAATAGAAAAGCATGAATGTTTTAAATATATATATAGAGAGAGTTTAAGTTTTTATTATCTTTGATGCTTCCACATTATAAATATGATTTTTATGATACACTATATAGTTTAGGAATGCAAGTAAGCTGTGGTAGATACTAGAGAAGCAATAATTATGATTATTACTTTATATTTTTAAAATATAAAATAATAATTTAATAGATATTATATAAATGGGTGCTTACTGTTTTTAGATTTACTATGTAAAAATAATAACTGTATAGTAACTTTGACATAAATTAAATTAAAAATGTAAACACTGTGAAAATGATGTTTTTTCCAAGTAAATTGGAAAACTTGAAGGAAAGCAGAATGTAGAAGAGAAAGAATTTAACTTGGACCTACACAAAATAAATTTGAGTCATACGAGGTATATTTAGCAACAAATGTAAAAAAAAACAGTTAAATACCTATGGATAGAATTAAAAGACTAGTTTGAGGCCAGATGGTGGTAGTGCACAGCTTTAATCCCAGCACTTAGCAGGGTAGGGCAGAGACAGGAGGATCTCTGTCTATATCCTCGACTACAAAGAGAGTCCAGGTCACCTGGGTTCTGTGTAACAGAGAAACCCTGTTTCAAAAACAAACAAACAAGCATACATATATACACACACACAAAAAAAAGAGAATAGTTTGAGATCAAGTATAAATCTTAAAATTTAATTAAAGTGTGGGAGATCCTGCCAGAAATAGGAGGTTCCAGAGGTTCTTAGAAAGCTACAAGAAGGACGTTATGACAGGCGGATCTGGGCCTAGCGGTTCTGCTCAAACTATAGCACCAGCCAAGGACAACACTTGCAGTAAACTTCAAATCCCTATCCAGATCTAGCCAATGGACAGGACACTTTCCACATTGAGTGGAAAGCAGGGACCAATTTACACACAAACTCTGGTGCCCATTATTTCACCACATCCCCTTGATGGGAAGGCCTGTTGGCACTCAGAGGAAGGATAGCAAGCTACCTAAAAGAGACCTGATACTCTATGAGCATTTACAGGGGGAGGAGGTGCCCCTCAGTCACAGACATAGGGGAGGTAAGAAGGGGGAAAGCTGAAGGGAGGGAGAAATGGGAAGATACAAGGAATGGGATAACAATTGAAATGTAATATGAATAAATTAATAAAATATTAATACTGAAAAAATTTGGTTATAGCTATGTAAAACCATTGGAATGGTAATATTATTAGGAATTTTAGATACATTCTACATGAACACATATATATATGCTTATCTATATTTATATTATTTGAAAATTTTTTTTTAACTTTAAGATGTCTAGTAAAATGATGTCAGAAGAAACTAGAAGCCATCCTGGTTAATAAAGTATATCCCAAAAATAAATAAATGAATAAACAAATACATAAATAAATAAAGTCTATCCAGATAAGGATATTTGAAAAATAAATAATAAAATTGTTGCTTAGTTTTCAGTATGTTCTCAATGGAGCAGAACTTAAATTGAAAAATCAGAAATAAAGACATGAATCAGAACATGTGAAAAATTCACAGCTACTTCTCAGGCTGTACAATGGTCCTTGTGTGTTCAAAACGACTGGTGACACTCTCTGGCCAGTGAGAAGCTAATGTAGTTTGAAGCAGGAAGATTCAAAAATGCTAGATGTCACAGCATTAGGTGAGGAGCTGAATTATCTTGGCTTTCAATTTGTCACTTATTACAAGTAAAGGTTTGATCTAGAACCAGAACCCTACCCTATTTCATTTCTATGTTTGTTATAATTTTTTGTTAGTGATTTGGGTTACCTTTAAGCATTCCATGGCAGACACCACCAAAAAACGGAAATTAATAGAAAAGAAAAATTAAAACAATATTTGTTATCTTACAAAACAAATAAAAAATTTATTTTGTAAAAACAGATGAGACACAAACTTTCTGTTACTGACCATTTGAATAATAAAATGGAGACAAAAATAAGATTCTTCTGAATTAATAATACTTTTATAAATATGTAGACAAATGCTAATTAAATTTGATACATCAAGTAACTGCCATACCACTCATATGCTCATATAAATAAAATTTATAACTCCTGAAATATGATCATTTCTAAAAGAAACTATTGATGCAACACTGATAAAGTAATGGCAATAAAAATAAAATGCTTAAATTACTGAAAGTAGATTATTCTTTCATAGTATTTGATCATCTTTATAATGAACTTACAATCATTCAAGGTTTTAATTTTAAAACTACGATTTAAATGCACAGAATGATTTGGAAGAAGAAACAGGAGGTTTGACCTACTAATCACCTTCATGATGAAAAAGATACTTTAGGTTTTTAAACATGAGTATTAAAACAATTTGGGCATTTGGCTTTAATTTACATAAAAGTATGTAACAAATCTCTCTGCAGAACTTGTTCTAACAACAGATTGATCAAATTATAACTGAGCCACTGAGTATAGTACATTTATGACAGAATAAATTGAGCATTTTAATTGCCTATAGCTAATTTGTTTTAATGAGTCAAACCAATATTTTAATTAAAAACCTTAAGTAACATGATAAAACTGAACTCAATAAAAGTTAATTACAAAAATAATGTGATAAAATTAAAGTGTCTGTATTGAATTAGAAAATGTCCAGAAGAGATATATGGCTTTATAGTTACAAAAGAAAATGTATGTTATTAATGGTAAAATTGTACTTTCAAAATCTAGAGTGCTTTAAAGACAAAAATGTCTTACAAGTACAAAGGAACAATAAGTATCTAAGATTCCCCATAAAGTCCAATAAACATTCCTAGAATCACATATGAAAGTATAAAAGAATTGAGCAAATATGATATAAAACTTGACTAAATCATGGTGGTTTCTCAGTTTATCAGTAATAAGTCACAAGGACTGTAAGAGATTCTGGTGTGAAACAGTTATATTGGAACAAAAATATATGTAGAATTAGGAAATAAATGTTTAAAACTCTCCAGAAGTACTAAATAGAAGTTTACAGTAATAATACCATACACACACACATACACACACACACACACACACACACACACACACAAACACACGTTTGTGTATGTATGTTTATACTTCCTATTGCTGTGTTTTTAGAAATTTTGTTTAACTGACAAT
The DNA here is from genome assembly GCA_907169655.1 of Acomys percivali. Classification (NCBI taxonomy): domain Eukaryota; kingdom Metazoa; phylum Chordata; class Mammalia; order Rodentia; family Muridae; genus Acomys; species Acomys percivali. The sequence goes on from OU015750.1 coordinate 62,274,053, forward strand.
ACATTTTAATATTTTCCCCAAAATTACTAACTTTCAATTATAGCCTGAAATATCTTTATTTTTATTTTTTATAATTCCATACGTGTGTATTAGAATGTTTTACATTATTTAGCCATGTTACATATTATAATATCCCCCTACCTCTGCTGAATTCTTTCTTCTTTCCAAATTACTTCTTCTTTGTTACAATTCACTGATATAATTATGGTTGCTTCCAGAAGCATGAATGTGAGTGTTTTCCAGGTGGGTGGGGGGCAGGTACGGGGAGGAAAACTGTATTTACAGAAATTCGCGCAACATATCAATGGCTATACTACTGAAGAAAAAAATAGTCTCCTAACTTTAATTAACTTCTCATGTTCTGGTTGTTGAAACATCACGAACCCTGTTGGGTCCATTTTATGCTGTTCTTGTTCAGGATAACTACAGGTGGGATAAGTTCACTAATGTAAAGATCTTGTCATAGTCTCAACTCAACTTTCAGCAAGCACTCCAGTTCCCCAAGCTTCAGCACTTTGTCTTTCTTTTCTCTGTTCCACAGTGTTCTCTGAGCTTTAGAGGGTTGATATACATTCCCTTTTTAATGCCAAGTACCTCACGATCATTAACCTTCTGTACTCTGACCAGTTTGAATCTCAAAATTAAGATTAGTTCTATTTTGTTAAGTATAAATGCAACTATTTAGAAGACGGTTTAATGTCATGCCACTTACAAAAATGACAGTATTAGTTTATCCTCAGGGGTATATGATTTCTCCAACCAGGGTCTATTTACCAGAATAGGCTGGCTCCACGGGAGGAAACTCATATCTGCTGGAAAGTTTTTGAGGAGCTATTTTTTTCATGTGAACCAGCCAATCAAATACACTGTCTATTTAATGAGCTAATAAAAGTTGAACCAAATCACAGTAAAATAATTTCAGATTAATCATTTGGTGTCTGGGACCTATACTGTGGCAGAGGACAGTGTTGATATCTGTGTTCTGATCTGCCACTAGAGACTGCACTGAGGTTCATGTCACATACTGATGACCATATCTATATAGAACATGTCTATAGTCCATGCTCTGGATGACTGTACAGGGCAAGGAAGTTAATTTTGCAGTGGTGTCATGACTGTAGATTCACAGTGAAGGAAGTAGTACATGGAAGGCTTCAGTGACAACTTCAATCTCTACCTCCACCACCAAAAGAGTAACAGCCTAGAAAGGAAACCTTTGAAGAGAACTATTTAAAATTAAAATAAGAATTTTGAACTGTAGCTCCCCAAAAGTCAGGGCTTTATATAGGGGTCCAAGAGGAGACTACCTAAGTTCTCTTTAAAGGCTGGCCACTGGGAGTTGGACCATTCTTCAGTGAATATATAGGCAGAGGTCATTCATTAATTAGAGACAATTTCAAAGCTAAATAATTAAATAAGAAAGTGTTTCTTGGGAGCTGACAAAACCCTAAAAGTATTGATTTGAAATGTTGTTATCTGCTGTCCTACAAGGAAGCAATTATCAACATTCTTGTGAAATGGAATGAAAAGTGGATTATATATGGTGATACCCTCTCACTGGCTATGAAGAGAAGAAGCACTTTCCAAAGTGAAATTTGGACCAAAAGAAAACATAATCCCTACTGGGAGTATAATGTGTCAGATTCAGTCATTTTTATCAATCTCATGAAACCCTTGCATCTGAAAATCATACTAAGAAAATAAAGAAAATACATATAAAATGGTAAGTCTTCCAACCAATGTTTATCAACAGAAAATCCTAGCTCTTCTTCAGGACAACTTAACACTTAATGTCACACAAAGAGCTGATTCAAAAATCACATGAATCCTGTTTTAAGGTTTTTCATTATCTGCAAAATTCACTTTATTTCTTTCCAATCAGCAATACTATTCTATATGTTTTAATACTTTTTACTCCTAAGAAAAGTGTTCCACAACTAGCAGGATGGAGAAAATGCTTCTTTAGATTTCATTGATTCCTACAGCTCTTACTTTTATGCTGTAAGAAAAATGACCTTCCTATCAACAACAAACACACATACAAAACAAAAAACAAAAAACTGTTCATCTTAATGGTTGCTATAGCAATTAATCAAGATATATTAATGATACAGATTAGAATTTCAAAGGCTGAAAATACAATTTCCTTATTAACAACAACAACAACAAAAAAAAAAAATAGTCTTACTTTGAGTCTATTTTGAAGACCGAATCAGTAACCTTTGAAAGTAATCAGCTTTATGGGAAGTAAAAAAATAGGTTAAGGAGTTCCAAGATGGCAATGCCTATCACACACTGTATCTGATCTACTGCATGGAGACCAGAGACCAGATTGGGAGCCACAGACTGCAAGAACTGGAGAATGTTACGTGAATGGAATACTGCACAGTGCAGACCATAGGTGGGCTTGGCCCCGGGCCAAACAACAGCCCATGGAGGACCTGAACTCACTCTCCAGACTTTGGAACTGACCCCACCTGCCTACGACAGAAGGCCTCTATATCCCAGCTGCAGCATGTGTGATGGTGGAACACTTGAGCCCCTGGCCTCTTAAAGTCTCAGGGAAACAAGTGAATCTGTCGTCAGACATAACCACCCACCCCAGTCTACAGAGAACCCCAGAAAAAGACTGTGTAGTCTAGGCAGTCTGACCAGATCCAGGCAGCCCAGAAACAGCATGTACAGTCTGGGCGGGTCCAGCCATAGACAGGCAGACAACCTCAGCAGACTGAGTTTGCAAAACTGGGCTGATCAAACGACACCAGAGATAGTAAGATGACTAATGGAATTAGACTAAGGATGACTAAAGGAGTTAGAATGCTAGCAACAAAAACCAAATCAACTCGTCATTCCCAGATCCCAGTTATCCCAAAGAAAGTAAACCTGAGAACTCAAACACAATAGAAATACAAGAAAATGACCTTAAATCTTCAGTAATGAAGACGATAATGGGAAAAAATGAATAAAATATGTTATCAAATGCAGCCAAACTGGTGGAAGTAATAAAAGAAGCCTATAGAGAGGCACTGGAAAAAAATCAATAATCATAAGAAGGAAATAAATAAAACAGTCCAAGATCTGAAGATGAAAATGGAAACAGGGATAAAAGCACAGACAGAAGTAAAACAGGAACGAGAGACCTTAAAGAAGAAAGTAAGCAACACAGAAGTAGGCATCTATAATAGAATCCAAGAAGAGTGGAACAAATCTCAGGACTAGAAGATACAATTGTGGAACACGAAGACAGTGCTAAATTTGAAAAATTCCTAACACAGAATATCCAAGAAATCAAGGACACCATGAAAAGACAAAACCTGAGAATAATAGGCATCGAGAAAAGAGAAGAGACCCGACTCCAAGGCTCAGATAATATCTCCAACAAAATCATAGAAAAAATTTCCCCAATTTTAAGATGATGCATACAAGAGGCCTACAGAACACCAAACAGAATACCAGAAAAGAAAATTTTCCCACCACATAATAATAAAAATTCAAAACATACAGAACAAAGAAAAAATATTAAAAGCAGCAAGAGAAAAAGGCAACATAACATACAATGCTAAAACTAAGAGAATTACACCAGACATCTCAGCACAGACAATAAAAGCTAGAAGGGCCTAGACAGAAGTCTGCAAACACAAAGAGACCACAGATGCCAGGCCAGACTACTGTACCCAGTGAAACTATCAATAACCGTTGGTGGATAAAAGAAAATGTTCCATGACAAAAAAAAAAAAAAAAAAAAGTCAAACAGTACCTATCCACAAATCCAGCTTTACAGAAGTTACTAGATAGAAAACTTCACCTCAAAGCGACAAGCCACAACCAAAACTACCCAAGAAATAGATAACTACACCATCACAAAATCACAATGACTCAAACTCGCAACTGCAACAAACATAAAAATTAAGAGACTTAACAATCACTTGTCATTAACATCTCTCAACATCAGTGGTCTCAACACTCCAATAAAAAGACACAGACTAACTGAATGGATACACAAACAAGATCCAAAATTCTTCTGCGTTCAAGAAACACATCTCACCCACAAGAGCAAACATTATCTCGAAGTAAAAGCCTGGAAAAAATTATACCAAGCAAATGGTAACAAGAAGCAAGCTGGTGTAGCCATTTTAATATGTAATAGAATAGACTTACAACCAAAATTAATCAGAAGAGATGAGGAAGGATGCTTCATACTCATCAAAGGTAAAATCAACCAAGAGGACATCACAGTTCTAAATATCTATGCTCCAAATACAGGTCACACAACTTTGTAAAAGAACTATTAAAAAAGCTTAAACCACATATCAATTCTCACACAGTAATAGTGGGAGACTTCAACACCTCACTTTCACTGAAGGTTAGGTCACTGAAACAGAAAGTAAGCCGAGAAAGATCATCATTAACCAAGGTCATGAAACAAATGGATCTAACAGATATTTATAGAACTTTTCACCCAAACACAAAGGATTATACCTTCTTTTCAGCACCTCTTGGATCCTTCTCCAAAGTTGATCGCATAGTAGGTCAAAAAGCAAGCCTCAACAGATACAAGAAAATGGATAAAATACCTGTATCCTACCATATCATCATGGTCTAAGGCTGGATTTCACCAACAAGAGAAATAACAAAAAGACTATACACACATGGAAATTAAACAACTCTTTACTTAATGACACCTGGGTTAGGGAAGAAATAAGAAAATAAATTAAGGACTTCCTGAAATTCAATGATCATGAAGGAACAACATACATAAATTTGTGAAACACAACGAAAGCGGTGCTAAGAGGAAAATTCATAGTACTATGTGCTTTTAGAAAGAAAGTAGAAGCATCCCATATAAGCAAATTAACAACACATCTGGAAGCCCTAAGGAAAAAAAGAAGCAGAAACTGCCAAGAGGTGTAGACATTTGGAAATAATCAAACTCAGGGCTGAAATCAATAAATTAGAAACAAGAGAATAATTCAAAGGTATCATTTTGATACCTAATCCTCACAAAGACCCAACAAAAAGAATTCAGACAAGTTTCTCTTATTAACATAGATGCAAAGATACTCAATAAAATACTCGCAAAACAAATAAAAAAACATATCAAAGATATCATTCAACATAACCAAGTAGGCTTCATTCCTCTATGCAGGAATGGTTTAATATATGGAAATCCATCAATGTCTTACACCATATAAAAAATTGAAAAGAAAATCCATATGATCATTTCTTTAGATGCAGAAAAAGTAATTGACAAAATCCAGCACCCATTCATGTTTAAAGTTTTGGAGAGATAGGGAATACAAGGCACATACCTAATCATAATAAAGGCTATATACAGCAAGACAATAGCCAACATCAAATTAAATTGAAAGATACTCAAAGTGTTGAGAGATATAATGACCAGTGACAGTTAGGTCCCTTCATTTTGATGTTTCTTACAGTCGAGAGTTTGTGAGGCTGTGATTTTGTGATGGTGTAGTTATCAATTTCCTCTGTAGTTTTGGTTGTGGCTAGTCCCTTTTGGGTGTAATATTCCTACTAGCACCTTCTGTAAAGCTGGATTTGTGTATACGTACTGTTTGAGTTTGTTTCTGTCATGGAATATTTTGGGTTTTTCCACCAATTGTTATTGATAGTCTTGCTGGGTATAGTAGTCTGGCCCGTAATCTGTGCTCTTAGGGTTTGTAGGACCTCTGTCTAGGCCCTTCTGGCTCTCATGATCTCAGCCGAAATGTCAGTTGTTATTCTGATAGGTTTACCATCATATGTTATTCTGCCTTTTTCTCTTGCTGCTTTTAATATTTTTTCTTTGTTCTGTATGTTTTGTGTTTTAATTATTATGTGGCGGGAAGATTTTCTTTTCTGGTCTATTCTATTTGGTGTTCTATAGGCCTCTTGTATGTTCATATGCATCTCTTTCTTCAGATGGGGAAATTTTCTTCTATGATTTTGTTGAAGAAATTTTTGGGTCATGGAGTCGGGACTTTTCTCTTTCCTCAGTGCCTATATTTATCAGGTTTTGCGTTTTCATGGTATCCTTGATTTCTTGGATGTTCTGTGTCAAGAACTTTTCAGATTTAGCATTTTCTTTGATGGTTGTTTTGAGTTCTATGATTGTATCTTCAAGTCCCAAAATTCGTTCCTCTATTTCTTGGATTCTGCTAGAGAAGGTCATATCTTTGTTGCTTGCTTTCCTCTCTAAAACCTCTTCTTCACGTTTTTCTTCTTCGTGTTCCTTTATCATAGATTCCATTTTCATCTACAGATCCTGATGTGTTTTATTCATTTCCTTTATCTGTCTGTTTGTATTTTCCTGAAATTCTTCCTGTACCTCTCTATATGTCTCTTTTATGTCTTCAACCCCCTTGGTTGCATCCTCATACAGTTGTTTACAGATTTCATTCATTTCTTCCATTATCATCTTCTTTACTAATAACTTTAGGTAGTTTTCTTGTATTTCTATTGTGTTTGGGTTGTCAGGGTTGTTTTCATTGGGATAGCTGAGATCTGGAGATGCTGAGCTGTTTTGGTTTTTGTTGTTTGCATTCTTACACTGTCCGTTAGTCATTTTGCTGTTTCTGTTTATGGGATGTGTCTTCTGGTTTCCTTCTCTGGTCGTTGAGAGTGGATAATTGGTGAATGATTATAGGTTATGGGCTCATACCTGTGGGAATCAGGGAGTTTTTCCCTGGAACAGTCAGGAGACCTAGTTTCCACTCCTGGAGACTTTGCTCTACACCTTATCCTCTGGGCTGGGTCAGCAAAGGTAGGCTTCTGAATAGTTCCTTTTCAAGTTAGTGTTGCGATTCAGACCAGCTGTTATTGGGTCTCAGATGGAGGCTGGCAAGCTCTGCTTGGGCAAGTTTCTCCCAGTTGCCTGCACTTTCCACGGTCCTGTAGTCAAGACCTCACCTGGTTCAGAACCACCGAACTATCCTGCCTTTTAGAGCAGGGTATAGACAACTCAGGGGTGTCCAGCCTCTCCCAAGAGTGGGGAAGATCCTGCTGTGGTTGTGTGAAGTGTTCAAGCTGTGTTTAACTGCTCAGATCTGCAGGCTCAGTACCCCGATTCCAGCTCCAATTCTGGCCTATTCCACCCCACAGGCTGTGTGCACTCTCTCTGTGCTAGGTGGACCCTGACATGTGGGAGATCCTGCTGGGGCTGTGTGAAGTGTCCAAGCTGTGTTCTAATTGCTCGGGTCTGCAGGCTATGTCCCCTGCTCATGGCTCCAATCTGGCCCATTCTGCCCTGATGGCAGCTTGTGCTCTCTCTGAGCTAGGTGGACCCCATTGCTCAGTACCTTGCATTCAGCACCAACTTGGGCCCATTCCACCCCCTAAGCTGCATGCACTCTCTCTAACCTAGTTGGACGCACTTGCCTGTGTTTCCACACAGCCCAGGGTCCTCAGCAAATGGATGGGAACACAGGTAGCTTCCCTTTTTCCCTGTGACTTCCACTGGCCAGGGGCTCTGGACCAACCCACACACTGAATTTGGGCTTTATCTATTGGTTGCAGCCCACAGGTGCGTTCCGGTCAAGCATCTGGAGTGAGGGTTCAGGACATCCATGTTCTGTTGCTTGACTGAGGGTCAGGCCCACCAGTGGTCTGGGCTATGTGGGTCCCCATTCACCAAAGTTCTCTAGATGTAGCAGTCTGTGGCTCCATTCAAGTTCCTGGTCTCCACACAGTAGATCAGATAAAGTGCTTGCTGGGGACTACCATCTTGGAACTCCAAGGACTTTTTTAACTAATAAGTCCAGTGAGAAATCACATCACTTCTAAATAAGTTTGGAGAACTGTATAATCTTACTGAGTTGCAGAACTGCACATATAATCCAAGTACAATAATATTTCAGGCAAATGCACTTTATCAAGTATATTAAATTTAAAATGTAAATGTGTAGGCTGACTAAAAGTTATTTAGAGATAAAATATCTTATTAAATAAATCACTATATATCTAGGATCATTTTAAAAGTAAGTGTTTGCAGTTGTGATAATTTAATTAAGGATGTTTTGAGTTCCCTGAAAATCCCCTGAATAATCATTCAGAAAGGAAACTAATTCTATGGACTGGTGAATTCACATAAGTTCTGCAGTGGAATTAAATCTACTTCTAACCATGCTGTGACTCCTGCAGACAATGGAGAAATCTGTTACAAGTATTTCCATAGCATGAATATGCAAGCACCAAATTAGTGTAATTCATTCTGTGGCAGGTTATTGAGTCTCCCATCATAACACACTGTATTGTCATGTGTCATTTCACTGATGGCTTCATAAATCCTATCCAGTAAGTATTAAGCACTTATTTTCATCATCTAGTAAGAGGAGATGCGCAAGGAAACTTTTTTTATAAAGCAGGTGATTTTGCACTCATACCAACTGTAACTATTCTTATCTAAAGCAGAAGTATAGGTAAGAATTATGTAGGTTTGTTTTTTTCACAACTGTTTGCAAGTCATGTTTAGACAGAAAGTAGAAATTTGTATACACTCTCATACAAAACCAATATTCTCTCCTATATCAGATATATATGTATTATAATTTTTCCCTAAATCTTAAAATACAAGTTTGAACTCTGGATTTCAATGTAATGTATATAACATAAAATATAAAATGAAAAATCATAGGTGTTAATCATATTTGACCTATATATTAAAGAATCATTGTTCAAAATCTCCTATTCCCCATCAAAGTGGCTGTGCCTCTGAAGTGCTAGGAAGAAAGTGTGTCACCACTTTAGACTAGTCCTGGCATGGGCTAGGTTTTTTCTCTAGGGTTTTCTAGACACTGCTGCATATAGGAATGGAAGGAAAGAAGCTATAAAAGGCAAGTGGGTTAGCAGGGTCTCAATCTGGCAGTGAATGTGGGAGAAAAAGCTTTCCATAATATGGTTTTCAAAGAAACAGCTCTCCTTTTTTGGGGCATGAGGTGAGGCCTATAAAAACCTTGTAGATGTTGATAGAGATTTTCAGAGTGAGTGTGCATTATCAGCTGAGGATGAGTTGCTGTGAATGTTTTATTTACCTGAAGAGAAATTCCAGATGCTAGCTGGATGTGTCCTTATAAGGAAATATTAAATTTTCACCTGAAACTTGTCCAGCAAACTTCATCAGGGAACGAGGATAGAAAAGTAGGGAATGGTAAGGCTATGTACACTGGAGCATGCAGGCCCAGAATAGGGAGGTGGTACTCTTTCCTCCTGCTGGTGTCACAATAAGATTTTTGGGGGTTGGATATATCTCAATCTTACTCTTGTTCCAGGATGGCTCCTCTGTTTGCATGACTCACATCATGGCCACTGAGAAAAAGAGGCTATAAATATTAGAGATAAATCTGACTTCCTTTCACATGGGACAATGACTGGTTCATGGTATGAGAAGATTTATAATTCCTTCCTTTGAAAACAACTTAGGACTATAAATGTGAGAACAACATTATGGGAAGTATAAATGAAGTTTTCAATGACAGTTCTGCTAAAATGGACCCTTGCTGATATCCATAGTTTTATGCTTTGACTCTCAAACTTATATGTGCTGAGCTGGTAATGCCAGGAAATTAGTGCAACAAATTTTCTTTGTTAATATTTTGATTTCTAGTGACCATTTCAAGAAACAATACAAATTTCTTTACATTTTAAAAATAAAAATAGATTATTTTCTCACATAATACATCCTGAATACAGTTTTCCTTCTTGATATTCTTTCTAGTTCCTCCTTTATCATCCCATTCTATCCACTCCCTTTCTGTCTCTCATTAGAAAAATAAGTTTCTAAGAGATAATAGTAATGTATAATAAAATATAAGACTATGAAGAAGATTTTTTAAAGATTATTATATGATAATTAGACAAAACACACACACACACACACACACACACACACACACACACACATATATATATAAAGCCTAGGAGAAAACAACAGAATCAGAAACCTCCTCATTTACACACTCAGGAACTCCTGAGAAAAGTAAACTGGACATCATAACATATATGCAGAGGTCCTATTACAGACACCTGCAGGCACTGTGCACGCAGCTTCAGTCTGTTTAAATTCCTGTGAACGTTTATTCTGTCAGTTTAGAGGAATCATTTTCATGTTGTCCTCTGTCACATCTGGAACTTTCACCTTCTCTGCCTCCTCTTTCTTGGGCTCCCTGAACCCCAAAGGAAAGGATATCCTGGAGACATCCCACTTAGGGCTGAATGTTACCAGATTGTGCATATTTGTCTTTGTTCCCACTTACTGCAGGAGGAATGATCTCCCATGATCGTTGAGCTTAGTAGTCGTTTTATTGCAATATTTCTTATGGTGCTTCTTTTTGTTTGTTTGTTTATAAGACCAGTAGTATCAGTCCCTGGGCTAGCTTTTTATTCCCAAGTAAAGTTTTATATGGATTCCATCTCTTAGACTGTGTCTTAAGTCAAATAAAATATTGGTTGGTTTCCTCCACAAACTCTGTGCCAACATTGTCATTAGCATACTTAAAGACAGGAAAGTATTGTAGAAAAACAGTTTTGACTGGCATGATATTTACTAGAAAACTTAGTTTCCCACTATCATTCTCAAATTACATTGCACATGTAACAGAAGATTGTTTCAGATGTAAAATATTTTATTTCACACTCAGATATTAAGATACTTAGTTTGCTTTTTCTTGCTTTAATAAATAGCGTGACCAAACACAATTTTAAGGAAAGACTTGTGTCATCTTACAGCTTATAGTCCTTCATGAAGGAAGATCAGTGAAGAAACTCAAGACAAGACTTAAATCATGGAAGTATTCTACAAACTGAGCTGTACCCATTGTGTGCTAATCTTGCTTTCCTATGTAACTCAAATCTACCTATGCAGGGTGGCAGCACCTACTGTTCTTTGTGTATTTCTGTACCAGTTATTATTCAAGGAAATGTCCCCATTGAATTTCATATAGGTAAATGTTATGAAATTATTTTCTTATTATTGGCTTTCTCTTCCCAGATGGCTCATGTTTGTGTCACATTGAAAAAAAAAGATAACAAAAAATGAAAATAGAGTTACAAAAGGAAAAGAAATGAAGCCATGCAGAATTTGATGTGGGAGATCTAGAAGAGTTAGAGGCATAGTATACAGAGGATATTATCAAAATATAGTGTATACTTGTACTCAAAATGTAAATAATAAATATAAATATTATAAAAAGGATAAATAAAAAGCATTAATCTCATTGGGAGCAAAACAGTGTCATCATTTATGATTTTGCATCTCTAATGGGTGAGTAAATATTAATCAAGTCAACACCAATGACTCAAGAGATGTTTTTCAAAGTCTCTGACATATAATAGTACTGCGAATAATGCATAGTGGGAGCTTATGCTCTTATTCCCAACATTTGACAAGCAGACAGGCAGAAGCAGGAAAATCTCTGTGAGTTTGAGACCACCCTTGTCTACAGAGCTATTTCAGGACATCCAGGGCTACACAAAGAAACCTTGTTGCAGAAAACAAAAACTAATTAGTTAATTAAAAGAGGAGAATGGGTGGGGAGATGACTCAGTGCCTAAGAGCACTGGCTCCTCTTCCAGAGAACTCAGGTTCAAATTCGAGCACTAACATGGCAGTTCACCACTGTCTGTAACTCTTATTCCAGGGAATCTGACTCCTTCAAACATGCAGGCAAAATGCCTCCATACATAAAATAAAAATAAATAAATTATGTATAAATGACCATGGTGTAGTCATGCATACCTTTAATCCCGTCACTCAGGAGGCAGAGGCAGGCAGATTTGTGTGAGTTTGAGGCCAGCCTGGTCTACAAAGCTAGTCCAGGACATCCAGGACTCGGTTACACAGAGAAACCCTGTCTCAAAAAAAGTGAGGGGAAAAACCAACAAAGAAGTTAAATATATAAATTTTAAAATATTCCTGTACAGAAGCATAAGATGATGTATTTAAAATTATTTTTGGAGGTTGTCAAATGGCAGCACAGATCACTCACAGTATCTGATCAGTAGAATAGTAGTGATCTCGGAGAGACGTATAGGCCGTACTCTGAACCTCAATTTCCATCCAGGGTTCCCATCAGCTCACAGCCTGCAATTGATGTCAGCTTCTGGACAAATGCTCACTCTCACTGTCCTGTAAATATTTTCCAGGTACAAGGGGAGGAGGGCGTCAGGGGATGACTCCAATCTCGGTCCTCCTGACACTTGGGATTTATGGAAACAGTCCCAGCTACCATGTCAACTTTCAACCAGTCTCCCCAGGGATACAAGCCAGATCTATCGGCTTGCAGGTTTCCCACAATGGAAGCACCTAGCTACCACAGTGTCTTATCACCGTGTCTGGCCAGCCAGTGCTAGTTTAACCTTGAATCAAGAAACCCAATAACAGGTAAGCTGATTCACAGATATCCCCTGGCAAGAAGAACATAATCAGGCCTCTGAGGAATCCAGTCTGTCCTCCGGATCATACATCTGAGGAAAGCCATGCCTAATTTCCTGAGAACCACCCACCAAACTGACAAATTCCAAGAGTGGTCTTATAGAAGTATCTAGCTTTTTGCCCAGGACTCTCCTTGGACCCCAATAACTCTAGTGAGCACCAGGACCTACCAGTCAATTCTGGAGACCACCAGATGGCCAGCATAAAACCACAATCAATACAAGCCAGAAGACTATGGCATCTCCAGTTTTCTTAAGGCAAGCAGCCCTAGATCACATAACACAGCTAAAATACAAGAAAATTACATTGAATCTATGCTTATGAAGGTGATAATGGAAAAAATGAATGAAATCCTTAAAAAAATAGAAGAAGATACATTCAATCAGATTGATGTCCTTAAAGAGTAAATGAATAAATTTCTCAAAGAAATATAGAAAAATACAAACAAAAGAAGGAATTAAACAATTTATTTAAAGAAATGCAGGAAAATACAAACAAACAGGTGCAGGAAAAATGGTTCAAGATCTTAATATGGAAATGGAAACAATAAAGAAAGCACAAATTGAAGGAATCCTCGTGATAGAGAACTTAAGGGAAAAAAAAAAAAACCCAGGAAAATCGGAGGTCAGTTTTGCCAGATGAATACAAGAGATAGAAGAAAGAATCTCAGGTGTCAAAGAAAATGTTGAAACTAAAAAATAACCGTGACACAAAACATCCAGGAAATCAAGAATATAATGAAAAGGCAAAAGCTAAGAAAAAATGGAATAGAAGAAAAAGAGTATTCCCAGATTCAAGGCCTAGAAAATATTTTCAACAAAGCATAGAAGAAAATGTCCCCAATCTAAAGAAATGCCTATAAGCATACACACGGTCTACTGAAGACCTCTTAGGTAAGGAAATACTCCTGCTACATAAGAATCAAACATTGAATGTAAAGAACAAAGAAAAAGTAATAATAAAAAGTGTAGTGGAAAAGACCAAGTAACATATAATAGCAAACTATAGGCTCTGTTTCTTAACAATTAAACTTTATTATACAACGCAACTAGCTTACACAAGAGGAAAAAAAGGTTAAAGGAAAAAAAGAGTGAACTTTCTGTTATCCGTTCCACAGGATGGGTCCTTAGGTGTCTCTGGCCTGCATGCTGGTCCAGCCTGTTCGCTGATCCATGTGCACTCAAGCCCAGTCTCAACCTGCTGCTGCTCTCCTCCCCTCCTGCCTCTGTCACGTGCAAAGGGCAGTCTCCTTCTCCCATTAAGGGTCGATTAGAAAGACAATATTCCAGGTGGAGTCCCCAGGTCTGCTTCCTGAAATCTATGCCCAGGATGGCTCCACTCAGTCTATTACAAAGGTTTATTCATGGGGTGCTCAAGGGTAAAGCCCGCCAAGACTGCTTTTTCCTGTGATAAAGCTTACAGTCTTTCCCCCAGCAAACGTCTCAGAATAGTCCCTGAGTTCTCAGTAGAAACTGTAAAATCCAGAAGTGCCTGGACAACTATATTGATAATTTAAGACACCGATGGCAGTCATTGAAAAAATATCTATGCACAGTCTTAACCATACAAAAGATACTTGGAGGAAAATTCCCACCTGGAGAGGTTAATCACTCACACTCACACACACACACACACACACAGTAAAGAAACACACGTACATACTACCACAGTCAATATCAATTCAAAAGGATCTAACTGGACATTAATATCTCTCAACATCAATGGACTCAAATATCCAGTAAAAAGACATGGGCTAATAGAATGTATGTGTAAACCAGACCCACCATTCTGCTCCTTATAAGTAACATACCTCAGCCACAAAGATACATAGAACCTGAGAGTTAAGGGCTGTTAAAAGATTTACCTAGCAAACAGGCTCAAGAAGTAATTCTAATATCTAATAATATAGCCTTTCAAGTAAAATCAATCAAAAAAGATGAAGAAGGAACCACCAAGTAATATCTCAAGTCTGAACATCTATGCACTTACATTTGTAAAAGAAACATTAATAAAAGTTAAACCACACATCGATCTCCACATCTTAAGTTCTTCACACTCATCTAAGGACTGTTGAATGAAACTGAAATTAAAGAGAGAAATAATTACACTAACAGATACCATGAATATAATGGATATAATAGACATCTACTGAACCTTTCACCTAAAAACAAAAAAAAATATACTGTCTTCTCAGCACTTCACAGAACCATCTACAAAAATGACCATATATTCTTTCAAAAAGGAGGCATCAATAAATACAAGACTATTGAAATAATCCCTCGTATTTCGTCAGACTACCAAGTACTGAAGCTCAGTTTCAACAGCTGTTGAAATAACAAGAAGCCTACACACTCATTGAAACTAAACAAATCTCTACAAAGTGACAATTGTATCAGGGAAGAAATAAAAAAAATTAAAGACTTCTTAAAATTCAATGTAAATGAAGGTGCAACATACCCAAATATATGAGGCACAATGAAAGCAGTGCTAAATAAAAAGTTTATAGTATTAAATACCTTCATGAAGAGATTTGAAAGAACTCATACCAGCAACTTAATGGCACACCAGAAAGCTCTAGGAGAAAAAATAAAAAGGAGTAGGCATACCCAAGAGGAGTTGATGGCTAGAAATAATAAAAATCAGGGCTGAATTCAATAAATTAGAAATAACAAGAATAATTCAAAGAATCAGCAAATCCCAGAGCTGGTTGTTTGAGAAAATCAATAAGACAGCCAAGCTTTTAGTCAAACTAATTAAAATGTAGAAAGCCATTCAAATCAGCAAAATCATAAATGAAAAGAGGGACATAACAACAGACACTGAGAAAATCCAAAGAATCATTGGATATTACTTCAAAAGACTATATGCCACACATTTTAAAATTCTAAATGAAATGGACAATTTTCTTAATATATTCCACTAACGAAAGTTGAATCAAGATCACTTAAACAAATTAAATAGTTTTATATCACTTAAGGAAATAGAAGCAGTCTTAAAAATCTCCTGACAACCCCCCACACAAAAAAGGCCGAGGAGCAAATGATTTTCAGCACAGAATTTTACCAGACCTTCAAAGAAGGGCTAATAGCAATACTCTTCAAACTATTCCAAAATATAGAAACAGAAGAAATATTACAAAATTCAATCTATGAGGACACAGTAGTTACTGTGACATGTAAATCACCCAAAGACCCAACAATGCAAAAGTTTTTCAGAACAATTTCTTTTATGAACAATGACAGAAAAACACACAATAATTTACCCACAAACTGAATAAAAAACACATAAAAATGTCATGCACCATGACCATGTTAGCTGCATCCCAGACATGCAGGGATGATTAGATATTTGGAAATTCATCAATGTTATCCACCATGTAAACAAACTGAAAGAAATAAAACACATAATCATATCTTTAGATGCTGAAAAACATTTGGAAAATTCAACACTAGTTTGTGTTAAAAACCTTGGGAAGACCATGGATACAATGTACACAACTAAACATTATAAAGTTAATATAGAGAAAGCCTATAGCCATCCTCAAATTTAATGCAGAGAAATTTAATCTATTTTAGTAAAATCAAAGACAAGGCAGGGTGCCCACTCCCTACATATGGCCTCACTGTAGTACTTAAAGCACTAGCAAGAGTAATAAGGCAACTAAAAGAGATCAAGTAGATAGAAATTGAAAAGGAGGAAGTCAAAGTAACATTAGTGAATGATCTGATAATATATATATGTAACCGCAAAAATTTTACCGGGGAACTCCTACAGCTGACAATCACCTTCAGCAAAGTGGCTGGATATAAAATCAACTCAAAAGACAAATGGTTGAGCTGAAAGGAAAATAGGAGAAACCACACACTTCACAATAGTCCCCAAAACCATAATGTATCTTGATGTAACTGTAACCAAGAGAGTGAAATACTTGTGTGAAAAACTTGAATTTTGTGAAGAACTTAATCAAGATATCAGAAGATGAAAAGATCTCCAATGCTGATGGACTGGTAGGACTAACATAGTAATATAGTCATCTTACCAAAAGCAATAGATAGATACAATGCAATTCCCATCAAAAGACAAACATAATTCATTATAGACCTTGAAAGAACAATTTTCAACTTCATATGCCTACTGTAGGCGTCCCCTGAAAGACTACAACCTGCTGGGGATGTAAACCTATTATAAGACTCATAGCCAAACTTTGGACAGAGTTCAGGGAGTATTATGGAAGAGGGGGGATAAAAGCATTCAGAGCTCAACAACTCCATGAGACCAAGAAAGCCAACAAATCTAAACCCAGGGTGGCTGGCCACACACAGAGTGGACCTAGGCCCCTTGCCCTGATGTAGGCAATATACAGTGTAACCTTTATGTGAGTTCCTTGGTGAGGGAAGCAGGGGCTGTTTTTGACCTGGACTCTGTTGCCTACTCTTACATCACTTCTCTCTGTGCGGCAGCCTTATTTTTTGATGTTTTTCAATAATTACATTTATTCATTGACTTTTTCATATATTTATACAATACAGTCGGTTATGTTCACTCAACTGTCTTTACCTCTACACCAGCCTTATTTTGTATATTATATCAGCAGATAGAAAAATTGATTAAATAGCCTGGAAGCATAAGTAATTACATTGTAAATTAACTTACACATTATGAAGGAAAATTTGAAAGTATGTGTGAAAGCAGAAAAGTAATTTTTCTTATTTATTTCCTAAAAGTGGGATCTAGATAAATAGTTTGGTAGATAATTGATTACCTCTCTTAGGGTCTTGGAATTAAAGACAGCTATTGAAAAGTTGAGGCCAGGATAGATGCAAGGGGGACCCCAACAACAACAACAACAACAAAGGACAGAAAATAACTCTCTAAATTATTTAATTTATTGATAATTTGCTGAAGAGGCAAAATTTCAAAATATCTACATCACTAAACTGATAATACATGAAAATCATAATTTAAAAAAGTTAACTAACCAGACAATTGACTCAAGAATGTCACTTCTGTATACAATCATGGGAACAGGTAAGATATTCAGAAAAGTTGCAGTACAGATTTTGGTTATTCATAAACAGAATTTGCAATCAGGGCCTTTTTCAAACTTTTGGAGATATTTTCTTCAAGGCTATTCAGAGAAACCCTATCTCAAAAACCCAAAATAAATAAATAAATAAATAAATAAATAAATAATATATTAGTTTTCTATTTTAAATATAAAATTAAATTAATTGGTACCACAGAATACTTATTTTAGAGCAAATTATTGTTAATATCTCTTCATTGAAGATGAATGACACCGTTTTTCTCCCCTTTGCTCACCTTGCCAATTCTCATCTTTCTACACTCTCTCAAATTGACTGGTCACTTTCTTTTAATATTATTTTTACATATTCATATATGCATGCATCTATGATTTAAAAATATATAAATAGAACTGGCTGAGTCCATTTTTCTTGTTTTTTCATATACGGTTTTATGGCTGACCATTTCCATTAGTCAACTAGTAATGGAGGTCATCCTTGGGAAAGGCTCATTCTCTTTTTCTCAATAGTCATTAGCATGTACATTTGCCAGGATAGAATTCCCAAATTTTTCATTTCCGTGTTATCTTATCTATCACAATTATAAAGGTAGTGGGATCTTGAAGAATGGAGCCTAGAAATGACGTGGATTAGAACTTCATGAAATAGCCAATTATTTTAGATGATAGGACAATTTATACTTTGAGGGTTAAGAAAGATCATGTTTCAAAACCCCTTGCTTTTGGTGGGTTCCAGGGGAGAATTTGAGAAAGGATGCAAAGTCAAAGTTTGCTTTCTTAAGGTTCATTTCATCTCTTGGCTCAGGGAGCTGATGGCTCAGGCAGCTGAACTCAACAGACAACTGAAAAAGAAAAAAAAAAGAGGATACAGAGATGAAGATTCCTTCGCTAGTGACTTTGGACTGGTTGCACTGCTGCTAAGGAGGAAAACATAAACTGACCACTATTTTCTTGCAACCAAGACTGCAAAAGTGTGTTTTGGCCAAAAGCTGCCAGGGGAAATAAAAAGGCTATTTGACTTATAGATAGGCCTCTATGCAGAGATCTCCAGCAGGTTAAAATATACCTGTTAATAGTGGAGTTCTGCATCTGTAGAATTATTTATGAAACTACAGGAAAACAAGAAATAAGACAGAGATAGAAAATAGACCACTAGCATACACATTCAAGAGGACAATGTCAATGAAGTTAAACACTTCAACTTCAACCCCATTTATTGTTTGGTAAGAGCTTTTATACTTCTCAGAAAATGAATTACCTCATAGTAAAAAAAGGCATCTCAAAAACAGATGGATTCTAAAATACAACATGTTATATATTTTTTCATTGAAACTAAATATTTATTATCTATATATCAATTACATAAGTTCATAATGAGTTCAGAATGATAAAGGTTGGCAAGGCCTAAAGTTTAATAGGGTTGAAGAGGTTACAAGAATATATATATATATATATATATATATATATATATATATATATATATATATTTTAAATTAGGGCTTAACTTGTTAAACATTTGCCAGGTATTTAGAGTGACAGTATTTTGTGCCATAAATTGAGAAAGTATAAGGAATTAAAATTAAATAGTTAGTAATTTTGATGTTAAGGTTTGTATTTAATTTAGACATTTTGGTACCTCATATTTTGGGTTCATTGGAAGTTTAAAACAACTTGGATATACTTAAGGTGCATATCATAATTTGTAGCACCATCTATTTTCTAGAGCCACAAATATGTCTCATGCATGTCTCCTACTGGGCATCTGGAAGGGCACAAAAGCACTTTTTGAGTTATAAACATCATATCAACTCTTTACTTTTTATTTCTAAAATAGTTTGAATAGAGTAAGAATTTGTATAAAGCTATTATTAGGAATAATGAAATCATTAATTCATCTGAAGAGCAAAGAATCATGGTAAATATCCTGTAGGAAATCTGTCCAATCACAGTGGGTAAATCAGAAAGTAGGGTTTAAACTAAGCAGAGTTTTCAGAGATGTAGCACTGTAGAAAGAATGAGTTTCAGACACTGGGAGCAATACTAGGATGTATCATGGTATATATCTTGCAGAATACAAAATTCTTCCAAGAAGCTCACACTCCTACTAAACTCTTTTAACATAATGGCTCTTGATGCAAGTGAATGAATTCCTCATGAGTTAAATCTGTATTTAGAATGACAAGAAGCATGTAACAAAACTTTTTTCCACAGAGACACAAAAAAATCATTTATATATTGAATTGAACAACAATGGCAATAAATTATGAAAATATGAATTAAATGCACTCCTATTTGGGTATCTTGAAGGAGCATGAAAACAAATCTCAAGGAGAATTCCATGTTGATAAGAACCTGAGGGCACAAGACCCTTTCTTGGACTGTTTTCTAAAGCACTCAGAAATCTCTTCACATGACTCCATTCCTGGACCATGTCCCAACATATGTCTAGTCCTTTTGCTATTATTTAGGTCTTATTATTATTATTATGTAGCCATTTATAAGAGAGAGTGTTGTACAACAGAATTCTTGGTATTATGGTCCTTAAACTGTTTCTATTCTTTCTTCCATGATGTTCCCCAAAGTATAATTTAGAATCTTTGATATATCTTCGGGTATTGGCTTAAATTTATTGATTGAAATGCTAAGATTTTATTTTTTTTATTTTGCTTTAAAGCAAACAAATTAAATATAAAATATTAAAATGTCCTCTATTCAATATAGTAATGGTAACTGGAAGTAGAGGAGTTAATGAAGACTACACTGTATTTAGGCACTCTAATTTATTTATAATACTACTGAGTCAACAGTCCAAGTTTAGATATTTCAAGGAGTCTTGGATCTAGAGTATGAAAAATATAACCAGAAGAATTTAAAGGCTGTTGTGTTTTTGGAAAAATGACAGAGATGTAGTGAATTGCCCAGACTCTATCTTCTGATCAGAACCATTCAAGAATATACTACTTTAGCTTGTTTTAATAAAAATAAAGTAAATGCCTGGTATTTCTGATAAGTCTGACCTGAAATCTTTCTCAGTACATTTTGTCACTTTGTCTAATTTCTATAAATATCATGTTAATATTAAAAGACTATCATAATGCCTGAGTATTTTGTATAACTTTATCAATAAAAATTTAAAAACATGTTTTTTCCATATATACATGAATAAATTACTGCATAATTATAGGATTCCTAGTTCTAGAACATAACAAATACTACCCATTTATAAACATAAAAGGAGAGCAATTTTTAATTAAAACTCATTTATTTTTGTAATCTTTTTATAAAAATTGTTTAGTTTGCATGTAGTACTTTTGGTTTTTAATTTTTGTTTAAAGTAATGACTATAAATAATAATTAAAATTGAAATTAAGTATCCCTCCTTTCTTTCCTTCCTCCAATTCTTCCAATGCATCCTCCATAAATTTCACGGCCTCTTTTTCTTAAATTGTTATTTGTTGCACATATATTTATATGAGAATATATATACATTCAGCATGATGTGAACAGTTAATGTTGCTTCATGTTTAACCACTTGGTATTGGGCAATTAGGGGATTCATTCCTAAGAAATACTATTTCTCCTACCCACATAATTTCTTCCTTCTTTGTAATTCTTTGTCAGTGGCTGGGGTCTCATTAGACTTATCATGCCTGTTTTAGCACATCTTTTGTTTAGGTCTTGATTTGGCATCCATCCTATTATTTTGCTGAAGTTTTCTAGAAGATAAAATAATAAAGAGTTTTTTCGGGTTCCTTAACACTTACAGTCTTTCTGTTCCCTCTTTTGCCATGTACCTTGAACCTCTGTTGTTCATATATAAATTGCAGCTTTGCACCCCATGATCAATTGAGCTTCATATCTTTACAAATTTTACTTTTCAGTAAAAGTCTGTTTCTAGTGAAAACAGAACATTCTTTGATGTGAGGTGAAAGCTACTCTTGTCAAAGGGCATAAGCATAGCTATTTAGAATCCAGTTAGAAAATATTCTGGTATAGTAATAATGGCAGTAGTAGATTCTCCTCTACATCACATGATCTCACAAAACCCTGAGTAGTTGGTAAGGAAGTTGTCTCAGTTCCCAGTAAAAGGCATAATTCCACTTTTGTTGAGCTTTAGTACAATTAAACAGCTGTTGATTAGGGGCCAAGATATGAGTGCCACTATTGTAGCCTCATTAATATAGTGCTCTCTTGGAGATTTTGTGTTTGATGAATCTATCAGTTGCTGTTTTCCTTTTGGAGATTGTATGTCATCTCTTAGTAATTAAAAAGCTAGACCTCAACAAGGAAGCGTTCAGGTCATATCCAGCTTAAGTTCTCTGTGTCATATGTCTGAAGTAAATGGTGTCCAGTAATAAAAATTTCCCTTCAACCTCTAAAAAGAAATCAACGACAACTGAAATTGTTTATATTGCTTTGGGGGCATCTTGCATTATCTTGACCACCAACTGTAAAGAGAATTTCTCATGCCTTGTACAAAGGTTTATGTTATTCTATGTAAAGAACAGTTAGTCATAATGTCAAATCCTCATTTCACCTTTATATGAATACATGTACACATACACTTATAAATATTACATATAATTTTAGGTAAATAAAATTATGTGCTTTTTAATGGCCTTTTAAAGTATCTCTGCTATTATTTTCTCCTTTATCCTTCTCATTCTGCACTTCTCTATTGACATTTTTCACTTTATTCTATTAACACCTCTTCCTACTCTTCCCTATCCACTTTTATATCATGTATATCCTTAAGTGACTATAATTAAAATAATTAAAATAAAATAAATATTAAATAGCTTTATCTAGTGCTTTGTTATCATATAGCTTCAGTAATATTTCAGTGTATTTTTTATTATTGGCTCAAAATAAAGACTTGTACATGTACTAATCTGAAACTTACTTCCATTGCAAGTGCATTGTAAATTTACTTTTTGTGAAAAAATGTGAAAGATGAATGCAAAAATTTCTAGATCACTGACTTCTTTATTCTTACATCATAACAAGTATAAAATATAAATAATACATGTAGAATAGTAGTCAAATTTGCATTTAAGAATAAAATAACAGAAAAAAAAACTGATATGAATATCCTGGAAAGAGGAATGTGTAATAATTTTGGATTGCTTCAAGCTTTGGGCTTATTACCAGAGAAAATCCATTAACAAAATATAAGGCATGATCTTCCCATCTTCCCTTGACAGATGAGCGAAACGCTTATCAAGAATGAACAGACTTTCAATACTTCATTCTCAGTGAGTTATGTGTAGGCTTATTCTTAATTAAACCAAGCATCTTTCTTAGAAAGTCTTAGTTTAAACTTACAGGTTTAAAAACATTAATCATTAAAATGTATCGTTTAAACTTGCCAACATGTATTTAAGGAAGAGTTTAAAAGTATAAGAGTTTCAGTAGATGCTGGAAGGCTTGGGGGTAAGGATTCTTATAAAATTACAACTAAAATAATAAGTAACATAAAAATTTCATTTAATAACAAACAGACTTTTTAGCTTTCTTATGTTTTAATTAAAATATGCCTAATATATTGCAGTATGTACACATTGTACCACATCATCATATTTTGTGCTGCCAATGATATCTTACAAAATATATATTCTTACATATCTAATGTCTTCTACATTATTATTTTTCAGGTTTCTTTGAAGCTCATGCAACCAAAAGCAGAGAGTGCATATTATTGTAGACAATGAGGTTTTTTAAAAAATATTTTCCCTATAAGTTGCTGATTTGAATTCCATGATAATTTTATTTTGAATTGGAAAGTGTGCACAGACCACAGAAAATAAGAACCAATAAATAGAACTTTATAAAAATACAGTGGAACCTAGTGGAAAAAATGAACAAAACAACAAAACTCCCCAAAATAATCATAAAGATGAACTGATTTCGATGCACACAGCTCCAAGCCTTTATGGGGTTAGGCACTTATTTAACACCAAAGGAACAATCCTGTCTCTATCCCTCCTCAGTGTTTTCCAGGAAAATGAATGCATTATTTGGAAATATACAACTCAGATTCCTTGACACACTGTGAGAAAACTTGTACTTAATTATTTTTAATCAATAACACACAGTTAATATCCCACTCATTCTTATTTAAATGCACTCTTATTCATTCTTCTATTCTTTAAATTTTTATTCAGGTATAACACATTATGATCATTTCTATACAATATTATGCTCTGTTTTTCTCTCTCATTCCTACTGTATCCCTCCAGTATGTCTCTATTCCAACCAGAAGTCCTATTTCTCTTTAAAAAAAAAAAACCAAGAATTTAGTCCATTAATCCTGCCATCTGAATGTGCATGAGTGTGGGAGCCATCTTCTGAAGCACCAGCAACTACAAACTGGATAGGCCACAGCCCCCTAAAAAGTAAGTATGGAAGACATTGTTTGGTTCTTTCTTTAACATAACAAATTTTACCTGTATTATGCTGTTTATTATATAATCATTCTCTTTTATGTATTTTCTGAGATGTAATTTATTGTGTTGTTTTACCACAGTTTGTTAAGTATCCAGCTTTTATTTTGTTTTCTATTTTTTCCTTTCTACCTATCCAGTTGGGATGGCTTTTTATTAATTAGCATAAAAATACATCAGACCATCGCCCAACAAGTTGATACAGAAGAAATTATAATGTCTTCTTGGGGCTCTTATTAATAAAATTGCCAGAGTCCATGCTAGTAGAACCACATATGATTCTAGATCTCATGGAATGCTACTCACTGGTTAGCACACTCATGATGGCCATGGCTGTGTGAGGTAGAACCCTGAGAACTTCCTGAAGACTTCATGATGTTATAGACCATAGCTCTGTTTGTTTCCCTTACGGGCCTCACAATGATCCAATTGCATGAATCCCCATCAATGGGATTCCACACCCTCACTGGACAGTATCATTTTATCTCTTTCAGCCATAGCTGCTGGAGCAGTTAATAATTCAATCAGCATCCTTGAAAAGAACATACAGGTGTAGATTGCTAGCAATGGTCACTACCCTTAGAAAACATTTGGGAAATCAGATTGTTTAGCAAGGTTAGGTAAAGATGCTTTACTAGTGGCTCTGATGAAGAAAATCTTAGGAACAGTTTGAAGTTAAAAAAATATATTGAGGGCTGAGCTGGACAGAATCTTATCGCACCCACTGTCCATCACCCCTAACTGTCAGGTACAGGAACAGTTTGTGGCTTGCATGTTTCTCTGCCTGCTTCTCACCAGCCTGGGACATCTGAGACATAGACAGCTAGCAAACAGAGGTGAGTTGGGCGAGGATCAAAATCCACTTTGACTGCCATCCCAAGGGTGCCAGTGTGGTAGCTGAGCAGCTTTCTGCTTGGAGCTCTCTAAGCCTACTCCTCACCTGGTTGGCCCAACTGGAACACAGATAGCAAACCTAGCAGAGCTAATCTGGGTGCAGGTTCTAACGAATATTGTCCACCATTCTGAGGAGGCCTGTGGGGAGACCTAGCAAGCAGCCTTCAGCCTGGTGCTCTCTTTACTTGTTCTCAATATGCCTGATCCAAGTGCTAGAAATCCAGCAAGTCCATGGGGGTACCTTATGGGCTTGCTAATATAAGAGACTACCAGATGGCTATATCCCAGCATAAGAACACAAGCAACAAAACTCAAAGCCACATGACACCACCAGGAAATAGGGGTCCTCCAAGAGCAAGCTCTGAAGATACTAACAAGTCCAAAGAATAAAATTAAATGCAAATCTGAGGTAACAAAAATTATAGAAGTGTTGAAGGAGTAAAATACATTCAAAGAGATGAAGGAATTGAATAAATCCTTTGAAGAATTAGAAGAAAATATAATTAATAAATTAGAAACAAAGGAAGCAATTCAAAGGATCAACAAGATTGACAAACCCTTAGATAAACTCAGCAAAAGGAAGAAAGAGAGAAAGAGAGAAAGAGAGAGAGAGAGAGAGAGAGAGAGAGAGAGAGAGAGAGAGAGAGA
>OU015750.1:62310298-62370740 GCA_907169655.1 Acomys percivali
AGAGAGAGAGAGAGAGAGAGAGAGAGAGAGAGAGAGAGAGAGAGAGACTTCTGTTTTTGTGTATGTGGGGTTGTTTATTTCCTTTGTGTTCCTGTGCTAAGTTTCCCTCCTTGGGGCAGAATTTTCCTACTAGTATCTTCTGTAAAGCTGGATTTGTGGTTAGGTACTGTTTGAACTTGGTTTTACTATGTAATATCTTCTTTTCTCCATCTATGGTGAATGAAAGTTTTGCTGGGTATAATAGTTTGGGTTTGCATCTGTGGTCTCAACGTCTGCATGACATCTACCTAGGCCCTTCTGGCTTTCAATAGTCTATGTTGCAAAGTCAGCTACAATTCTGATAGGTTTGCCTTTATAAATGACTTCGTCATTTTCTGTTTCAGCTTTTAAGATTTTTTTATTTGTTCAGTATATTTAGTGTATTGATTATTATATGGTGGGAAGATTTTCTTTTCTTCACCAATCTATTTGGTTTTCTGAAGGCTTCTTGTATACTAATGGTCATTTCTTTCTTTCAGTTAGGGAAGTTTTCTTCCATGATTTTGTTGAAAATATTTTCTGGGCCTTACGACAGGGAGTCTTCTTTTTCTTCTTTTCCTATGATTCTTGGGTTTGTTTTTTCATAGTGTTCTTTACTTCTTGGATATCACATGTCAGAAGCTTTTTAATTTCAACATTTTCTTTGACTGCTATATCAATTTCTTCATTCATATCTTATATACTTGATATTTCTTCCATCTCTTGACTTTTATTGGTAATGCATGTATCTGTAGATCCTGTCCTCTTCTCTAGGGTTTCCATTTCCAAGATTATCTCAGATTGTGTGTTCTTTATAACTTCTGTCTCCATTTTTAGGTCTTGAAACCTTTTAACCATTTCCTCCTGTTTGATTGTTGTTTCTTTAAGCAATTTTTTCAATTCTTTCATCTTCTTCTTTGTGTATTCCTGTTCTAGTTTGATAGATTTATTTTCCTTCTTTAAGCCCTCTACCATTTTCATTACCACAGCTGTGGACTGTGATAGTCCCACCAGGATTGTTCTGGTATGGGACTAGAGATTTCTGATGGGATCAAAAGGTCCTGGGGATTGTTTCTTATGTTCTTACACTGACCTCTTCCCACTGTGAAGAGCATGTGGTTGGAGCATGTGCCAGTGCCTGGTAACCTGAGGTCAGATCCTACTGTTCCTGGCTGTGCTGTCTGCTTAGTGCTAGAGCCCACAGACCCTGGTGATTTGGCAGACCCCGGCTTGCTCTGTGCCCCAGGGAGTTCAAGAGGTGCCAGCTAGCCAGGCCTGTTGTGCTAGCCTGGCTGCTCAGTGGAAGCTTAGACCCCCTCCCAGAGTTTTCTGTGGCTTTTCTGGGTGACTTGAGGTCAGATCCATTTGTGATCCTAACTGTTGTGTCTGCTCAATGCTAGAACCCACAGAAGCTGGTGATTTTTCAGGCCTTTGCTCACTCTTCGTCAGAGGGCGTTCCAGATCTGCTGCTAGCCAGGCATGAGGCCCCAGAGCTAGCACCGGTGTTCAGTGACTGATTCACTAGCTTTCTGGAGTTTTTTTTTTTTTTTGTGATGTGAAGTCAGATCCACTTTTGTATCAGACTGTATTGCCTGCTCAGTGCTAAAACCCACAGACACTGGTGTTTTTGAGAGCTCACCCTGTGCCCCGGGATTTCAGAAGCTGCCTGCAAGCCAGGTTGGTGGCACTCACTTTTAGAGGTTGCACACCTCTTTCTGTGAGGACCTGGGATGTTGTGATTTTGCTGGGTGGCTGGAGGCCAGAACAAACTGTGTACTTCATATTTGAACCCTCTCACCTGTGGGTCACCAGTACTGGTGTTTTGTTGTTGCTGAATTGTCTCTGCTGTCATGTGGATCAAACAAGGTGTATGTTAGGCACCACCTGGTAGAATTTTTTGGATCATTTGTGTGTACTATCATTACATCTCAAAATATGATACTTTGACTTTTTCATTTCCAAATGTAGACCTTTGATCTTATCCAGCTGTCTTATTGCTCTAACTGAAATTGCAAGTATTAGATTTAATAAATATAGAGGAATGGACAGTTTTGTCTTATTCCTGATTTTAGTCTAATTTCTTTAAGTTTGGCTTTATTTAACTTGATATTGGCTATAGACTTGCTTTAAATTGCCATTATGTCCACATTTGTCACTTGTCTTCAAGATTTTTATATAAAGGGGTGTTGTATTGTTATAGAATTTTTTAGCATCTCATATGGTGATTTGTGTGTGTGCTTCTTTTTTCATTTAGTTTGCAGATATGTTTGGATACATTGAGTCATTTTCATATGTTGTATCATCCATACATCTTTAGGAGGAAGCCCACTTAATCATGGCGGATGATCTTTTAAATTTGTTCTTAGATTCATTTTGTTAGTATTTTGTTTAGTATTTTTGCATCTATGCTCATAACATAAATTGGTCAGTAATTTTATTTTGCTGTTGAATATTTCTGTAATTTGCATACCATGGCAAAAAATGACCTCATAAGTTGAATTTGGTAATATTCCTTCTGTTTTTTGGTTTGTTAAGTTTTGTTTTGTTTTTTTGTTTTTCATAATTTGAGGAGTATTGGCATTGATGCTTATTTAAAAGTCTGGTAAATTCTGCACTAAAAGTATCTGGCTTGGGGTTTTTTTTGGTCAGGAGATTTTAGTCCCTTCTTATATTTACTTAATAGTTACAGGTCTACTTAAGATACTTATCTAATCATGATTTAACTATGCTAATTTTTGAATACAGGTTTTTCAAATGTGGCCTGATGATTCTGTGAATGTCCTTGGTGTCTGTTGCTATGTCTACTTTTGGCTTTTTTATTTTTTTAATTTGGATATTCTCTCTGTCTTTTAGTTAGCGTTGATAATGGCTTGTCTGTCTTGTTTTTTCTTGAAGAATCAACTCTTTGCTTCATCAACTTTTTGTTTTACTATCTTCATAAATATTTTATTGAGTTGAGCCCTCAGTTTGATTATTTCCTAGCACCTCAATTAATCTATTAGAGAAAATGTATAAATATTAATTTCAAAATGTTTATTGTTCATTTTCTATCAATTATTCTGCCTTTTTTAGTCTGTCAAGGTATCCATAGGCAATAATAGAACAGCCTATATGCAAATGGTAAGCCACAACTTGGGGCCACTGAGTAGAATCACATACTTTGAAAGCATCAAAAAGTCCTAACTGAAAACAAGATGTTTACCGAACCATAAGAGTTAAAGTAAAATCTAATTATTTTGTCAGCCATTTGAGTACTGCACAGAACCAATTTCCCAACATTATCAGTATTTGGTCTCTTGAATTTGAATGCAAGACAAACATTGTCTGGTGGTATCTAGTCACAATTTTAATATAAAGTCATAGTAGAGTGCAAAATTTCCATCAGCTTTGATGTTTCCAATACTGTGCCATTTTAACATTAACACTGCACTGCCAACTATCTGGATGTATTTTCTTTAGCAGTCCAGATGTGTTTCTTATATTTTGGGTTGTGAGGCTAGCCTTAAATGAATAAGCCATCTCTCCAGCCCCAGACATGTTTCTTAGCAGATTATCTGTCTTTACACTTAAGATACAGATGTATCAAAGTATGTGCCTGCCTCTCAGTGGTAAGCAATGTCAAATAGTAAAAATAAAGCTAACAATTCCATGATAATGGTAGATGAAATCACAGATTTAATGACCAAAGGATTTCTGACATTGTCATTGGTGAGATCATTGTTTGTTAGTGAGGAATGTGATTTCAATGTTGATGACATCTTATAGAGCAAACACAGTGCAAATAAATGGTTGTCACAACTGCATTTAAGATCAATGGGTAAAATCCCCTCAAGGATTATGTTTGCTGAGTCAGGGTTACAAGTCTGTAGCCAAGGCCAAATTTTCCCTGGCAACTAAGTAGCTAAACTATCATCAATGTCCTTGGATTGCCAATTTGTAGGCTCATCTAATAGGGAAAGGAGACATCATGATGTTACTTTACTTTACTGTCTCTCATGTTAAAACTCAGTTTATTTTATAAAATGCACAGCTTGCAGTCCTTTACTAAGTTAACATTATCTTTGTCAATTTCTTATCTTATGTTTCAGCTGGTGAACTGTAGTTTTGTGAAACATCCCTGTTCATGTTATTTGTTTTCTGTAGTTGAAATCAATTCAACAAATGAGTGCTTTTTCTTTATATTATTTAAATTCAATTCAGGTATCTACTACATAAAGTTTTTCTGGTGAGTCATTTATGCTACTTTAATTATAATATTTTAATTTATTAATAATTTATCAAAAATATTATTCAGATTCTCAGTTATCAGTTTAAGACATGCAAGAACATATGAAATACACAACAGATGGATAAACATTTAAACATTTGAGCTGAGTTGATCTCAACTCTAAAAATCCACTATTACTCTATTGTTGGAATGTTAATATACTTAATAGTAGATAATAGAAATATAAAGTGCAATATTCATTATGACTAAAGACAAATTCCAAAAGCTGGAGTATTGTATATTAATTCTTTATTTTCATTTCACTTTTCTCATTAGAGTTGTCATTCTGTGACACCAGTAGCATAAGCCCATCAAAGCAACATCAAGCCAAGTTAAAGACATTTGGCTCCATTCTGGAGTGACTGCCCTGAGAGTCTTCATTTGATTTTGCTACTATTTTAAAAACACTGCCCCTATTCTACTCAGCTATTAAAAACAAGAAATTTCCAAAATTTGTGGACAAATGGATTGAACTAGAAATGATCATAATGAGTGAGTTAACCCAGAAGCAGAGAGACTCAAATGGTTTATACCCATTTATAACTGTACAGTAGCCCAAAGGGCATGTCCCATGAAAGTCTTCACTTACCAGGAAAGTGGAATAGAGGTAAGGACATCCTATTGGGACTCTAGGTGAGAGAAATATAGGATATAGGGAAATAGAACGATCCAGAGTGTCCTAGAAACCTACAAGAAGAACACTATGATGGGCAGATCTGGGCTCAGGGGTTCTGGTCGATCTAAGGCACCAACCCAGGACAATACATGCAGTCATCATCAAACCTTCACCCAGATCTAGCCAAGGGACAGGACATTCTCCACAGTCAAGTGGAGAATGGGGACTGACTTTCACATGAACTCTGGTGCCCCATATTTGGCCATGTCCCCTTGATTGGGAGGCCCGATGGCATGCGGAGGAAGGATAGCAGACTACAAAGAAGAGACTTGATACCCTAGCATCATATTCAAGGGGAGGAGGTCCCCCTCAGTCAGAGTCATAGGGAAGCAGAATGGGGACAAAGTGGGAGGGAGGGAGGAATGGGAGGATCCATGGGATGGGATAGCAATTGAGATGTAAAATGAAGGATTTTATTTTTCAATTTCAAAAAAGAAAAAAAAATTGCCCCAAACCAATATCAGTGGACTAAACAGAGTCACAGGGGAATGTTACTTCCTGACATGGTTCAACCAACTTTCTTAGCTACTTCTCTTACACAGTGGTGGCTGCACCTTTACTGATAAAGTTATCTGGTATCCTTTTAAGGACTCAAACTCTGTCACATGATGTCACTTCAGTTTTTACCATGGTATCTTCAATACAGAGATTTATATTGCAACTTAGGCTACCTTTCCACAAATGGCTTTTTCTCGTCTCACCTCATCTCAAAAACCTATTCAATCTGGCGTCTACACCACAAGAGATGGTTCACACTCAACCATGCCTCCTGATCTCTCTGCATGGAATCTAAACTTGCTACCTGGTGCTAAGCCCTGGCTGTTCTTAATGACATTTTCATGCCTTCAAAACAAATACCATGTAGGACACTTTTAAGATATTACAAAATATGTATACCAGTCTAAGATGTAATGTTGGCCCTCCTCTCTATCTCAGCTTCTGTTTTCATGCAAAAGATATACTCCTGACCATAAAGTTTGGATTTTGGAATCACAGCCCATTTTTAAGTGTCTGCTAGACATAATTAATTGCTCAAGTAGAGAAAAAGTTTCACTACAGTGGTACAGGTTTTTGATAATAAAGCCTAGGGTTTTTTTGTTGTTGTTGTCCTCATAACCAAGGTGTTTGATACAAAGTAGCTCACAAACAGCTGTGATAAAATCTGAAGTACTCATAAATTTTCCTTTGAATATTCTAAAAGAAGGGTTCAAGTGTTTGCATTTTTCTCATCATTATATTCTAAGGTCCTATAACAGCTCATAAGCTCTGAGGACTGATGTATTTTCAAGCCAAAAGTCACTAATAGAGGGAGGTCAAGGCAACATAGGATCTAGATACCTGAAGTAGGCATTGAAGCAAAAAATATGGAGGAATAGGCTTATTGGTTTGTATTTTTTGACTTACTCAGTTATTTTGATTGTATAGTGGAGGGCACCTGCCTAAGAATGATACTTCTCACAGGGGGCTAAGCTCTCCTATGTAAATTAACAATTATAAGATATCTCACCCTCTTCTCCTTTCTTCCTCCATCATGCTCTGTGCATTAGACTTGGATTTTTGTCATGTCTTTTCACAAGGCTTTCGGAACCAATCTAAAAAACAAAACCAAAATTGTTTCATTTCTCAAAGGATTCAGATGAAGACTGGTAACAAAAACACTACAACTCCAAGAGAAGACACTGAATAAGAACAAAGCTGGGACTGTAAGGGTTCACACAATGGCAAGACTAAGGCTGTATACCAAATCATGCACATCGATCAATCCTACAAGATGGAGCTCAGAATTTTTAACCTGCGACTTGGTCATGTCTAAATGGGGATGTGCTTTGTCCAGTAATAAAATGTACAATGCATAAAAAATAAAAAGGAACATAGCTCACAGACATGCTCACATGCCATTATGGTAGAGACAATTTATGAATTGATGTTCTCTCTTCCTATGTGATTCTAGTGTTCTCAAGTTGACTAAACAAACAAACAAGCAAAAAAACATGAAGAAAGCTTATCCAGGAAGTTCTGTCTACATACCTGGCTCCATTTCCTCTTCATCTCTATCCTTCTCTCTTTATCTGCTCCTTAGTTTTATTCTGTACCAATAAACGTGTGTTTTCTTCACAGAGTACTGAAAGATTTTATTATATTTCATAATGAAAAAGTAACTATAACAAAGAAACTGGCATGAAATATAAAAGTGGCAGCTGAGATGACATTTTTGAACATGGGTATTAACACAGCATGGTTTGGGTACTGTAGCTGTACCTGACTGACATAATTACAACTGAAAATAAACTATTTATAAAACAATTTCAAATGCTATTCAAACATGAATAGTATATGGTTCTACTTGGTAAATTTACTTATGAAGTATTATAAAGATAATATACCAAAGAGTATGACATTTCAATGAGTTTTCTTATACACAATTATTTTAAGTTTAGTTTTTATAGTCTTTAATCAGTCATTGATCACAGATACAAGTCTAAAGTCCATGCAGAAAAAAAAACAGTTTGAAATTTCTAAGAATTGCATGATGTATTTCAATAGAGATTAAAATTATTCTTGATAAAACTAATTTTTGAATTCTAGTATTTATGTGTTTATTATGATGTCAGAAGTTTCAACCCAAGAGCTCTGAGGTAATTCAGAATGTAATGGCAGAGAACCATGTTGTCTTTGAGCAGCTCACCATATAGCTACTAAGAAAGAAGAGAGCAATGGGAAAATGCTCAGGGAGAGTAAATACAGTTCAATGACATACCCTTAGTATCCTAATTACATCAAGGAAGTCCTACCTCTATTCTATAGTGAACTCACCAACAAAGCAATCGATTGAAGAAAGATATGCTTCATGATTAACTGTTAGTAGTACTACAAATTGGGAATCACACATCAGAAATTTGTGGTTTTGTAACCTAAAAATCACAGTGATATATTGTCTCATTATTGGAGAAATTCTTCATTATTTTAATGAAAATGTCATTTAAATTTTATTAGTCAAATTAAAATGATTTTCTGCCATCTGAATGTTATGATAAAACCACCAACTCAAGAGTTCTCTTAAGAGATTAGTGACTTAAAATTCAGTATATTTTAAGACCTATGTTGTTATCCTTATATGTTGTTCTAATATTATTCTTTCATTTTACTTTTTCATTTCAATTGCAAATGTGATTGTTAAGAAAGAAAACTGCAGTATTATAATTACTGTAACTACAATTGTAGTTTGTTCTGGACTGTCACCAGAGAGTTTGTACATCATACCATAGTTGTGAACCTTCCTTTGTTGAACAAAAGAGATATTGTATTAATACAAAAGCAGAACAAGAAGCATGAGGTTTACTACATCCAGAGTTACAGATGCTTTTGTAAATTCTTCAGCGATTCTAAACAACATAAGCTATATTGATGAAGAAGCTGTTTCTAATTACCATAAACAAAGAAACTGCCAGGACATACTGGAGGTCAGCTTAAAACTGTGGAAAGGGTTTCCCACAACTTGTCTGGTTCTCCTTGCTTGTAATTACTTTTGAGACATCTTAGTTCTTTTGAAACTAAGTTTCCCTGATACTTTTTGCAAATATTTAATTTTTACAAGATCAAAATATGCAGGTTCTTGGCAAGGAATTTGACTGGACTTACTGAAAATCTAGAAAATATACTATTTGGACTAAAACCAAGAAAAATGTATTATATATATATATATATATGAATAAAGGTGCTATGAACTCATAGTATAGCATTGGACAAAGCATATGTAGCCTTGTGGAAAAGTGGAGGGATGGATAGAAAGATAGAAAGACCTGGACATAGCAGTAGCTCCCCAAGAAATTAACAGAGTCAAATAAACTAGAAGGTCTTACAGAGACTGGACCTAGGACTCTTACACGGATGGGCAGCTTAGGCTTCAGGTGAGTGAGTCCCTTCGTAAGGGGAGCAGGGGATGTCTCTGATATGAGACAAGCTGGGCTGCCTGCTTTTTTATCACTCCCTCATGGTGGGGCTACCTACCCAGGCCACAGAAGATTACTTATTAAGTCCTGATATAACTTGGTGGGCTGGGGTAGGTGGGTAGGCGTGGCTTCCTTTTTCTGAGTAATATTGGAGGGAGGAGGAGGAAGAAGGAATGTGGGCCAGGAGGAGATGAGGGAGAGGTGTAAAGTGAATAAATAAATAAATTTTAAAATTATAAAGGAATACTACTATTTTAGTAGTAAAATGTAATTGATTAAAAGAGAATTAATTTTATTAGACAAAATAATCAAAGGAAATAAAACCTATTTAATCACAATACCTGAGGAATGCACACATAAGACAAAGTGTGTGAAATAGTTTATTTCTTACTTTATTCAAGTGAATGTAAAGGAATAAATATTTTGGCATCTATTGTAATCTACCCTAATGATTAATAGAGGGCAAAAGATATTTGTAAACCATGACTGTTCCTATTCTGGTCTGAGGAATACATTAGGATGGTAGTTGCCAGGAGATGGGAGTGAAAGTGGGAAATAAAAAGATGCTGGTAAACATCTTAATAAAAAGAGGAGCAAATATTAGAGTTCCAGTGTATACAATGATTTTCATAGTTAATAGATAACATTGGTACATGCATACACACAAAATGGTAACTATAAGTATTAAATGCTATTATAATTAATTTGAAAAATAATTTTGAATCAATTACTAGTCACTCCTAGCACAATATATCTATATTATAGGACATGCCCTTGGTTTCTTTAAGGTGCTGAACATACTGAGTGGAAGCCAAAGCAAAAAGATTAATCATTTTGTCATTTCTAATACATCATATTTTCTTTTATTCATAACTAATTTCTCAGTCTTTAAATTTTATTTTACCTTAGAATACATATACACTTCCAAGTAATTTGATATTTATTCATTATGTATATATCATAAAAAGATATTAGGTATTTTTCACTGTGACATATTAAGTAGAAGGCCTTTGTGACAGCTAAGAGCTACATGGTTCTGTTGATGGTATAAAGAGCTGGGACCATAACCCACAAATCTTTTTGTAAGTTTTAATTTTTTTAATTTATTCACTATATGTCCCAATTGTAGCTACCTCCCTCTTCCCTTCCCATTTTCACCCTACCTCTCTCTTACTCCTATGCCCATCCCTTACTTCTTACGTAAGGGAATTCCTTACCCTCAAGCTATCCACCCCAGTGCATAAAGTCACATCAGCACTGTGAAAGCACCCTCTACTGAGGTGTGGCAAAGTAGCCCTATCAGAAAAAAAGTGATTGAAAAGCAGGCAACGTAGTTCATTTCAGAGACAGCCCCAGCTCCCCTTACTAGAGGACCTATATGAGGACTAAGCTGCCATCAGCTACATACATATAGAGGGCATAAGTCCAGTCCATGCATGATCTTTAGTTGGTGTGGCAGTCTCCATATGCCCCCCCTGGGTCCATGTTAATTGATTCTGTTGGTCTTCTTATAGAATTTTTGTCTCTTCCAGTTCTTTCTATCCTTCCCCCTATCCTTCAGTACACACTTGGAAAAGCACACACAAGCACACACACTCACACCTAAAAACAAACACAAATATAAGAAATAAGTATATTTTATAGGGGTCAGTAAGATTACTCAGTATGAATAATGGTGAAAAGAGAAGATAGGAGCCTGTGCATTCTCTTCTGATTCCGATGCATATGTAGTAGATGGAGGGCCCAAGGGAAGATGTTTGAATCTAAAAAGGAGAAATAAAATAAAATCAGCATTGGAGGAGATTAATGTACGGAACTGGATAGGAAAGAGGGCGGGAAGGAAAATAGGGCTCAGAATTAAGTGTAAGGAGAGCTGGAGAGAGAGAGTACCTAGGGAGAGAATGAAAATCAGTGGTGGATTTATCTCTGAGATGTGGCAGAGACATGGGCTAGTGGAGGCTCCAGGAAGTCTATGAGGGTCACCCTAGCCGAGATGCCTATCAGAAAGGGAATATGAATGTTGAAGTGTACACTTTCTATAGCCAGGTAGGACTTCCAGTGGAGAGATAAGGACACAAACCCACTGACAAAACCTTCAACCCCAAATTTGTTCTGCCTACAATATATGTAGGGACAAAAATGGATCAATGATTAAGGGAATGGCCAACCAAAGACTGGCCCTACTTGACACCCACCCCATGGGACAGAAAAAATCACAAAAGCCAAAACTGGTTGACTCTGTTAGTCTTCTTGTGGAATCCTTGGCTCCTCCGTCTCCCTCAGACATCTCCTTAACTCTTTCTTTGGATTGTCCAAGCTCTGTCCAATATTTAGCTGTGGCTTTGGCATCTGTTTGCATCAGCTGCTGAATGAAGCCTCTCAGAAGAGTAATACTAAGCTGGTGTCTAAAATCCCTGCTACTATTAATGTTACTCTGTATGAAAACATATAGTTGTCTATGCCTAGACATTCATTTCTCATCCAGTCTCAGAGCTATTCTCATATAGTGAGATTAGCAATTTAAGTTACTTGCTTGTTCTGCAGTTTAAATTCTTCACATCCCAATTGTATTCACTCTCCTTCATCTCCTCCCAATCCTCCCTCTCTCCCTCAATACCTCTCCCTATTTCTCCTAGTCTTCAGAAAGGGGAACATTGCTTCCCAAACATCTGACCCTCAGCCTATCAAGTTTCATCTGTACTATCTGTAACCTATTCCTCTGTAGCTTGGAAAGGCTGCCCTGCCAGGATGTGATCAAAATTCAGTGGGCAGAATGCATGTCTGAAGTACTGTCTCCACAAACCCTTTCTCGCTCTCTCTCTTTCTTCTTCTCTCATGCCTCACCCCCAACCCGATATCCTATCTCTGATTCATTCCGTCAAATCTTTAATTCATCCCTTTGTCTGTCCCTCCATCAGACATTATCATTTGGCATTAAAAATGTATACTAAAGGCCTGTTTGTGGTTCCTATCAGAGGGAATAAAGGTAGGTATTTTAGCAAGAGGGATTAAGTGTCTGTACTAAGGGTATATCTGTATTCCAATTGGATCATACAGATTTAAGATGTGATACCTTGCCAGAGTAGCCATGTTGCTGGATTAAAATTTCCTTACAGAGAAACCATACTTTATATAATTTGACTTATACATTTTGAAGACTAATGTAAGAAGCTGGTGAGATGACACAGTGGTTTCACACATTGCTCTGGCAAAGACCTTCGTCTTTTACCCAGCACTCACTATGAACTGTTTATAACCACTTGTGGCTCCCAGTTTAATGGATTTTGTCACCTTTGGCTTCCATGAATTCCTCCACTCACATGCACATACCTCACATCTCATGCCAGAAATTAAGATGATTTTAAAATAATAGAAATATATTTAAAATAACATACTTGTCTTTAGAAAAAAATAGACATATTTTGGGAAAGCAGCAAATATTTTACTAGAGTTGTCAGAGAAGTGTGCTCCTTAGAAAATAAAATGGAATTCTTACAGTGAATTTTTTTCCAAATTTTAATGTCTACTTTTTTTTAAAGGTAAGGAAGGATTTACTTCAGTTTATAGCTTATTGTGAGTCTTTCAAGGGAGTCAGAATGGAAATTCTAGGTTGGAGCTTTAAGGCAGGAACTGAAGACGAAACCAAGAAAGAGCTGGTTTGTTCTCTGTGGTTGAGCCAGCTGCTTATATAAAATACGCTTTGGATTGAAACAGAAATACATTATTTTTTTTACTTCTTTCAATCCTTCCTATATATTCTCTCTTGAACCTCCCCCCTTTGTTCCATCCTTTCAAGTTGTTAGCTTCTTATTCTTTGAAAATTATTGGTTCATATATATGAATGTTTGTACACAAATACATACACAATATACACGATACTTTTTCAACCAAGTAAATATTAAAAATATAATAACAACACATTATTTCTCCCTTCTCAATACTCCCTCCAAACCAATACATATACTAATTGTTATTCTCATTCAACTATATGATTTATTTTTTCTTGATTTTTGTTACATGCAAAAGTGAATTTTTGAAAGCCAAATTATTTTATTTTATTATGTATTGTTTTTATTTTTTAAATATACAATTATATTATTACACACACACACACGCAAACACACACACTCATAAACATATATATATATATATATATATGTGTGTGTGTGTGTGTGTGTGTGTGTATAATAAACTACTTTTTATCTAGATTAATGTGACCTAAACATGACAACAGTTATATTACCTAGTACAGCTTTCAGTGTTTATTATTATTTCCTGGAATTAGTTGTTGCCTCAAACTCTGAGTATAAAGAGCTACAGCAGTGTTTAGAAAATGGCCTTTACTTGAATGTATAAGGACTGGATTTCAGTTTAAATAACACATTATTCATGAATCTATAGTAAAATGAACCTAAAGCAAACCATGTTTAATAAAAGAAAAAGTGTAGTCATGAAACAAAATGCTAAGGACAAGTACTGGAATAAAAATATCCTGTAAGTTGAAGGCCTTTTTTTTCGCATCATACATACTTCTCCAGACTCTAAAACAAGCATAAAAAGGAGAAAAGACGTTTAAACAAGGTGCTCATTCATAGCTCTCTTGTCATTATAAAATTTCCACATTCTGTGGTTTTTTTTTCTCTCACTGTCACCAATCTTCTTTACTAAGTGACATGCTATGAAATTATCTCTATTTTATGATTTCTTGAAACCATACAAATACAGAATTTATAATGTAACACCTGACTTTTAGAAAGATAAAAAATCATAGACTAGATGTCTGTACATATAAGTATACCTGTGTGTATGTCCATGTGTCTGTGTTTCTGTGTGAGTCTATGCTTTCAACAATGCAACATATTTTTGCTGTGTGATTTCAACTGATGATGACAAATTACTCCCAAGATATTTTTGGAGAAGCAGACTATTGCAATGTGAATCTTCGTCTATTTTTTCCTATATGTACTCTTACAAACACATCTTCCTTTAAGTTGTATTTAACTTCATTTTGTTAATTTTTTTTATTAAGGAACATTTTGTTTTTTATTTTATCTTTTAAATTAACTTTTTATTTATTTTTATTTTTTACATATATATTTATATTATTACACATATATACAATAAACTATCTACAGCAAGAAGAACAAGAAAACAAGCAGGAATTATATAAATATTACATCAAAGTATTTTGGATAATTGTATTTGGAAGCCTTGAAGAAAACATCTTTCCTATCTTTGGTAAATCTAAATTTCTGAATTTAAATCAATATTATCATATCTCATTATTATCAACTTAAAACATCTAGCTAGACCTAAAAACATCTTAACCCCTGAGCAACTAATCTTAATTGTAAAATTAAACTATCTGTTCTTAAACCCCATCAGAGACTTAAGAAGGAATAAAATTAATTACCTGAGTATTCAGAGAAAGCAGGTTAGTAGCTTACCAAATGAGATGACTGAGATGGTCTGCTGCCTGAACAATCACTTAAAACTATAACATTGGAGCTTCCCCTTCATCCTTCTGGCCCAATATATTTGACAGATAAATTTGTGTCTCCTTGTGAGTCCCACAATATAGAGAGTAGGGAGGAGGGACACGGACTTTGGCCCTCTATCCTTGATCATTTCCCCCTAGAAGGGTGGCCATACCATACCACAGAGGAAGAGGATACAGTTTTTACAAATGAGACTTGATAGGCTGAGGTCAGATGTTACGGGAGTAGGGCTCCCTTTCTGAGAACTAGGAGAAGAAATTAGAGGGGGATGACGGGGCTTGGGAGAGGATGAGGAAAGGGGCTACAATTAGGATGAGAAATTTTCATGTTATTTTTACACTGTATTTTATTTTGGGAAATTTTAGCTAACACTACTTCACTACTTCTACAATTTTTAAATTGTGACTATCACTAACATGCTACCAAATATTCTTCTACAATATATTTAATGTTAATTTTATCTGTTTTTTTCTGTAGTTTACTTAGTGTGTTTTTATGAATCCACAATACTTGAACTCACCTTTAATTTTAAATGGTTGGGGAAAACATGTGCACATCCTTCTTATGATACTGTCACAAAAGTAGATTGAATTAAACTTCAGAAATAGATTTCCATTTTCTCTCACCTTTTAAAAAATTTTTATTGGTTCATCGGAAATTTAATAGCATGCACTTTGATACCATTCATCCTCCCCTCCCCTCATACCAACCCTCCACACTTGCAGCCTCCTTCCATAACAGAAAAAAAATCTCATTGTGGAAATGTTATTATGTTATATTTAGTCCTACAATATATATACCCTGTTGTTCATATTTTTTGGAAACAAAAATTTAATGCAATGACTTATTTGTCTGATGCAAAATCTTTGCCTTCTACTACTCTATTAGTTCTAAAACCTCACTAGGAGTCATGTCAGGTATCCTGGTTTTCTCCTCCACCATCGAGATCCAATAGTTTTGGATCTGTAGGACCAGTCCTTTCATGCCCTGCAGCAGTTCACCAATGGGGTAGATATTGGGGTAAGTAAATTCAAAGCCTTGGATCTTTCCATGAAAAGATTCTGAAGTGTTCAGTTTGCTGACTTTTGTCTTCACCTCCTTGGGTCTGGCTCACCAGCAACCCACAATCAGGGATGGACATCTCTACTCTGAGGCCTTGTCCAGGTAGGACCTGCTCTTCAGACTGTTAGCAGCTAGTGAGGGTCATTACCAGTTCTACTTTCAGGACCCCAAGGCCAATACTTCTGCCTAACACCAAAATTGAGAGAAAGAATCTCTCCCTCATCAATGCCACTGCACAGAAGATAAGTGCCAGGGCCAATTGTCCCACACTTACGTCCTAGGGGCCATTTTGCCTGTACACCATCACCATGGTCTGTTCTACTGTGCAACCCAGGCAAGGTCCAGGGATCATTGTCCTGAGTGCTGCCATTGATGAGGGTCAGGAACAGTGTTGCTACTCTCACCACCTCAAGGACAGATTTCCAACATGTCACATAAGGTAAGTGGAGAGGGGTGGAAAGCGCATTTCTCCTTTA
The DNA here is from genome assembly GCA_907169655.1 of Acomys percivali. Lineage (NCBI taxonomy): Eukaryota > Metazoa > Chordata > Mammalia > Rodentia > Muridae > Acomys > Acomys percivali. Next base: position 62,326,246 of record OU015750.1, read on the forward strand.
ACCATGCCACCACATAGGGCAGATTGGTAGAGTCAACTCTTCTATGCTCGTATTCTTGTTCAGGCTCACCCACAACTCTGCCAATGTGAATGACCTGCTTTGTGAAGCACTACAGCTGGTTAAGGGCAAGGTCATCTCTCCTGCTCTCATACCCTAGGTTCCAGGATACCCAGGTGAGTGGTAGGTCCAGTTCTGCAAAGCCCACAGACATCACCATATATATCCAGAGTTGACAAACCAGACCATGGTTATTTGCCTTTTTTTTGGTAGTAACAAACCTCAATTTCTATAGAGCTAGGGACAAAGATGTGAGTCCTGGTAGCATCACAGGCCAGGACTGAACCATGTTTCCAGGTGGCACCACTGGCCCATCAGGCAATTCCTCACCAGCCTTTAATCTCCATTTTGGCTTCTCTTCCTTGGGCTTAGATACTGTTTCTCTTTCTCTTCCATTTCTCTACCACTTACTTGTTTCTCTTAGTGGTACCTGAGGTCTCTGAGTGTCTGGAGTCATCTCAGGAATAGTCTCAGGAGTGCTATTCCTAGCTTATGCGTTATGGCACCAGAAAGGGGACAAAATAAGCATGATCTTGCACTCTCAGGACTGCAAGGTGCTAGACTGGTGGTCATCTCATGCTTGCTTTTCTCAGCGAATGTTAGACTACAAATCGTTCAGATGGTCAAAGGTCAGAACACTGAAAGTAGACATAGCCTCTTTCCTTTCTACTTTCTACTGATGCACATGTGACACACATCTTTGACATCTTTAGGGGCATATCTCTTGTATATATTGAGTTCTAAAAATTGCATCTATCTTCAGTAGTGTTCTTCAAGCACTACTGACATTCAATTTAAGAATGAGTGTTCCAAGGTCTCTTTCTGTTGTTCTGTTGGGAGCAACTGGATCCATTTCCAAATAATGCAGGAGAAAGATTTTCTGGTGATAGTCTAAGTCGGATTGTGTCTCAATACAGAGAGGAGAACTACGTATAAAACCATATTCCTAGCCAGTATTTATCACCAATTATTAATCACTCACAAATGAAAAAATAACTTTTCATCAACAGAGTCTCCCTGCATAAACTAACAACACTTAAAGGCTGGCCACAGGGCTTGGAGTAGATGACCAATACAAAATTAACTCAATGGCATTTTGGAGGTTTCTTCTGTTGCAATGATTGCTGGGTAATTTGTTTTTAAGGTTTCAGATAGTTTCATTATATATTATGGTATCCAATTTTATTTATGGGTTTCTTGGCTGTGTTATTGTTTTCTGAATGTATGTTGGTTTTCTCCTATTCTGGTAATTATTAATATTATTATTTATTATTATTGGCATTAATGTATAGCACTGTAAACCTAGCCATGGCTAGAGAGGTCATAGTTCCTAGAAGACAACCACCTACTGACAATTTCTAAAGCTAGAAAATTCTAACTGTATTCTAATATTTATTCTTATACCCACAGATAAATCCTCTCATAAAAGAAGCTTCCTCTAGCAATTATAGAGACTATTGCAGAAACACAAAGTCTCAAAATACAAACAATGAATAAGATCTCGAGGCCCAACTGATATATCTTATAATGCTACCACTGCACCAAAAACTTATAGAAAATTGAATAAAATCTTCCAGAGAGATTATAGAGCTAGAAGATCAAAATATCTGCTACACGATAGACATGACAGAGAAGATACACCAATGAATTTTCAAATATATGGTTGTCAAAACAATATCTTCTTAATAACAACAGCAGTGAACATGCCATTGCAGGTAAGAAAAATTTCTCAAGGTCCCATCCATAGATGACTACATGATATTAATGACTACTGAGAAAAGGAGAATAAGCTTGCTTCAGGGATCAGATCCCTCATAGGATATCTAGCACCAACAGTCCAAGTATTAAGTCCTAAGCAAATCTATACATGAATAAATATTAATGGGAACATTTATCCTCAAAAATGATATATTATATAAAATAATATATTATATATGTATATGTGTTTATATATACACATGTAAAATTATAAATAAAGAAGAGGTTCATAAATTTAAGAGGGAGTCAAGGGAACATGGAGAGTGTAGGAGAGGAAAGAGAAAATGGAGGAAATGAAGTATATAGTACTTATATATAAATTTTTTTTAAAAATTCAAGGAAAATCTGTAAAATGTGTAAGAAATGTTAATTCTCATGTGGAACTTAGAAAGGCAGGGAATTAGGGATAATGCTTACCTTTTCATCATATAAGAAAATATACATTGACTTAAAACTTTAAAAATTAATGTAGATATTCTAAATTATTCTAGTGTTTCGACCATTTATATTTTCTCATTGTTTGAGACTGTTATCACTGTGATTTATGAGATAAACATATGAAACATATTAATTATATTTTAGTTTTTCATTTTCTCGAATAAGCTTAGAAGCTTTGGATATAAAATCCATTGCTTTTTCTGCCCTCTATCAATGGACAGATATTTTAAAAGAAATTTATAAAGATTTAAACTCAAATTGTTTTTAAAAAGACCACTTTGAACACATATTCAGCTGTGAATAAAAGAAATATATTTTACCCATTCCTGAATTGAATCATTTATGAAATTACTCAAGATGTTCCTGTGTAGCTGACAAGCAATTCACTGGTATTACCACAAATGGTCTTTTCAGCAGTAGAAGATTGATTTCCATATATATTTTATTATAGAAAAATATTATATTGAAGAATAATGTTGACAAATTTTATTTATTTATTTAAACTTTTTTTTATTAATTTATTCTTGTTACATCTGAATGGTTATTCCATCCCTTGTATGCTCCCATTCTTCCCTCCCTCCCATTGTCCCCTTATTCCCCTCCTCTATGACTTTTCCTGAGGGGGACTTCCTCCCCCTGTATATGCTCATAGGATATCAAGTCTCTTCTTGGTAACCTGCTGTTCTTCCTCTGAGTGCCACCAGGTCTCCCCCTCCAGGGGACATGGTCAAATGTGAGGCACCAGAGTAAGTGAGAAAGTCATATCCCACTCTCCGCTCAAGTGTGGAGACTGTTCTGACCAGTGGCTAGATCAGGGTAGGGGTTTAAAGTTTACCACCTGTACTGTCTTTGGCTGGTGCCTTAGTTTGAATGGGACCCCTGGGCCCAATTCTGCCTATCATAATGTTCTACTTGTAGGATTCTAGGACCCTCTGGATCCTTCTACTTTGCTGTTCTCCCATGCTTCTCTCATCTAGAGTCCCAGTAGGATGTCATCCCCTCTGTCCGAGTTTCCTCGTAAGTGAAGGCTTTCGTGAGACATGCCTCTTGGTCTAGTATGCAGATATAAGTGAGTATATACCATTTGAGTCTTTCTGCTTCTGGGTTAACTCACTCATTATGATCATTTCTAGCTCAATCCATTTATCCACAAATTTTGGGAATTCCTGGTTTTTAATAGCTGAGTAGTATTACACAGTGTATGTACGACAGTTTTTTAATCCATTCTTCTACTAAGGGAAACTTAGGCTGTTTCCATGATCTGCCTATTATGAATAAGGCTGCTATGAACATTGTTGAGCAAATTTTCTTGCTGTATGCTGGAGCATCTTCTGAGTATATTCGAAGGGGTGGAATAGCTGGATCATGAGGAAGCCCTATTCCCAGTTATCAGAGATAGCACCAGATAGATTTCCAAAGTGGCTGTATTAGTTTGCATTCCCACCAGCAATGAAGGAGTGTTCCTCTCCACATCCTCTCCAGCATGTGGTGTTGCTTGAATTTTTGATCTTAGCCATTCTGATGGGTGTAAGAAGGAATCTCAGAGTTGTTTTGATTGGCATTTCCCTGATGACTAAGGAGGTTGAGCATTTCTTAAGTATTTCTCAGCCATTTTATATTCCTCTGTTGAGAATTCTCTGTTTAGTTCCAAGCCCCATTTCTCAATTGGGTTATTTGGTTTGGTGGAGTTTAATTTCTTGAGATTTTTTTTTTTATATATTTTGGATATTAGACCTTTGTCAGATGTAGGTTTGGTGAAGATCTTTTCCCAGTCTGTAGGCTGTCGCTGTGTTCTCTTGACAGTGTCTCCCACCTTACAGAAGCTTCTCAGCCACATGAGGTCCCATTTAGTAATTATTGACATTAAGGCCTGGCTGTTGGTGATCTGTTCAGGAAGTTGTCTCCTGTGCCAATATGTTCCAGGCTCTTCCTCACTTTTTCTTCTAACTGACTTAGTGTCTCTGGTTTTATGAAGATGCTTTCCTCTTTCCATTGAATGGATTTCGCTTCTTTGTCAAAAATCAAGTGACCATATGTGTGTGGATTCATATCTGGGTCTTCCATTGGATTAAACGGATCAAGCAGCCTTTTGCTGTACCAGTACCATGCTGTTTTATTTACAATTGCTTTATAGTACAGTTTGAGATCCGGTATGCAGATTCTTCCAGAGCACCTTTATTTGTACAAGATTGTTTTTGCTATTCTGCGTTTTTTGTTTTTCCATATGAAGTTCAGAATTGAACTTTCAATGTCTTTAAAATATTTTGTAGGTATTTTGATAGGGATTGCATTGAATCTGTAGATTGCTTTTGGTAGGATGGCCATTTTTACTATGTTAATTCTCCCAATCCATGAGCAAGAAAGATCATTCCATCTTCTCATGTCATCTTCAACGTCTTTCTTCCGAGTTTTGAAATTTTTTTCAAACAAGTCCTTTACTTGCTTAGTTAGAGTAACTCCTAAATATTTTATATTGCTTGTGGCTAATTTGAAGGGTGTGGTTTTCCTAATTTCTTCCTCTGCAAGCTTCTCATTTGTGTATAGGAAGGCTACAGACTTTTTTGAGTTAATTTTGTATCCAGCCAATTTGCTGAAAGTGTTTATTAGCTGTAGGGGTTCTCTGGTGAAATTTTGAGGGTCACTTATGTACACTATCATATCCTCTGCAAATAGGGATAATTAGACTTCCTCCTTTCCCATTTAGATACCTTTGATCTCCTTTTGTTGTCTTATTGCTCTGGCTAGAACTTTGAGTACTATATTGAAGAGATATGGAGAGAGTAGGCAGCCTTGCCTTGTTCCTGATTTTAGAGGAATTTCCTTGAGTATCTCCCCATTTACTTTGATTTTGGCTATTGGCTTGCTGTAGATAGCCTTTATTATGTTGAGGAAACTGCCTTGTATTCTCCGATCTCTCTAAAACTTTAAACATGAATGGGTGTTCGGTTTTATCAAATGTTTTCTCTGCATCTAAAGAGACGATCATGTGGTTTTTTATTTTCAGTTTGTTTATATGGTTGATTACATTGATGGATGTCCGTATATTAAACCATCCCTGCATTCCTGGAATGAAGCCTACTTCGTCATGATGAATGATATCTTTGATGTGTTCTTGTATTGGATTTGCAAGAATTTTATTTAGTATTTTTGCATCAATGTTCATAAGAGAAATTGGTCTGAAATTCTCTTTGTTTGTTGAGCCTTTGTGAGGTTTAGGTATCAATGTGACTACGGTCTCATAGAATGAATTTGGTAATGTTCCATTCTTTTCTATCATTTGTAGTAGCTGACAGTGTATCAGTATTAGTTCGCCCTTGAAAGTCTGGTAGAATTCTGCACTGAAACAATCTGGCCCTGGGCTTTTTTTGTTTGGGAGACTATCAATGATTGCTTCTATTTCTGTAGGGGAAATGGGACTATTTAGCTTGTTTATCTGTTCTTCACTAAACTTTGGCAAGTGAAATTGATCAAGAAAATCATCCATTTCCCATAGATTTTCAAATTTTGTGGCATATATGTCTTCATAGTAGGATTTTAAGATTCTTTGTATTTCTTCAGTTTCTGTTGTTATGTCTCCCTTTTCATTTCTGATTTTGTTGATTTCAATACTGTCTCTCTGCCTTTTAGTTAGTTTGGCTTACGGTCTGTCGATCTTGTTGGTTTTCTCAAAGAAAAAGCTCTTGGTATTGTTGATTCTTTGGACCGTTTTCTTAGTTTCTAATTTGTTAATTTCAGCCCTGAGTTTGATTATTTCCAGAAGTCTACTCCTTTTGGGTGTTTCTGCTCCTTTTTTTCTAGAGCTTCCAGTTGTGTCATTAAGATGCTTATCTGCGATGTTTCCACTTTCTTTTTAAAAGCACTTAGTGCTATGAATTTTCCGCTTAGCACTGCTTTCAATGTATCCAACAAATTTGGGTATGTTGTTCCTTCATTTTCATTGAATTTCAGAAACTCCTTGATTTCTTTCTTTATTTCTTCCCTGACCCATATGTCATTTAGTGGAGAGTTTGTTCAGTTTCCATGTACGTGTAGGCTTTTTGTTATTTCTGTTGTTGTTGAATTGCAGCCTAAGTACATGGTGATCTGATAGGGTGCAAGGTATTATTTCAATCCTCTTGTATCTGTTGAGGCCTGCTTTGTGACCTACGATGAGATCAATTTTGGAGAAGGTTCCATGGGGTGCAGAGAAGAAGGTATATTCTTTCTTGTTTGAGTGAAATGTCCTATTGATGTCTGTTATATCCATTTGACCCATGGCATTGGTAATTGATGTTATTTCTCAGCTTAGTTTCTGTTTCAATGACTTATCTTTCAGTGAGAGTGGGGTGTTGAAGTCTCCCACTATTATTGTGTGGGGATCGATGTGTGGTTTAAGCTTTTTTAGCAGATCTTTTACAAATGTGGGTGCCCTTGTATTGGGAGCATAGATGTTCAGAATTGTGATGTCACCTTGATTGTCTTTATTTGATGTGTATGAAGTGTCCTTCTGCATCCCTTTTGATTAATTTTGGTTGAAAGTCTATCTTGTTTGATATTAAAATGGCTACACCTGCTTGCTTCTTGTGACCATTTGCTTGGAATATTTTCCAACCTTTTACCCTGAGGTAATGCCTATCGTTATGGGTAAGATGTGTTTCTTGAATGCAGAAGAATGTTGGATCTTGTTTATGCACCCATTCAGTTAATCTGTGTCTTTTTATTGGAGAATTGAGACCATTGTTGTTGAAAGGTATTAACAACCAGTGACTGCTAAGAATCTTAATTTTGATCTTGTTTCTGATCAAGCATTTGTGTAGTTGTGTTTTTGCCATGGTATAGTTATTTATTTCCTGAGTAGTATTGGTTGTAGCTTGACGCTTTCAGATAGAGTTTTCCTTCTAGTACCTTCCGTAAATCTGGATTTGTGGATAGGTACTGTTTGATTTTTTTTTGTCATGGAATATTTTGTTTTCTCCACCTATGGTTATTGATAGTTTTGCTGGGTAAAGTAGTCTGGCCTGGCATCTGTGGTCTCTCAGCGTTTGCAGTATCTCTGTCCATGCCCTTCTGGCTTTTACGGTCTCTGCTGAGAAATCGGGTGGAAATCTTATAGGTTTGCCATTAAATGTTATTTGGCCCTTTTCCTTTGCAGCTTTTAATATTTTTTCTGTGTTCTGTATGTTTTGTGTTTTGATTATTATAAGACGGGCAGTTTTTCTTTTCTGGTCAATTCTATTTGGTGTTCTATAGGCCTCTTGTATGTTTATAGGCATCACTTTCTTTAGATTGGGGAAATTTTCTTCTATGATGTTGTTGAGAATAGTTTCTGGGCCTTGGAGTCTGATATCTTCTCTTTCTTCGATGCCTATTATCCTCAGATTTCTTCTTTTCATGGTGTCCTTAATTTCTTGGATGTTTTGTGTCAGGAGTTTTCCAGATTTGGCATTTTCTTTAATGGTTTCTTCAAGATCTGTGATTGTATCTTCTAGACCTGAGATTCGTTCTTCAATCTCTTAGATTCTGTTAGAAAGGTTAACCTCTTTGTTGCTCACCTTCCTCTCTGAGGAAGACCTCTCTGAGGTCTCATGTTCTCGTTTTTCTGCTGTTTGTTTATCATTGAATCCATTTTCATCTTCAGATCTTGAACTGATTTTTTATTTCTTTCATCTGATTGTATATTCCTGAGTTTCTTCCATTGCCTCTTTATAGGTCTTCAGAGCTTGAACCGTTTTATTTCTTTCTTTCATATGGTTATTTGCATTTTCCTGAATTTTTTCCAGTTCACTCTATGAACTTCTTTTATGTCTCTCAACTGTTTGGCTGCGTCTTTCTGCATTTGATTATGAATTTTATTTGTTTCTTCAATTAATATCCTCATTACTATGGATTTGAGGTCATTTTCTTGTATTTCCGTTGTATTTGAGTTCTCTGGGTTGTTTTCTTTGGGATAGCTGGAAACTGGAGACGCCATGTTGTTTTGGGTTGGTTATTTTTTTATTTTGCTTATGCTTTTATACTGTCCTTTAGACATCTTGCCATCTTTGTTTTTGTTCGGTAGCTTCCAGAGTTGGATGGAGGGAGTCTGATGATAGATTCACAATTTCTGTAGGCTGGAAGCTCTGATGCTTCACTGGTGTGGATGGCAGGAGGTTTGCCCTGTCTTTTTGGACTTTCACAGCCAGAGATCCTCAGCTCCCCTGTGCTGTGGGTCCTGCAATCGATCTGGGTCTCTGGATGAGCGTTGGGTCAGGCCAAGGTATCCACAGCCTTCGTGTTCCCTGCCAAGTCCAGCCAGGGACACTGGGCATGAAACACACACTGAGCTCAGCTAGGTTCTCAGGGCCTGTACCATCTGCCAAGCTCAGCTAGGGATTCTGGGCCCAAAATGCACACAGGGTCCAGCCAGAAGTTTTGGGCTGGGACTGTGCACCAAGCTCAGCTAGTGGCTTTTGGCACAAATTGTGTACTGTGGTCAATTATTGACTCAGGCCAGAACCATCCTCCCTGCTCAGCCAGGAATTCTGGATTCAAACTGCACACTGCGTCCAACCAGAATCTTAGAGCCGGGACTGTGCCAAAAGCTCCGCTAGAGTCTCTGGGCCCAATCTGTCTGCCAAGCACAGTTAGGGACTCTGGCCCTAAACTGCACGCTGAGCTCCACCCGAGTCTCTGGGGTGGAATTGTGCACCGAGCTCAGCCAGGGACTCTGGAACCACACTGCACACTGAATTCTGCCCGGGACTCCAGGCCTATACTGCGTGGATAATCCAGCCAGAGTCTTGGGGCCGAGAAGCCTGTGCACACAGCTCAGCTAGAATCTCTGGGCCTCATCTGCTCGGCAAGTCCAGCTAGGACCTCTGGGCTGAATCTGCGTGTTGACTTCAACCTGTGTCAGTGCCTCAGAACTGCCCGCTGAGCTGAGCTAGTGTCTTGGGCAGAACTGCTCGTTGATGTGAGCTAGTGCCTCCGGTGGAACTGAGTCCTCTGCCCAGCCTGCGTCACAGCCAGAGTTCTGGGGCTGCACTGAGATGGTGCCTAGGGTGGACCTGAGCACTCTACCCAGCCTGCGTCACAGCAGGAGAACTGTGGCTGAGCTGAGCTGGTGCCTAGGGTGGGACTGAGCTCTCAGCCCTGCCTGCGTCACAGCAGGAGAACTGCAGCTGTGCTGAGCTGGTACCTAGGTTGGACCTGAGTGCTCTGCCCAGCCTGTGTCAAAGCAGGAGAACTGAGGCTGCACTGAGCTGGTGCCTAAGGTGGACCTGATTACTCCACCCAGCCTGCGTCACAGCAGGGGCACTATGGCTGAGCTGAATTGGTGCCTCAGGCAGAATTGCTTGCTGAGCTGAGCCAGCATCTCCACGGCTCTGTGCACTGAGCTGTACCCGGGACTCTGGGACTGAACTGCCCGCAGAGTTCAGTTTGGGTCACAAGGTACCACACAACCCAAATCCTGTACAGTGTCCCCTCTCCCACAGCAACTCCCATCAGGCCCCTACACCAATTGCCTCCACTGGAAGGCTCTGAGCTGCAAACCTCAGCCACTGCCGCTGGTGCCGCTGCTGCTGCTGCTGCTGCTGCTGCTGCCTCTGCTGCTGCTGCTTCGATCCGAGAAAACCTGTGCTCATCCCGTGTGCAGGGGCACACAGGTCCACCACACCCTGGTCCCCCCGAACCTTGGAGCACTCTTGCTGCTGTGGTGTCAGGACCTTGGTGTTCCTGGCTCAGAAATCTGTGCAATTCCCTGAATTGTTCATTGGAGCTTCTAAACACGGTCCACACTGCTCGCCACCATCTTGGATCCTAAAACTATTGCCAAATTTTAATCATATTACATCTTGAATGTAAAGATTGAAAATCTTCATTTCATGCCTCAAATTGTTGTAGTTTATGCAATGTCCCTCAAATATTTAAGCAGTTAGAATGCTTTAAATATTTAAGCAGTTAAAAAGAAAATGTTTAAAACTTAATCAACATTACACATTCTTTCCATTTAAAGTGTCTTTATATAAAATGTTTCCATTGGACACATGAGAAAAGTATGAGTAGTGTTTACTAGGGCAGTTCATAATGTATGTATATATATATATGGTTTCAAGTTGTCTAGAACATCTGGTGTTTCCTCTTCCACTTAAAATAATGAGGCTAATAAATGAATGCTTCTAGAAATCATATTTTGTGTTCCAAATATAACTCTTCCAATTACAGAATCCTATATTCTATATTATTTCATAAACATATTTTCTTAACCTATGAATGTGCATAAGGAACACTGAGTCATAACCTAACTAAGCAGCAAAATGCTATACCTTGGGTTCTCTGAAATACATGTTAATCTCAGCAAAAGTTATTAAGTGGTTCTGAATCACAATCATTATGACATCTTATGATTGTTTCAATCCTGAACAGAAAACAGTGAGACATTTTATAACATGTGATTGCAATGGATGTCCATATGCCTTGTAACAGTTGCTATTCAAAGGAAAATGTGTGAAGCGTAATTGTCAGCAGCAGTCTGAAATTATCTGCAGGTTTTCTTTCTTAGAAACTACTTCTACTGCTTTGATACCACCTCACAAAAATATCCTTGATAATGCTTTATGTAAACTTAGATATTATGAAAATATATGCCTCTTCTCTGAGAAAAGTAAAATATTAGAAAGATAGCTTCCTTTGTAGCTTCAAATCATGCAAATTGGATTTTTTTTCTCTAAAATCAACCCAAAAATTAATAGGTGGAGAAGTAATGTCTAAAAAGCCATTAGGAATATTCCTGATGAATCTGAGTTTTCTGTATCCTAAAGTTTAGAATCAGATGTCTGTTCATCTATGTATACAAACATTCATTATCCTGAATTGTACACAATATTTAAGTGTAAAAAATAAATGTAGATGGATAATTCATGAGTGAATTTGATAATGACAACCAACATCAAACATCTTTAAAAAAAATTCTGAGAGTTAAATATTCTGTCCTCTAAAAACTGATAATAACATCTTAATCCCTAAACAACTAAGCTACCTGGTCTAGATAAATATTTTAAGTTGATAATGAAAGGAGGTGATGGAGATAGATTTGCAGTCAGAATTTTAGATGCACCAAGATAGGAAAGATGTTTTCTTCACTGCTGTCAAATACAAATAGCAAAAACACTAAGAATGTAACATTTATATAATTCCTGATTGTTTCATGGTTCTTTTTGCTATAGGTAATTTATTGTATATAGGTGTAATAATATAAATGTACATGTAAAAATAAAAAAAGATAGCAAGTAAATATTACTATAAATAACATATAACAAATCTTTTCATATGAACATAGACAAAATATCCAGATAAAATTGATAACATCTGGCATATATATAAAAACTTTATACAAATATTTTCTCTTTTCTTGGAAGTAATGAAATGTAATATATGATTGAGATGGTACCTGATCTCTTGTTACCAAATGAAGCTTCCAATTCCAGGATTGGGTTACATCTAATTGATTTGTTGACCAAAGGTGTCACATGGGTATCTTCTAAACAACTAGGCCTTTTCCATGATAATAAGATGCTCATCACAATCTGACATGAAGGTCCCATTGCTGAAGACAACATCTACACTACTTACTGAACTAAGCAAAGTAGAGTGGGTGTCTTCATAGAGCCTTCATGCTTACTCTAGCATCTCTGTTATAGGATGACACGCTGTACCAACCCAGCCACATCTCTTTTGAACTACAATGCTCTCTTACCTTCAGGATATATTAGAGCAATAGTGGCACAAAACTTGTGGCAGAAAACAACCAATATCTGATTTGACATTAGTCCCATTCTATTAGATTGAATCTATATTCTACCTTGCTTGAGTGACCAAGAACTAGAGACTAAATATCCCATGGACATAGGGAAAACCAAGTATTCCTCATCTTATAAATGAACCAAAATCAAAACATAGAAATAAAATGACCCCTAAAGATAATTTGTTACACTTATAGATCAGTATTTGGTTGAGCCATCATAAAAGAAATTCCTCCCTGCAACAGATGGGAACACATACAAAGACCCACAAAGAGATCTTTTGCAGAGAATGAGAGATTTTAGAACACTCAGCCCTAAATGGGATGTCTATATCAAATACCTTCCCTCAGAGCACAGGGAACTCCATAGAAGAGGCAAAAGTAATGTAAGAACCAGAGAGAATTGAAGACACCAAAAAAAGGAGAGCACCCTAATCAATATAAGCAAAGTCCATATGAACACACAAAGACTGAGGAAGTGTGCAGAAGACCTGCAGAAGTCTGCACCAGATCCTCTGTATATTTATTATAGCTTTCCATTTAGAGACTTTATGAGGTTCCTTATTGTGTGAATAAATTAATGTCTGGTTCTTGTGACTTCTCTTAGACACTTTTTCTGTTTGTTCTTTTCTCCACATCCATTATGATAATTTTTTCTTTTATTTTGCTTTGTTATATTTTATTATTCATAAAAAGCCTTTTTTTTTTTTTTGGTTGTGAGCCATCTTTCCAACCTGGTGGTGGTCACGCACTCCTTTAATCCCAGCACTTGGGAGATAGAGGGAGGAAGATCCCTGTGAGTTCAAGGCAAACCTGTTCTACAATGCAACTCCATGGCAGCCAAGCCTACACAGAGAAATCCTGTCTTGAAAAACAAACAAAACAAAAATGTCTTCTTTTCTAAGGAGTGAAAGAAAGGGAGTGGATCCAGATGGGAGCAGACATAATAAGCAACTGGGAGGAGTAGAAGGAAGGGAAATGGATATATTATGTGAGAAAAAAATCTATTTCAATAAAACAAGGAAAATCTTGGTAAAATAAAATAACAAGTATCCAGACTGTTTTCTCTGGTCATATTTAGATAGAAAATATGAGTTTGGAGATATATCACAGCAGGATATATACTTGCTGTGGGTACTTGAGCACTTACTTAAATCTCTAGGCCATAGATATTAGAGCTGTTCTTGTTCATTTCCACTTGTAATCCCATGGCTGGGGATTCAATGACCAGTGTCTCCCTGTGGCTTGCTGGCTCTTCAACCTCACTTAATCATTGATTTCTGGTTTTAGTTATACACAAGGTGTCAGAAACAAACACACAAACAAAACAACAGCAGGAACCAGAATAAAAATGAAAACGAAAGCAGCAACAATAGCCTATGTTTACTTCTATTCTCCATACGTGTACACATAAATGTGCACAAGCAACTTACACAACACACACACACAAACACACAGTAGAATTATACAAGTGGAAAACGGCGGACATGTTAAAATTGTAGTGTCAACAATTACACAGCATTCTACATACTTTACCATTCTAAATATTCTCAAAGACCAAACTGCAGTACCAGGTCATATAGGAAAAGGACAAACAATCCCAAAGTGACTTGATGAGCTGGGGTGTATAGGTATGGAGCTCCCCTTTCTTGAGGAATAGGGAGGGTGAGGGGATAAGGAAGGTGGGATTAAGAGAAGACTAAGGAGCCTATGACTGAGATTTAAAATCAACAAATAAATATTTTTCTTTATTTTTTCATTTTTTAGATGTACATTTATATTATTATGCCTATATAATAAACTACATACAGCAAAAGAACCACAGAACATTCTGGAATTATATTGACGTTATATTCATAGTGTTTTGGCTGTTTGAATTTGGAAATCCTGAATAAAACATTTTCCTAACTCAGTGAGACTAAAATTTTGAATGTAACTCAATTCTATCATATCTTATTTTAAAACATCTATCTAGACTTAAAGACATCTAAACACCTAAGTTGTATTTTAATTGTGAAACTCAACTATTTGGTTTTCAACTCCATCAGAGACTTGAGAATGAGTAAAATTAATTACCTGAGTGAAAAGGAAGTGTTGGTTAGAAGCTTCCTAATTTAATTTTTAAAAATGACAAATACAACTTGCTGTCTGAATAGTCACCTATAACTCGGGAAAACGTTGTAGCATAATCTTCAGCCTTCTGGCCCAGTATATTTGTAGAAATATTTGTGAGAAAGAAATTATTGAGGACTTGTTTACCCTTTCTTGGCAGTGCTTGGCTATCAAGTTTGCTTGCATCCAAGCTCGCCAAGCTTTAGGCAGAATTTGGTCAGTGGTGGAAACTAGAACATATTTCCTAGTGGCTTGTTTGCCATATTTGAAGCCATCTCCATGAGAAGGTTCATTGATGCTCATCATCATCATCTTTGAGGTAGGCTGAGTGTTGCTAGGAGTTACTCTGTCTTATTATCAAATAATCATTAAAACAACATAAACATCTTTAAATGGCATATACTGTAGGGTTCTGAGGTGTCCTTGTAACCCTTATTAACTAACTATTAAACATTATCTGTCTATAAAATCATACCTATCTGTTAGATCTAGGATTATATTCTCATGGTATAAATAGACTAGTGATGGAAATGACCACAATGGATCCGTCCACAATTAACTTGTCTAGCTTACTTATGCTAAACAGCCTTCAGTACTATTTTCAAAGTATTGGAGGTAAACTTTGCATTCTATTTGAGTGGTATGGATACAGTACCTCATATTACAGTACCTCATATACATATATATGTATATATATATACATATTACTCTAATATGAGTAATAATATGATGAATAATAATCTTAAATTTGAATTCTAAACTACTGTATCAAAATTAAACTTATTTTTACAACAGTATATAAATTTCTATACCAATGAATTAAAAATAACCTTCTGTGCACAGTTTGACTTAAAGTTGAGGGTCAGACTCAACAGTCCTCTTTTTGTTGTATTTCCACATGCTCCTCCACTGCTACCTTGTCTCTTTTCAGCCTCCATTTCCAAACCCAAGAAAGAATGATAAAAGAACAAAGAAAGATCCCTGAGTGCCACCTCATTTTCTCTCTGGGTAAGACCAATAGGAATTTATAACCTCTCATACTGAAAATAAACACCTAAATCCCAAGAAAGCACTCAAAACCACATCCAACTCCTTTTAAGGGAATTGGGATGACATGCTCTTAGAGGGCAAATAAAATGGGGAAAATGGCTAAGCAAGATAGGAATATCAAGTGTGTTCTAGTTTCTAAATGTTGAGAAGATCTAGGCTTAATAAAAGTCCTGTGTGGGACAGTCTGAAATGGTGGACCAATTGCATACAGAAGTTTTCTTTAAAGCTGTCTTGGAGCTGTCCTGTTCTGATGGAGAAGAAAAACTGAAGCACTTGGTGCTGGAACATGAAAGATATAGGATGTCAGCTCCCAGCATGCTGAGTAGAATGAATCCTGTCAGGTCTCACTCAGCTTAAAAGTCCAATTCTTTTGCTCTGAAAACATATAGTTCCTCACAATCATTATACCACCCTAAAATAATAATAAGTGTATGAGGTGTGCATGGTCACATAGAAATTAAGGCTACTTCTTTGCTCTTTGCATGAGCAGAAGAAAGACATCTGTAAACCTTCATTCATGTCATACGAAGAATGGCTTCTAGTCCTTAGTAACATGTACTCTGTACCTAAAAATAAGCATTGACTATACATAGACATTCATGACTCAGCCTGTCTCAGAGATATCCCCATGTATGGGATTAGGACTATAAATTTCCTGCTTGTTGCAGTTTTAATTTTTTTTTTTTTACATCCTGATTGTAGTCCCATCACTAATTACTTCTCAACCGCCCTACCCCCTCATACTCTCTCACTACCTCCCTCATTCTCTCGCCCTCCCACACATAGCCCTCTGCAATGGGGGCCCTACTAACCTAATATCTGATTTCAGGTAATCAAGTCTCATCTGTACTATCTGTATCCACTTCCTCTGTGATTTGGAAACCCCACCGGCCTCGGGGAAGTGATGCACATTGGGGGACCAGAGTCTATGTCAGAAGTGGTCCCTGTTCCCCATATTGTGGGACCTACAAGGAGACTGTGCTGCCTAGGTACTGCCACTGAGCTGAATGTCTATGTCCCTGTCATGCATGGTCCTTGGTTGGTACCTCAGTCTGTGTAGCAAACCCCACCTTCATCCAGTATTTTTAAGTGTGTACTTTATTTATTACAGTGTATTCACTTTACCTTCTTATTGTTATCTATTTTAACTTCCCTTTGCCAACCTACCTGCCTCTTGTGCTTCTTCCCTTCTGGGAACAGCATATCATGAGGGTACTCTGCATTTCCTTCCAATGTGTACCCACTAGGCAATCTTGCCATGAGCAGTGAAGTAGTGAGCTCCCGAGTGCATGTCAGAGGTTCAGCAGCAGTTACCCCTCCCCACATGTGGAGAATCTTCAGTTCATTGTTTACATATAAAAGGGTTCTTTGTTCTCTGCATTCATTGTTCTTGATTGGAGCCTCAGTTTGTGCAATGCCCTTCCCCCCCCCCCCCCCGTGTGCCTCAATCCACAAGCCTCAAGAGTCTCCCTATGGAGCTCCTGCTTCCTCCTGGACCTTCCATTACCCCTCTGTTACCTGCAATTCTCAGCACACTGATTAGAGTTCAGCTTCAAGTCTCAGTAACTGTCACTATCCCCGACTGGGTGAAGACTCTCAGGAACATCTATGTTTGGCTAAAATCAACTTATAAGTGAGCAAATACCAAGAATGTCTTTTTGGGTCTGGGTAATCTCACTTAGAATGATCATTTCCATCCATTTTCCTGCTAATTTCAAGATTTCCTTGTTTTTAATAGCTGAGTCATATTTCATTGTATAGATTGTTATCCATTCTTCCTTTGAGGGACATCTAGTTTGTTTCCAGATTCTGGCTATTATGACTAAAGCTCCTATAAACATAGTTGAGCAAATGTTCTTGTTGTATGGTGGAATATCTTCTGGGTATATGCCTAAGAGTGCTATCGCTGGGTTTTGAAGTAGAGCTATTCTAAATTTCTGTGAAACCAACAGATTGATTTCCGAAGTGGTTGTACAAGTTTGCACTCCTACCAGCAGTGGAGGGGTGATCTTCTTTCTCCAAATCCTACCCAGAATCTGTTGTCACTTGAGATACTAATTTATGTCATTCGGATAGGTGTAAAATGGAATCTCAAAGTCATTTTGAATTGCATTTCACTGGTGAATAGGGATGTTGAACAATTCTTTAAGTGTTTCTCAGTTATTCAATATTTGGTTTGGTGGTGTTTAATTTCTTGAGTTCTTTATATATTTCAGACATTAGCTGTTTGCTACATGTAGGGTTGGTAAAACATCTTTTCTCATTCTGTACTCTGTCACTTTGTTCTGTTGACAGATTTTTTGCCTTACAGAATCTTTAAGTTTCATGAGTTCTTATTTATTAATTGTTGATCTTAGAGCATGGACTGTTGCTGCTCTGTTCATGAGGTTGTCTCCTGTGTCAATGAGTTCTAGGCTCTAACCACCTTTTTCTTCTAACTGATTTAGTGTGTCTGGATTTATGTTGAGTTAATTAATCCACTTGGACATTAGTTTTGTACAGGGTGGTAAATAAGGATCAATTTGCAATTTATTTTACAAATAAATATCCAATTAGGACAGCAGCACTTGTTGAAGATGCTGTTTTTTCCATTATATGGTTTTAGCTTTTTGTCAAAAATCAATTAACCATAGGTACATGGATTTATTTCTGGTCTTAAATTTGATTCCATTGGTCAACTGGCCTATTTTTGTGCTAGTACCTTGGTGTTTTTATTAATTTTACTCTATAGTTGAGTTTATTCTATACTTGAGTTAAGGGATTAAGATTCCTCCAGAGGATCTTTTATCAAACTGGATTGTTTTAGCAATCCTGTGTTTTTTTGTTTTTCCATATGAAATTGAGAATTGATCTTTATAGTTCATAATATATTTTGTATGTGCTTTGATAGGGATTGCATTGAATCTGTAGACTGCTTTGCTAGGATGACCATTTTTATTGTTCATTCTTTCAATCAATGAGCATGAGAGATATTTCCATTTTCTGATATCTTCTTTAATTTGCTTCTGCAAAAACCTGAGATTTTATTCATACGTCTTTCACTGGCTTGCTTAGAATTGCACCAAGATACTTTATATTATTTGTGGCTATCATGAAGGATATGTTTTCCTCAATTGCTTTTTCAGCCAATTTGTCATTAGTATAGAGGATGGATGCTGAGTTTTCCAAGTTTATTTAGTATCCTGCCACTTTGCTAAAGTTGTTTATTGGCTATAGGAGTTCCTATGTAGAATTTTGGTTGTCTTTGATGTATACTATCTTATCATGGTCAAAAATAGAAACTTTAAATTCTTCCTTTCCTATTTGTGTCCCCTTGATTTCCTTTAGCTCTCTGATTGCTCTAGCTAGGTGTTCAAGTACTATATTGAAGAGGAATGGAGAAAGTGGACAGCCCTGTCATGTCTCTAATTTCAGTGGAATTGATTTAAGTTTCTCTCCATTTAGTTGGATGTTAACTATAGACTTGCAGTATATTGCCTTTACTATATTTAAGTATGGGCCTTGTATCTCTGATCTCTCTAAGACTTTTTAACATGAAACGTTGTTGGGTTTTGTCAAATGCTTTTTCAGTATCTAAAGAGATGATGATATGGAGAGTTTTTCTTTCAGTTCGTTTATATAGTTGATTACATTGGTGTATTTCCGTATAATGAACCACATCTGAATGCCTGAGAAGAAGCCTATTTGGTTATAATGGATAAGATTTTTGATGTGATCTTGCATTCAGTTTGACAGAATTTTATTTAGTATTTTTGCATATATGTTCATGGTCTTAAATTCTCTTTCTTTGTTGGGTCTTTGTGTGGCTTAGGTATTAAAGTGACTATGGCTTCATGGAATGAGTTTAGTAGTGATCCTTCTGTTTCTACATTGTGGAATAGCTTGAGGAGTATTGGAACTAGTCTCCTCTGAATGTCTGATAGAGTTCTGCAGTGAATCTATCTGGCCTTGGGCTTTTGTTGATTGGGGGCCTTTTAATGACTGATTCTATTTCCTTAGGGGATATATAGTCTACTTAATTTGTTTGCCTGCTGTTCATTCAAATTTTTAGGTCGAATTTATGAAGGAAATGGTCCGTGTCATTTATATTTTCAAAATTTGTGGCATACAGGCTTTTGAAGTAGGACCTAATGATTCTTTGGATTTCCTAGGTATCGGTTGCTTTGTCTCCCTTTTCATTCCTGATTTTGTTAATTTGGGTACTCTCCCTTTGCCTTTTAGTTAGTTTTAGTAATGGTTTGTCTATCTTATTGATTTTTGCAAAGAAACAGCTCTTGCTTTTATTGATTCTTTGAATTGTTTTCTTTGGTTCTAATTTATTGAGTTTAGCCCTGAGTTTGATTATGTCGAGCCCTATACTGCTCTTGGGTATGTCTGCTTCTTTTTATATTTCTTTTTAGAGTTTTCAGGTGTTCTATTAAGTTGCATGTGTGTGTTGTCTCTAATTTCTTTATGAAGGGACTTAATACTATGAACTTCCCCTCTTTGCACTGCTTTCATTATGTCCCAAAGCTTTGAATATGTTGTGTCTTCATTTTCATTTAATTCTAAAAAGTCTTTAATTTCTCTCTTTATTTCATCATTGAGCAAAACATGGTTCTCTTTCCATGTGTCTATAGAATTTTTGTTGATTCTATTGTTTTTGATGTTCAGCTTTAGGCCATGGTGGTCTGATTGAATATAGAGAATTATTTCAATGCTTTTTTTAATCTGTTGAGTCTTGTTTTGTGATGAATAATATGATGAATTTTGCAGAATATTCCATGTGGTGCGGTGAAGAAAGTACATTCTTTTCTGTTTGGATTCAAAGTTCAATGGATGTCTGTTATGTCCATTTGATTCTTGACCTTTGTTAGCTTGATTATTTCTTTATTTAGCTTTTACCTTGAAGATCTATTCATTGGTGAGAGTAGAGTATTAAGGTCTCCTACTCTTATTGTGTTGGGATCAATGTGTAATTTAAATTTTAAAAGTATTTCTTTTACTAATGTGGGTGTCCTAGTTTTCGGGGCATAGATATTCAAGATAGTAATAAACTCTTGGTTGATTTTTCCTTTGATTAGAATGAAGTCTCCTTGCACAAATTTCTTGATCAATTTTAATTGACAGTCTATTTTTATCAGATATTAGAATGGCTAGTCCAGCTTGCTTCTTGGATCTGATTGTTTGGAAAACCCTTTTTCAAGCCCTTTACTCTCAGGTAATGTCTATATTTGTTGCTGAGATGCAGCAGACTGATGGATATTTTTTCCACATCCATTTTGTTAGCCTGTGTCTTTTTACAGGGGAGTTGAGACCACTGATGTTGAGAGTTATTAGAAACCAATAATTTTTGGATCCTTTTATTGTATATTTGGTGGTGACTGTGTGTTAGCTGTGCCTATTTTGGTTTTGTTGTTGTGAGATTATCTACATATGTTTTGTTGGATGAGGTTTACCATATTGTAATGGAATTTTCCTTTTACTATCTCCTGCAGAGCTAGGTTGGTGTTTAGATGTTGTTTATATTTGGTTGTGTCACAGAATATCTTGTTTTCTCTATCTATGTTATTGAAAGTTTAGCTGGATATAGTAGTATGGGTTGGCATCTGTGGTCTCTTAGTGTCTGGATGACCTCAGCCCAGGCCCTTCTGGTTTTCATGGTCTCTGTTGAGAAATCAGGTGTAGTTCTGATTGGTCTGCCTTTAAATGTTACTTGGACCTTTTCCCTTGTTAATTTTAATATATTTTCTGTTATGCAGTTTTAGTGTTTGGATTATTATGTGGCAGGAGAAATTTCTTTTCTGGTCCAGGCTATTTTGTATTCTATAGGCCTCTTATATGTTCAAGGGTATCTCTTTCTTTAGGTTGGGAAAATTTTCTTCTATGATTTTCTTGAAAACATTTTCTGATCCTTGGAACTTGACATCCTCCTTTTCATCTGCTCCTATAATGCTGAGGTTACACTTTCTCATGGTATCCTTGATTTCTTGGATGCTTTTCGTCACATATTTTTCTTTTTTAATATCTTCTTTGTGGGATGTATCAATTTATTTTATTGTATCTTCAGCCCTTGAGAATCTCTCCTCCATATGTTATATTCAGTTGGTTATGCTTGTCTGTTGCATTCCTGCTTTCTTCTCTAATTGTTCCATTACAAGGGTTTCTTCAATTTGTGTTTTTTAAATGGATTCTATTTCTGATTTCATGTCTTGAAAAGTGTTTTCCATTTCCTTCACCTCTCTTATTGTAGTTTCCTGTTTTTCCTTGATGGTCTATACTTGTTTGTATTATCCTGAAATTCTTGGGAGGATCTGCTCATTTCCTCTTTATAATTCTCAAATAACTGTATAATCAGATTTAAAGTTCATTTCATGAGATTTAGCTGCATTAGAGTATCTGTTGATGTCTGATTTCTAGGGTGGAGCCACGCTGTCCTGGTTTTGGTTGTTTATCTTCTTACCCTTTCCTTTAGGCATCGCTGAGACAGCTTGGAATTTCTAAGCTGGTAGACATGGCTAGTGATACCTTTAGAGGGCAGCTGCTTCATATACTGAATTGGCAGACACTGTCCTCTGAGCTCTGCCACCAAGGATCGATGGTTTCATAAGGCTCGTCTGGCTACTTGTTCTACTCAGAGGAATCAGCCACAGTGTTTCTACACTGTGTTGCATCTTTTCTAAGATGCCATAATGCTATGTTTTTTCCACTGTGTTGATGCTTTGCTCTGTAGGGGCTCTACTGTCTCCAGTAGTCAAAAGGGTGCAGTGTGCTTGGAGCTTGTGGTTCTCAACCCCAGGGGAAGTCCAGTCAAGATGTGGATGTGATAGGGGAGGTGGCTTGGGGCCTGGGATGTGGGTCTTCTTCTTATCTTCCCTACTTGTTTAGTCTGAAAAGCCCCCAAGGCCATAGTTTGACGTAGCAGCTGCTTCAGTCAGCGTATTATTGAGCCTCTGAACCTCTGTTACCCCTGGGAGGAGTGCAAGGTGCTCAGGGTTTGTGATTCCCACACACTGGAGAAGTGTATGGGGGTGAGGTAGGGGTTGGGAGCGGGGAGAGGTTTCTTCTGAACTGTTCCAATTGTTCATTCAGAGAAGCCTCCAACACACCGTTTTGCATGTATGTGTGTTTGTATGTGTGTAAATTATAAGAAAACAGAATTAAATTAAACAAATTAACCATTTTAAAGACATTTAAAGGTGGTTTCTAGGTGATACTGTTGTATAAATTGCAAGTAGAATAAAGTTAAATATTTGAGACTAAAACAAATAAATTAGGAGTGACTTTCCCCAAATACTTTATAAATTTAATTTGAGGCATAATATTTTTAGGATATTTATGATTAGAATAATGAATTAAATTTTTATATGTCTATATATTTTAAAGTACATAATAGTTTACTTTATGACAAAACATATCAGGACATAATGCAGACATGAATCTCAATCAAACTGATTTACTGGGTCACATAAGACAGGCCTGGCTAAAATTGTCAACAGGCTACTTAAACTTTGAAAATGTCTGTCATCTGTTATTTGTCAGTTTGGTGATAAGAGTAGTGTGGTTTCGGATATGTAAATACCTCCATGTGTCATTCTCCTTCAAGTCTACAGGACTCCACTTAGTGACAAGAGTATGTAACATCTTCATAACTCAAAGTTACAAGTATTATCAAAATTTATGTATTTAAAATCCTTGGAAATAATAGCATACATGCACAACTTCCCTCTGCTTAATGACAGAATGTAAATAAACCTGTAATATGACTGATATTTCATCAAAATCCCTGTTATTTCTTAGCAAATATATGTCAGAGTTCATTTATGCTCTTTAGTACATTAAACAGCAGAAGTGTACACAAGATCTTGAAAATCCTAATGCACACTATGTAGATGACTAAGTGATTCAAAAATTGCTGAACCTTTCTAAGTGCCACCAGCTTCTTGGGAAATAAGGGTAAATATACACTATACCTCATGTTATCAATGAAAATTAAGTCTTTAAATTAAATCATTTATACACACAAATATATACTATATATTATATAATTTATATTTTATATATGTATACATATTTTCCCCCTAATTGAGCATCTAATGCATTTAAAACTTCAATAAAATTATATAAACCATATATTCTTCCCTTAGGCTGGCTGAATTAACTATTTTCTTGTAATTAACTGTCCAGACCCATGGGACAAATCGAACCATGGCTCAACTTAAAGAGGGAGTGAGGATTGAAAGTGGGGGATGTAGACATGAGAGATATTGAGTCAAGTCTGGAAATTTCTGATCAAGATTCACTTTAATGCAGAGGAGTAAGACTATGTATAGCAAGGTCATTTTGATCAATTCTAAACCCACTCTCCCTAGCCCTGAGGCAGAAATACAATCTCCTGAATAGCTCCAGGTAAGAACTTTCTTAATCCTCTGAGTAGCTCCTTGTAAGAACTTCCCTATTTCTCTGGGTGGATAATCCAAAGATAGCATAGAACACATGACCTTCTTCAGCAAGGGTCAACAATTCAAAGGTCACAGCTTGCAGCCTAAGCAAGTGATTTTTAATATAGTAGAATTTAGCATGGCTCCTCACAATTAACTCCCACTTCTGTAATTTAAAAACTTTCCTCTCATATTTTCAAATGATCATCAAGCCTTATCAAAGTGAGTGTGTGTGTGTGTGTGTGTGTGTGTGTGTGTGTGTGTGTGTGATAGATGTCCTTATTAAGGCTAAACTTCTCAATTATCTTATTTTCTCCATTGATGAAATTTTTTTCCCTGCAATTAATTATTTTCTATTGAAGAGAGATGCTTCATTATGAGTTTTAGAAGCACACTAGAGCATGGATATTACTATATCTTCAGAAACCAATGTATTACTGTGACTGTTTAGGAAAATGGTAGTAGTGGGTTCTCCCCTAAGGCTAATGGCCTGTTTATCAACATTCAGACTTCTACATAGAAATATCCCTCCTACCTACCCACCCAATTATAATTTTTTCCAACAAGCAAAACCACAATATAACAAATCCCATTACCAAGAAAACAAATTGAAACAATACCAAAACACAAAAACAACAAAGACATCAGCAACAAAATAAGTAACACCAAACTGTAACTATATAAATACACACAAAAACTGTAGGTCAATATATATTTATAAATTACTCCTAAACATAAAGCCTGTTCTCAAATTTCTACAGCCAGCTCCATTCTATAGGAGAAAACTGATTTTGATTCCCCAGAAGGTTAAAAATGACCACTTAAATTATTTACTTTCATTCTAGTTGTTAGGTTATTATTTGTTTATTCATTCATTCATCCATCATCCATTCATTTTTTAATATAACAAAATAAAATAAATTAAGAGAAAACAAATACTGTCATATTGAACTTTGGAAGGAAAAGAACCCAAGAGAAGGTACAAAAGTATGCACATTCAAGATCCCACAAAAATACTAAACTGGAAGATGTATATGCAGATAAACAGAGAACATTGTGCAGACCCTTCAGGCCCTGTGCATGTGATCTCAGTCTCTGTGAGTTCATATGAGTTTCTCCTGGTGTCTGTCTTCTTGTTTGTCTCTTATACCCCTTTTGCATCTTCTTCAAAAAGGTTCCTAGAGCTCTGAGAGGAGAGATTTGATAGAGACGTTTCCCTTAGAATTGAGTATTCCAAGGTCTCCTACTCTCTGAGTAATTTCTGCCTGTGGGTCTCTACATTTGTTCACATTTGCTGCAGGAGGAAGCTTCTAAAATAGAGTAAAGTTTAAGTCAATTAAATAAGTTTCAAATTTGAAGAAAGTATGTAACTGATTGTGAAATCAATGCATGTGTGCTGAAAACTAAATACCAAAACCTGCACGTTATAAAATATATTTAATTATAGTCACAAATAAGGCCATTTAAACATTACATTTCTCTTGTTGAAAAGAGCTCAATTGGTATTTCCCACCTGAGTTCCAGACTAAATCTAAGTGGTACATGTCATTACAAATTAAATTGTAGTCTAAGAGTGACATTTAGATCCTAGCATAAAAATGCATCAAAATGACATTTCCTCACACTGTAAAGTAATATTTATTATAATTAAGTGTGTAAAGCATGTGTTGTCTTATTATTAATTTCTATCACAATTTTTGTTGTTGTGGTGGTTAAATTTAAACATTGAGGTTTATCTTAGTTTTAGGGCCGAAGAGACAGCTCAGCTCTTAAACGCTAGGCTCACAACCAAAAATATAAAAGTGAATCTTGTTTGTTTTGTTTTATACATATAAGCATATTTCTCACACTAGAACCTTGGATTTATAATCTTGTAAGATAAAAACATTCAAAAATTTCTGTAGTTGCTGCAAGGCCAACAATGTTATTACAATATATTCCCAGGGGAAGAGAAGATAAAACAAGAATGCCATAGACTTTAAGTGTGCATTACTGTAACAGAGCCTATAAGCAAACATTCTGCTCAATCTCAAAAAAGAGAAAGAAAAAGAAAGCGTGGAATTGGATATGTGCAGAGGGTCTGTGAAGAGATGTGGGACAGAAAATCAATATCAGAATATTTTGTATTAAGAATACACTCATAATATAAAATAATGTATAGGAGGCATATTCTCAGATTTGTCAACAGTTACAGTTGGAATATGTGAGTGGAAGTATAAAATTGCAGATATAAAAGAAAAATATTTGTTAATATAAATGTAGATACATTTTATTGGAAAAATGATTACACTCTATTCCAGTATTAAAATACATGCTAGAATTTGAAAAAATTATAAGAATACAATCCGGCTCACAATAAATAAATATAGTTATCACTAACAGATGAAGAAATGGAAATCCAGGCACATTTTAAAAAAAATAACTATTTGCTCATGCATAGAATATTCTTTAACTGATAGATTTTTGTTTTGTTTTGTTTTGTTTTGCTCTGCTATTTTGGGACAGGTTTTCCCTGTGTAGCCTTGCCTGTTTGGAAAATTGCTCTGTAGACCAGCCTACAAAGTAAATAATAATTTTCTATTAAAAAACTAATAGAAACTATAATAAAATAAATCATTAACAATTTTCTAAAACTATAAAACCTAGGGATGTATACAAAATCACTTACAAGAAGTATATTCTAAAAACACAAACATTATCAAGAGAAATTGAAGAAGTGTCAAATAAATGGAGGTCTAAGAAGTGATTGAATTAACAATGTAAATATACTAACATTCTGCCTAAATTTTCTACAATACCCAGTTGAAACCATAACATTTTAACAAAATGTTGAAGCAATTGTTTATCAACTTTGTTTTAATATGCCAGGGATTTCTTCTTTCTTTGTCTGGCTAGCATTGGATTGAAAACCTGAATTATATAATTTTTAAGTTCTTGGTGATGGATCCACTGGTGTGTACGTTTCTTGGCCTCTGTGAATATGAGAGTAGAAATATCCCCTTGTCATGTCAATTTTATTTATTTTACAAATTTTATTTATTTTGTATAAACCCTATTTTGGGATTGCTGTAACACATGATAACTCTAATTATAGTTACCAAAAGGCCTCCATATTCTTGTCCACTGAAACTGAATAGTATCTGTTGCAATTTAAGCCTTGCAAAGCCTATACACAAGACATTTTTTTCCAAGTCTCATCAGCCTTTATTAGTTTTAGCTATTTAATATATTACTCTTACTGGGATAAAATACGTCTGCTTGTTGTTTGATTAAAACAATCACTGATAGGAAAAAATAATTAAAGATCTCTGTGTTAAAAAATATGTTACTCATTTGCTTTGTTTATTTTTTAAATTTAGAGTCTATTACCTAACTATAATAGTTTTACTACTTTTGTTCCTTCTGAACCATCTCAAATGCTCCTACTGGCTCTCCTTCAAATTTATGGCCACTTTTTCACTTATTGTTATTGCATGCATGTAAGTACATGCATATACAAATATATTTCCAGTATAACCTCTTCATTCTCTATAATATTACTTGTATCTTTGCAATGTTGTCCATCTGACATAAGAATATAAACTATAAGAACAAAATTCAACTGCTGTGTACTGCACATATTGAAATCTTGGTTGCAATCTCAATTGCTCTTGTGATTTTTGGTGCTTGTTTTTATTTTATCAATGAGTTTCAGAAACATAAGTTGCAAGGATCTTTAGCCATTCAGTGTTGTTCTCCTTCACTCTACTGAATATTTTCTTTGCTATGCATAAGCTTTCAGTTTAATATAGCTTCATTGTCAAATTTAGTTATCTTTAATTGTGGTAGATGATATTCTCCATCAGTCTTCAAATGCATTGCCTCTATTAGTTTAGAAAGCCAGTATTTAACACTTGAATCCATTTTTTGAGCCTTTTGCAAAACTCAACCTGTAATGTAAAACTCATTTAACATAATACATATAGTTATGTAAAAGGTAATCGCACCAAAAAATCATAGTTATTGTTATCACCTAGGAATCTGCATTAGAATGATTTACTTTGATATATTAAGAATTAAAAGAAAGAAAAAAATCTCAGGTGCAACAGTTAATAGCAATGAAGATCCTAGACCCAGCAGCATAATTAGCTGCTGTAATTACTAAAGGTAAACACACACACACACACACACACACACACACACATACACACACACTACATTGTTGAAGTTATTTTACAAAACAGTGTTTGTTTCTCTTAGCTTATTACTTAAGTAGGCTATCACAAAAAATTGATACTTTTATATTTATTTAAAAATTAAGCTTTACAACAAAATATTGAGCAGTTAATATCTATTCTTTTTATTAATTTTTTTAAATTTTATATGTACATTTATATTATTATACATATATACAATAAACTAAGTACAGCAAGAAAAAACATGACACAATCAAGAATTATATAAATGTTAAATTCTTAGAGTTTTGGCTAATTTTTTAAAGAAACATCTTCTCTACTTTGGTATGTGTTAAATGCTGAATGTAAATCAATATCTATCATATATCATCATTATCAATTTAAAACAACTATCTAGACTTACGATTAATGGTAAAACTAAACTATATGGTCTTAACCCCATCAGGCTTGAGATGGAATAAAATTGATTACCTGATTATACCTGGAGTACAGGTTAGTAGCTTTCCAAATGAGAAGATGACAGAGACAATTTGCTACCTGAATATTCACCCAAAAGTCTCTACAATGTTGGAATGTCTTCTTTAGCCTTCTGCCCCTATATATATGACAGACATATTTGTGGGACAGGAACTATTGAGGACTTTCTTACTCTCTCTCAGCAGAGTTTGAATCAACTCTGGCTGTCCAAGGTTGCTCTGTTTTAGGCAAATTTTTGTCAGTGGTCGAAATGAGGACTTTGCCCATTGGCTTGTTAGACACATTTGAAGCCACCTCCATAAGGAGGATCTTTGGTGCTTATCATCCTCTTTGAGGTTGGCTGGGTGTTGCCAGGAGTTAGCATTTCTCATTGTCAGTGAATCTTTAAAATAATAAAAACATTTTAAATGCCATATTCTGTATATCTCTGAGGTTTTTGAAGACCTTATCTCTTTTACCTAATCCTTCTATAGAATCTTTTCTTTCTGTTGCACCTAAGATTTATATTCTTGTGATAAAAATAGACTATAATTGATATGACCATTATTTGAACAAGTAACTATTAACTTGTGTATCTTATTTATCCTAAACAACCTGCAATAGCACTTTCTAGATATTGGAAGTAAACCTTGTATTATAATTGAATTACATGGGTACAACACTTCATATTAGAGTAGAAAAATATCTAATGGGTATGAAGAATAATCTTATATTTGAATTCTAAACTGCTGTACTTAAATTAAACGTATTTTGCATCTATACACAAAATTCTATACTAGTTAATTAAAAATAACCTTGTGAGTGACAATTGACACATTAAGTTGAGGAGTAGATTCACTAATCTACTTTTTGTTCTATCTTTCTTACATATTTCTATGTTTCCCCTTCCTTTTCCACCGCTATCTCCAAAACTAAGAATGGAAAATAAAGAAAAAAGAGACATCCCAGAGTCTAACCTTGTTTTCTATCTAAGTAAGACCAATAATAACTTATAACCAATTCCTATTGAAAATAACCCCTGGATGGGGAGGTCTGCTGGCACTTAGAGGAAAGATAGCAGGCTACCAAGAAGAGATTTGATACCCTATGAGCATATACAGGGAGAGGAGGACCCCTCAGTCACAGTCATAGGGAAGGGGAAATGGGAGGGAGGGAGGAATGGGAGGATACAAGGGATAGGATAACAATTGAGATGTAATATGAAAAATTAATAAAATATATTTTTAAAAGGTTAAAAAAAATGAAAAGAACCCTCTATAGGACAAGAAAGTCATCAAAAACCTACATAATCCCCCTTGAAGGAAATGAGGCATCATTCTCTTAAGCTTTCTTCTGACTAATTTGAGTTGAATAATATATTTGTAGGGGTCCATAATTGGGGAAATGGCTAAACAAGTTAGGAATAGCATTTGTGGTCTAGTTTCTAAATGTTAAGAAATTCCAGGCCTAATTAGAGTCCTGTGAGGGACAATCTGAAATACTGGACCAATTGGGATTGGATGCTTTCTATGAAGGTGTCCTGGAAGCTGTCTTGGTCTGATGAGGAACAGCAACTGAAGTGCTTGGGGCTTGAATATAAAGAATGCAGTATGTCAGTGTCAGCCTACTGAAGTCACTGAATCCTGTTAGGTCCGATCCATTGTTAGTCTCCGGTTATTTTGTTCTGAAAACATATAATATATCACAAGTATTATACTTTGCTAAATGTATAAATATATAAAGTGTGCATGATGCATAGAACAATTAAGGCTGGTTGTCTGTTCTTTGTATGGGCTGAAAAAAAGACATTTGTAAATCTTCATTCATGCCATATGAAGAATGGAATTTAAAAATAATTCATGTGGGATTCTACACTCAATAAGAATCATTGTTTATGCGTGTATGGTCATGACTCAGCCTTGTAAGCGCTAGTCCTATATAGTGGGATTAGCAGTATATTACCTGCTTGTTCTGTGGTTTGAATTCTTCACACCCCAATGTATCCCCCTCCCTCATCCCCACCGATCTCCTTTCCCTTATTCATATCTCCTCTCTCCCTCCCCTAGTACTCAGAAAGAGGAGCCTACCTCCTCTGATATCTGACCTCAGCCTATCATGGCTCATCTGTACTACATGTAACCTCTTCTTCTCTAGACTGGCAAAGTTACCCTGCTGGGAGAAAGTGATCAAAGTTTGGTGGTCAGAATGCATAGTTGAAGCAGACCCTACTTTACACATTGTGGGACACAAAAAAATATTGTACTACATCTGAGCAGAGCGTCTAGGTCTGCATCATACAGGGTCCTTGATTGATGTATCATTCTCTGTATTAAAGTGTAGTTATCCTGTATTAAGTGGGTAATATCTGCTTATGAGTGAGTATATACCATATGTGTCTTTCTGCAACTGGGTTACCTCAGTCAGGATGATCTTTTCTAGTTGCATCTATTTGCCTGCAAATTTTAAGATTTCCTTGTTTTTAATAGATGAATAACATTCCATTATGTAAATGTACCACCATTCTTTATTATTCTTCAATTGAGGTTTATCTAGGTTGTTTGCAGTTTCTGGCTATTACAAATAAACCTGCTATGATCATAGTTGAGAAAAAGTCCTTGTTGTATGGTAGAGCATCTTTTAGATATATTCCCAGGAGTGGTATGGCTGGGTCTTGAGGCAGAATTATTAACAGTTTCCTGAGAAAGCACCAGATTTATTTCTAAAATGATTATAAAAGTTTGCACTCCCACCAGCAGTGGATTGTTATTCTAATTTCTCCACAGCCTCACCAGCATGTGCTATCATCCTAGTTTTTTATCTTAGCCATTTGGATAGGTGTAAGATGGAATCTAGGGATGATGAACATTTCTTTAAGTGCTTCTCAGCCATTTGATATTTCTCGGTTGAGAATTTTCTATTCTTAAATCTCTATGTTATTTTGTCTTATTCCCAACCAACATCCCACTGATAAATGCAATATGTAGCTTTCCCCGGCTACAGTTCCTTCCTCCTAATTATCCTAGGACTTCTACTCAAAACTCAAACTCCTGGCTGAATCTTCTAACTCCTCCTTCCCCAGTGGGCAGGGAGTACAGCTCTATTGCCTCGCTGATCTTTGATTGGCTTTAAGCTGCTTTATTGAAATATAAGTGGGAAGGTTGAGGAGTATAGTTTATAACATTTAGAAAAGAAATAAGAATGTAAACTTCACCATAACCTACGCCTACTTTTCCCCCTTTTAGTCTAATTCATTCTTTTCTTACAATAACAAACATGTAGTATAACAATTATGAAAATTATTACATAATACATTTGTTTATTTGTGATGTTTGGATAAATTATTTTACTATATATCATTTTCTACCATCATAAAAAAATTGAAGTTTAACTGTGAGACTATATCTAGTTTTTAAACCCACCAGAGATTAAGAAGGAATAAATATTAACTAAATATATAGGAAGTGCAGGCAAGCAGCTTCCAAAAGTAAATAAATGACATAGATTTATAGCTGCCTGGACTGCTCCTTAGTATTTTCCTATAGAATTGTAGTACCATCTTCAGCCTTCTGGCAAAGAATATTTGACAGGGCTTTTTGTGAAGCAGCGATTATAAAACATTAGCCTAACTTGTCCTTAGAAAACTCTGCAATCTCTTGAATTAAATTTGTCCTGTTTGGCGGGACCCCTTGGCCCAAATCTGCCTATCATAATGTTCTACTTGTAGGTTTCTAGGACCCACAGTCTCCACACTTGAGTGGAGAGTGGGATATGACTTTCTCACGTACTCTGGTGCCTCACATTTGACAATGTCCCCTGGAGGGGGAGACCTGGTGGCACTTAGAGGAAGGACAGCAGGTCACCAAGAAGAGACTTGATACCTTATGAGCATATACAGAGGGAGGTAATTCCTCTGAGGAACAGTCATAAGGGAGGGGAATAAGGGGAAAATGGGAGGGAGGGAAGAATGGGAGGATACAAGGGATGGGATAACCATTGAGATGTAACAAGAATAAATTAATAAAATTTAAAAAAAAGTTTGTCCTTTTTGGACAATATTCTTTCTGTAATTGAAACAAGGGTGTTTTATCCCTCAGAGGCTTGTGTACTACATATAAAGCCTTAGAAGCTCTTTGTATAATATGGGGTGAAGCAATGAGTAGACCTGTGTCATGTCAAAAAATCCTTAAGTTATTAATATCTTTAAATATTGAACACCAACTTTCTATCTATCTTATCTGAATAGGTTGTTTCAAGCTACTTTTTTTCTTTTAATTTTATTAATTTATTCTTGTTACGTCTCAATGGTTATCCCATCCCTTGTATCCTCCCATTCTTCCTTCCCTCCCATTTTCCCCTTATTCCCCTCCTCTATGACTGTTCCTGAGAGGGATTATCTCCCCCTGTATATGTTCAAAGGGTATCAAGTCTCTTCTCGGTGACCTGCTGTCCTTCCTCTGAGTGCCACCAGGTCTCCTCCACCAGGGGACATAGTCAAATGTGAGGCCCCAGAGTATGTGAGAAAGTCATATCCCACTCTCCACTCAAGTGTGGAGACTGGTCTGACCATTGGCTAGATCAGGATAGGGGTTTAAAGTTTACCGCCTGTATTGTCCTTGGCTAGGGCCTTAGTTTGAGTGGGACCCCTTGGCCCAAATCTGCCTGTCATAATGTTCTACTTGTAGGTTTCTAGGACCCAATGGATCCTTCTACATTGCTATTCTCACATGGTTCTCTCATCTAGAGTCCCAATAGGATGTCCTCCCCTCTGTCCCAGTTTCCTGGTAAGTGAAGGCTTTCATGGGACACGCCCCTTGGTCTAGTATGCAGATATTAGTGAGTATATACCATTTGAGTATTTCTGCTTCTGAGTTAACTCACTCATTATGATCATTTCTAGCTCAATCCAATTATCCACAAATTTCGGGAATTCCTTTTTATTTTTAATAGCTGAGTAGTATTCCATAGTGTATATGTAGCACAGTTTCTTTATCCATTCTTCTACTGAGGGAAATCTAGGCTGTTTCCATGATCTGGCTATTATGAATAAGGCTGCTATGAACATGGTTGAGCAAATTTTCTTGTTATGTGCTGGTGCATCTTCTGGGTATATTCCCAGGAGTGGAATAGCTGAGTCTTGAGGAAGCCCTATTTCCAGTTTTCTGAGATAGCGCCAGATAGATTTCCAAAGTGGCTGTACTAGTTTGCATTCCCACCAGCAGTGAAGGAGTGTTCCTCTCTCCCCACATCCTCTCCAGCATGTGGTGTCGCTTGAGTTTTTGATCTTAGCCATTCTGAATTACCAAGGATAGAATACTTTACTTAGGATTTTGTAACAAGATATGATCTCAAATCTACCAAGATCTAGACCAATATATTTTTTTGGCTTATTAATGTTCTTTGGTTTCAAAGTAGATTCAAAAACCTACTCTCTCATTTGTTTTCCTATAACCAACCTCTTTAAAACATTAACAAACATCTGTCATCTATACAATGAACAAAATTCATCCATCCCCACCATGGGAATGGCATGGCATGTTCTTTTTTGAGGCCCAAGAAAATTGTGATAATGTACAATCTTAAGAAAACCTTCTTAAACTTCTGCTGTCCAGTCTTATTACATCGAGAAACTGCAGAGCTTAACTGAAGTCCTGACAAGAACAGCCTTTGATGCTATACAATCTAGATAGACATTTTGAAATTGATCAAAATGAAAATTTTCAAGGAAACATTTTCATTGAGGCCATCTGTCAGGTAGGATCACCTGTTCCATTGTCTTGTTTTTTTTTTTTTTGTTTTGTTTTGTTTTGTTTTTTGTTTTTGTATCTGGTTCTCTTGCTCAGCAAAATATTAGCCTTCAAAGGTATTACATATTTTTGTTTTAACATACATATAGGCTCTGCACTTAAACATAGCTCTGTTAAAGATGATTCTCTGTAAGATAATTTTTTATTTATGGCACTTAAAATAATGACATGATAAGTCCTGAGGAATTTTTAGCCAGTGATACACTGGCCATACATAGCTGAAGTCCTGGCCGAAGATATTTTTAAGTACTCAGTCAATCTCAGAGTTGTTTTCACATGAAGGGATCAGAAAATTATGCTACCTATCCTGTTTTTTATTCTTGATTTATTTCCTTCTGTCTGCAGTCAAAGTCTTCATGAGTCTTCCCCATGTCAAATCTTATTTCCAGGATTTTGGATTGAATACATAGCTTTTAATTTCCTGTAGAGACAAAAGCATATTCTCCTCCCAATACAACACATTTCCTGTTTTCCATTTTGGAATAAAGACAATTACATGCTGATCTAATTCAGCAATCCTTCCAGAAATTCGGTGTATCTTAGCAGGTGTGCTACTTATCTCATTTTTAAAAATTTTTAAATCATTATATATTTATTTGATCTATTTTTGGGACATATTAAATTCCCCTTCTGTTTTATGACCATCTTTAAATAATTACTGTTAGATCTTTTCATAACTCTTTGACCTATAGAATTATGTTATATCTGTGACAGGTTTTCATTATTAAGTCTGTGATATTGTTGTATTTCAATGGCTATACATGGTGAAGCACCACAAGTCCCAATTTTCAAAAGTATCTTCAAGACAGTCACCATCTCTAAAAATTGTGTTGCCTTAGAATCCTGCTCTGCAGAATTTAAGGCCCATTTGCTATGCTTCATATGAACATATGGCACAGTGTATGTATTTTAGTTGTCCAAATGGCAAAATGGAGTACAGAAGCCATTGTTTGACCTTGTTCTTAGGAAACTCCAAACAAGATCTGCATTTCTACTTTAGGAAACAGACCTTCATCCCATACACATACTATATGTATTCTGACCATGTTGGCCCACAGCAGAAGCCTTTCAAAAAGCATCTCAATGTGCCACTATCTGTAATTTCTTCAAGCCTTTCTGGATTCTTCTCATCTGGAACTACCTATTTTGGTGTTACTATAAATTCTAGATTGAATTTCTCTGAAAGTGCTTTATTTTGATTCAAGGATTCCTCCAACTTATGTTTTATAGCCTTTAATTTACCATCCAACTGCTTAGTCTCTTCTTTCTCCAAGTTTGTCTTATTTTGATGTTTCCCAAAGAGAATACACAAAACTTAAACTGTCCTTGAAAAACTTATTTGTATGCTAAGAGACAGAAATTCAAATAGAATCCAGGACCACTATGTCACTCTGTCTTCCTCCATTTTTAAAAGAGAAAATAATCTTCTTTAATCTCAAAACCTCTTCTAAGGATTTTTCTTTCTTTGACCTAGCTTCTCTTTTAGACTTTACCAGTTTGGAGGCTTTTGAAGCTTTTCAGTCAGTTTCTGGATCCTGCTTCCAGGGAGAAGATTTTTTTTCCTGCCTCCTTCACTGATCCTGACCACTCCCCAAATCTGGGAAGTTGTTAGGCCCACAATTGTCTGTTCTTCTGGCCAGCATAAGTCATGCCAACTAGTGCCTATTGGGGGGATTTAGTTTCCTTTCTTTCCTAAGAAAGTCTGACTTTGAAAGCCACATTTTTTAATTTTGCTTTGCCTCTCTGGGGTTTTTGTGTATCAGTTATTGTTTTGTTTTTGTACACCTAGCTGAAGACCTTGCTATTCTGCATGGGAAGCTGGTGCAGTGTGTCTAATCAGGAAGCTAGGAGCTCCTACTTTAGAAACTGTAGCTCCTCACTTTTTTAACAGAACTAAGAAACTTCTCTGTAGTTTCATTTTCTACATTGTTCTTGTTAATTTATTGTAAATTCTGCCCCTCATTTGTATGCTGTTTCTTATAATGTTTCTCTTAGCTTATTATTAAACCATGCTATCATACAAATAATCAAAACTCTTTTATATTTGTATAAAATTAAGTTTCACAAAAGAATCTTCATCAGATTATATCTATTCTTAACCCTCTATGTTACTTTTGCTTTACTCTCTGCAAACATCCAAGCTCTACTTGCACTAACTCCAGACCCTACATCCTGATATTTCTTCGAACTCTAGATCAATCTCCTGGCTGAATCTCTTAACCTCTCTTCTCCTTGCTGGCAGTAAGTCCAGCCCTATTCTCTGGCCTGCTCATTGATACAAGGGAGACAATTTGGTAGCAGAGTTTATACAACATTTAGATAGAAAATCAGAATTTAAACTACACAATAACCTTATGCCTATAGCACATGAAAACACAGGAAAATAAGGAGAGAGAATGCTCTATAAAGCAGTAGGGTAGGGTTCTGGAAAACACAAATCCATCTTCTATTTCAGGTCTACAACTTTTAATTATAGTCCCGGGACTCTTTTGGGTTTCTTTTCCCTAATTTAAGATTAGTCAATTTAAACCCAAAATCAATAAAAGCTGGTAGGCCCACCATTTTAGGTAAACATCTCGGGTAGTCCCTGAGTTAATTTGATCAGCTGGAGGCCTAGGGAGTACCAACAGGAGAAGGGTGCCAGTTTGTTAGCTCCTACTTATGCCACTGTTAGGGCCTTAGTTTAGTCATTAGGAGACAGACCTAGAGATACACAAGCTTTTTGTAGTCTAAAAGGAATGTAGAAATATATTGACATAGACAGTTTCTTGTAAGGGTTTCAAAACAGAATACTTGAAGTACAGTGAATTGAATCTAATTGCTCTGTTACTTTTTTTCATGATGGTAGATGTCAAGTAGACATTGGCATTTCCAGGAACCAATTAAGGAAAGCAAATCTCCAGAATACACTTAACATAGTTTGGTAGTGTACTGTGGTAGACTTTTCTTCAGTAAACCACACACACACACACACACACACACACACACACACACACACACAAACACACACACATTGATTCACCCCAGATAAGGAACCTATAACAGATTAAATAAAAACTGCACCACAGTCCAATTTTGTGAACCAATGTGTTTCTTTTGAGATTTTGAACAGAAATATAAATGACTTGCTATATGGAATGAACTAGGATGGTTTTTGTGTATGATTTTGTTTCAGTTAGTATTTTTTTATTATCGGTCTTTATTTATTTTGATTTTTATAATTTTTTTATTAGAGGAGAGAGAAAAAAAGAAGAACCTGAAGTTTGTTGGGTAAGGAGTTGGGAAGGATGTGGCAGGAGTGGAGGGAGGGTAAGAGGCAGACACAGAATATGTATGTAACATATATTATATGTATGTAATATGCATATATTATTTATATATAATAGAAAAGGCTAAAATTTTTGAAAACTTAAGACATACATGACAAAATATTCCCAGTTAATGGAGATAGCCTGATGTGGTGGAACACACCTTTAATTATAGCCCTTAAGGGGCAGAGGCAAAGAGATCTCCAAGTTCAAGTCTAGCCTTTTCAACAGAGCTATTTCAAGGCCAGCCAGGGTTACTCATAGAATTATTGTCTCAAAAATTTCCCCAAAAGAGGATATGAGGAAAAAATAGTTTGAAATTAAGAAACAATGATGATTTTATAGAAAGGAAAATAAACTGCCATTCTCACCATTTTCTTATGCATGTCTATAATTGGTTTGTGTCTCATAACAATTAGGAGACTTATGTACTCTGGTGCCTCACATTTGACTATGTCCCCTGGCGGGGGAGACCTAGTGGCACTCAGAGGAAGGACAGCAGGTCACCGAGAAGAGACTTGATACCCTATGAGCATATACAGGGGTAGGTAATCCCTCTCAGGAACAGTCATAGGGGAGGGGAATAAGGGAAAAATGGGAGGGAGGGGAGAATGGGAGGATACAAGGGATGGGATAACCATAGAGATGTAACAAGAATAAATTAATAATAATAAAAAACAATTAGGAGACTTATGTCTACATTTACTAATAAGCACTGTGATACTGAGGGTTTTTTTGTAAAAGTGGTCAATAGAGAAGATGGTTTTCCTCATCATTAAAAGGTAATGAAGAAATATCTTAGTGAAGTTGGATAGGGTAGTAAACATCTATCTTATTAATGGGACTAGAGGTACATGACTTTATCTCCTTTACTCAGACATAACAAAATATTCAGATCTATACAGTCATAACCATGGGGGGGTGTAAGTTATACTACAGTGAATAATAACAAAAAAGAATCTTGAACCTAATGAATATCACTTTCCTATCTTCACTAGTGAAACATGACACAGTCTTTCAACATCATATTTTTAACTATTCTTGTGTCTTATACTTTGTAAAACATTTTCAAAAATAAATGGATACAGATGTATGGGATTGGTTCTTATGGAAATGCCATTTGATATTTTCCTATATAAGCCTAATAGAAGGGAAACGCAAACATATAAATCAAGCTCTATTCATCACAATTGCACTAAGATTCTACTTTACTATTCTCTAAGCTTCCGAATATTTCGAGACCCCATTCTCCATCTCAAATGGAATTTATGGATCAACATTCTTCATAGCAACAGGATTTCACGGACTCCACGTGATTATTGGAACTACCTTCCTAACCATTTGTCTCTTACGACAAATAAAATTCCACTTCACATCAAAACACCACTTTGGCTTCGAAGCTGCAGCATGATATTGACATTTTGTAGATGTAGTATGACTACTCCTGTATGTATCAATCTACTGATGAGGCTCATACTTTCTTAGTATAATAAGTACAACTGACTTCCAATCAGTTAGATCTAGAATAAACTAGAAGAAAGTAATTAACATACTTCTAGCTATTTCTATTAATATTACCCTATCGCTTCTCCTAATTACAGTAGCCTTCTGAATCCCCCAAATTAACGTTTATACAGAAAAGGCAAATCCCTATGAATGCGGCTTTGACCCTATTGACTCAGCCCGTCTACCTTTCTCTATAAAATTTTTCCTAGTAGCCATCACATTCCTTCTATTCGATCTAGAAATTGCACTATTGCTCCCAATTCCCTGAGCTATTCAAACACACAAAGTATATTACATAATACTATACGCATTTCTTCTAATTTCAATTCTCTCCTTAGGACTAACCTATGAATGAGCACACAAAGGCCTAGAATGAACAGAATAGCTGGTAATTAGTTTAACTAAAATTAATGATTTCGACTCATTAGATTATGGCTTCCACCATAATTACCAAGTGTCTCCTATCTACATCAATTTAACCTTAGCCTTCTCCCTATCACTCCTGGGCACTCTGATATTCCGCTCACACCTCATGTCTTCACTACTATGCTTAGAAGGGATAATACTCTCTCTATTCATTATAATATCTGTGTCATCCCTGAATGTCAACTCAATAGCCTTTTTCCCTATTCCCATTGTTATTCTAGTATTCGCAGCATGCGAAGCAGCCATTGGATTATCCCTACAAGTAAAAGTTTCAAATACATACGGAACAGACTATGTACAAAATCTTAATGCCCTACAATGCTAAAAATCATCATAGCCTCAACCATACTTTTACCCCGAATCTGATTATCAAAAAACAAATTTATATGAATTAACGTAACATCACACAGCTTCATAATTAGCCTGATCAGCCTAACCCTCCTGTGACAAGAAGAAAACCACACAACTTTCTCTATCTCCCTATCTTCTGACTATATCTCCACACCCCTAATCATCCTAACAACTTGGCTTCTACCCCTAATACACTTAGCCAGCCAAAACCACATAAAAAAAGAAAAACCCACTCATAAAAAACTGTACATCTCCATACTCACTCTACTACAAATCCTCTTAATTATTACATTCTCTGCAACTGAAATAATCATATTCTATATCCTATTTGAAGCCACACTAATCCCTACACTCATTATTATTACACGATGAGGTAATCAAACAGAACGACTAAATGCAGGACTGTATTTCCTATTCTACACCCTAGTAGGCTCCATTCCACTTCTTATTGCCCTAATCATAACCCAAAATTCAATAGGAACTCTAAATTTCATCATCCTGTCACTCAACAACCAAACACTTTACCCAACATGATCAAACAATATCCTTTGACTAACATGTATACTAGCATTTCTAATTAAAATACCTGTAATGAAGTTAACAATGTGCCTTGAGGATATTTACAGCAATATGCCCATTCAGTTTACTTATATGTACTTAACCTGTTCAGAATTAACCAATAATTATGAAAAATACTGTAACAAATTTTAATATGATTTAAGCTTCCCAAAGTATCCTGTTACCCATTTTCCTTTGAAATTCTTTTATACTCTAGGCTCAGTGCAGTTGTATTTGTGCATGAGATTTGGTGAACATATATTGAAACGTCCTTACTAGAAAGTGAGGTATTAAGAATAATGCAGGTAGTAAACTTCAAACCCCTACCCAGATCTAGGCAATGGACAGGACATTCTCCACAGTTGAGTGGAGAGTGGGGTCTGACTTTCACACTAACTCTGGTGCCCCACATTTGACCATGTCCCCTGGATGGGGAGGCCTGGTGGCAGTCAGAGGAAGGATAGCAGGCTACCAACAAGAGATTTGATACCATTTGAGCATATACAGAGGGAGGAAGTCCCTCTCAGTCACAGTCATAGGGGAAGGGATTAAGGGGAAAATAGGAGGGAGGGAGGAATTGGAGGACACAAGGGATGGGATAACCATTGAGATGTAGTAAGAATAAATTAATAAAATAAAACATTTTAAAAGAATAATGCCATCCCCTATACAAAATATGTTGCAGTAAACATCTTGGTAATAATTGATAATATCTGATTTTTGCTTTGTCTACTATTCTGAGGTAGTAGGATGAAAAAAATTTTTATTCATTACAGTCAAAACTTTTATGAAAAAGAAAAGAAGAGTTCTTCATTAATTCCCTTTATCAAATTTCTTCTATCACTCAATAGAGAGTTGTTTTTTCCAGGATTCCTAGATTAGACTTCTCTTAGATTATATTACTATTAGACTAGAAAAGTATTAGAACAGAAGAGACCAGTACTCTGTGAATTCACATGCATATTTGTAACTTAAACTTTTATGAAATCTATTTATTTGTGGTTTTTTAGTGCTTATACCTGCCTTCCAACACACCTATCCAAGATAGGAGAGAATGATGTTAGGGTATCAAGTCTCTTCTTGATAGTCTGCTATTCTTCCTCCGAGTGTCATCAGGCCTCCCCATCAAGAGGACATGGCCAAATATGGGGCACCAGTGTTTGTGTGAAAGTCAGTCCCCACTCTTCACTTGACTGTGGAGAATTTTCTGTCCCTTGGCTAGATCTGGGTAGGGGTTTGATGATGACTGCACATATTGTCCTTGCCATAGATCGAGCAGAACCCCTGGGCCCAGATCCTCCCATCATAGTGTTCTTCTTGTAGGTTTCTAAGACCTTCAAGATCCTTCTATTTCCCTTTCTCCTATTTCTATCACCTAGAGTCCCAATAGGATGTCCTTACCTCTATCCCTTACTATCACTTACTATCCTGGTAAGTGAAGACTTTCATGGGACATGCCCTTTGGGCTAGTTTCCAGTTATAAGTGAGTATATACCATTTGAGTCTCTCTGCTTTTGAGTTAGCTCACTCAATATGATCATTTTTAGTTCAATCCATTTGTCCACAAATTTTGGAAATTCCTTGTTTTTAATAGCTGAATAGTATTCCATAGTGTAAATGTACCACAGCTCCTTTATCCATTCTTCAATTGAGGGACACTTAGGTTTTTTCCATGTTCAGGCTATTATGAGTAAGGCTGCTAGAATATGGTTGAGCATATATCCCTGTTAGATACTAGAGCATCTTCTGTGTATATTCCAATGAGTGGAATGTCTGGGTCTTGAGGAAGCCCTATTTCCAGTTTTCTGAGATAGCGTCAGACAGATTTCCAATGTGGCTGCACTAGTCTGTATTCCCACCAGGAATGAAGGAGTGTTCCTCTTTCTCCACATCCTCACCAGGATATGCTATAACTTGATTATTTTATCTTAGCCATTCTGATGGGTGTAAGATGGAATCTCAGAGTTTTTTTTGATTTGCATTTCTCTGATTACTAAAGATGTTGAGCATTTCTTTAAGTGTGTCTCAGCCATTTGATAGTCCTCTGTTGAGAATCTCTGTTTAATTCTGAGCCCCATTTCTAATTGGATTATTTGGTTTGTTGGTGTTTAATTTCTTGAGTTCTTTATAAAGTTTGGACATTAGACCTTTGTCAGATACAGGGTTAGTGAAGATCATTTTTCAGTTTGTAGGTTGTTGCTTTGTTCTGTTGACAGTGTATCCTGCCTTACAGAAGCTTCTCAGCCTCATGAGGTCCCATTTATTAATTCTTGACCTTAAGGCTTGGGCTGTTGTTGTTCTGTTCAGAAAGTTGTCTCCTGTGCCAATGTGTTCCAGGCTCTTCCCCATTTTGTCTTCTAACTGAATTAGTGTCTCTGGTTTTTTATTGACATCTTTAATCCACTTGGCCTTGAGTTTTGAGCATGGTGACAAGTATGGTCTAAATTCTTTTTTCTAAGTGTAGAAATCCACTTAGACCAGCACCATTTGTTGAAGATGCTATCCTTTTTCCATTTAATAGATTTGGCTTCTTTGTCAAAAATCAAGTGACTATATGTGTGTGGATTCATATTTGGATTTTCTATTAGAATCCATTGATCAACCAGCCTATTACTGTGCCAGTACCGTGCTGTTTTAATTACTATTGCTCTATAGTACAGCTTGAGATCAGGTATGCAAATTCCTCCAGAGGATCTTTTATTGCATAATATTGTTTTAGTTATTCTGTTTATTTTTCTTTTCATATAAAGTTGAGATTTGACCTTTCAATGTCTTTTTAAAATTCTGTAGGTATTTTGATAGATATTGCATTGAATCTGTAAATTCCTTTGGTAAGATGGCCATTTTTACTATGTTAATTCTCGCAATCCATGAACAAGGGAGATGCCTCCATTTTCTCAAGTTACCTTCAATCTCCTTCTTCAGAGACTTCAATTTTTTTTTAAACAAGTCCTTCACTTGCTTGGTTAGAGTTATTCTTAGGTATTTTAAATTGCTTGTGGCTATGTGAAGGGTATATATTTCATAATTTCTTCCTCTGAACAATTGTAACTTGTATACAGGAAGGTTACTGATTTTTTTTTGAGGAAATTTTGTAACCAGCACGTTTGCTGAACTGTTTATCACCTGAAGGAGTTCTCTGGTGAAATTTTGGGGGTCACTTATGTAAACAATCACATCATCTGCAAATAGGGATAATTTGACTTCTTCCTTTCCCATTTGGATACCCTTGATCTCCTTGTGATGTCTTATTGCTCTGGGTTAGTACTTCAATAACTATATTGAAGAGATATGGAGATAGTGGAGAGCCTTGTCTTGTCCCTGATTTTAGTGGAATTTCCATGAGTATCTCTCCATTTAATTAGATGTTGGCTATTGTCTTGCTATATATAGCCTTTATTATGTTCACGAATGTGCCTTGTATCCCTGATCTCTCCAAAACTTTAAACATGAATGGGTGCTTTTACTACACCTAAGGAGTTGATCTTGTGTTTTTTTTATTTCCGTTACTTTATATAGTGGATTACATTGATGCATTTCCATATATTAAACCCTCCCTGCATGCCTGGAATGAAGCCTACCTCATCATGATGAATGATATCTTTCATATGTTCTTGTATTAGTTTTGCGAGTATTATATTGAGTATCTTTGCATCTATGTTAATAAGAGAAATTGATCTGAAGTTCTCCTTTTTTGTAGGATCTTTGTGAGGTTTAGATATCAATGTGACTGTGGCCTCATAGAAAGAATTTGGTAATGTTCCATCCATTTCTATCTTTTGGAGTTGCTTGAAGAGAATTGGCATTAGCTCCTCTTTGAAGGTCTGATAGAATTCTGCACTGAAAACATCTGGTCTGCCCTTTTTTTGCTTGGAAGACTATCAATGATTGCTTCCATTTCTAAAGGAGAAATAGGCCTATTTAGTTTGTTTGGCAAGTGGAATCGTTCAAGAAAATTGTCCATTTCCCTTAGATTTTCAAATTTTGTGGCAT
The DNA here is from genome assembly GCA_907169655.1 of Acomys percivali. Taxonomy (NCBI): domain Eukaryota; kingdom Metazoa; phylum Chordata; class Mammalia; order Rodentia; family Muridae; genus Acomys; species Acomys percivali. The sequence goes on from OU015750.1 coordinate 62,370,418, forward strand.
ATATGCCTTTAGTGTAGGATCTTATGATTCATTGTATTTGTTCCGTGTCTGTTGTTATGTCAACCTTTTCATATATGATTTTGTAGATTTGGATAGTGTCCCTCTACCTTTTAGTTAGTTTGGCTAAAGGTTTGTATATGTTTTTGATTTTCTCAAAAAACCAGCTCCTGGATTTGTTGATTCTTTGAATTGTTCTTTTTGTTTCTAATTTATTGATTTCAGCCCTAAGTTTGATAATTTCCAGATGTCTACTCCTCTTGGGTGTTTCTGCTTCTTTCTTTTCTAGGGCTTCCAGATGTGTTGTTAAGTTGTTTATGTAGGAT